>JACDJE010000321.1:1813113-1890424 GCA_016647715.1 Pavo muticus
GATTTTTATTGGAAAATGCAAAATAGCAAGGATGCGCCAGTCTTAACTACCACTTATGGGGCTCTATACAAGAAGAAACTAAAAAGGCATGCTGCGGAAGGAAGTGTGGCCCTTAAAATGTCATGGCTGTAGCTGTGTGAGGAGTCCTCACTCTGCCAGAGGGCATTTTGAGATCTTGTTCTGGAGATTTTCTTTCTGTTCTTTCTTTTATTAAATGTGGGAAAAGGATCAGAAGAAAAAAAAAAATTAAAAATGGTTTTAGATTCCTTGCCTGCATAAATTTTCTATGCATATTTGTAAACTACTCAGGAGGGGGAACACTGGGGCGAACAGAACAAAGCAACTCAGAACAGTTATTTTGTTGATTTAGTGGGAGGGGGATGGAATTAGTACCAAGGTGACGAATATCTTCACCAGTCCAGTGACTTCTGTGTGTCACAGATTTATCCACATAAGGCAGTCTATTTAATTTATTAATTTTGTCTTGTATTGTCCATAATTAAGCAAAGAAAAAAAATGCTTTAATAGCCACATGGGAAATAAAGCTTCTTTGATTTTACTTTGATTACCTCCTCTGCATGCCAGAGACTCATGAAGAAATGCCTTTGTTCCATCATTTTCTAATGAGAAGATTGTAATTTTTGTCTCCTCTCATATGAGATTACAGTAGTGACAGCATTTGTACATCTACTAGGGTTCTGCAATATGCTGTAGAGAATGCTGCTACCTGAGCTATAGATCTTCAGGGTTTAAAACCTAATGTGAAGATACAGGAGAAGTCTCTCCCACTTGTTTGGAGTCAAAGAAATGCAAGTACAAGAGACAAGCTGAGGGCAGAGACTTAGTTGGCTGAATTTGCTGAAACACTGAGGAAGTGAGTGGAAATGTGCAATTTACCCCAGCTGCAGCCTGCTCTTCATAGTAATGTAGAAGGAGAAAAAAAAACCAGAAAAACATAAATCAAGCCACACAGATGTTAGCTTTCTGAACTCAAGTGAGCTACAATTTGGATTTTTGCACTTTATCTCTCCTAGGTATGTTAGTAATAATCCTCCTTAATTTTCAATATCATGAAATTGGTTTTAGATAGATGTAAAATCCTGAATGACAACGGGCTGAAGAGGAAGAGAAGAAAAAATAGTGAATGAGACGAAAAGGTTTAAGAAAAATCATCGCTTCTTTTGCTATCTCTATATTGTTAGTAAGAGCTTTGTAATTACTCTCTTTGTTCTGACTTCTTCTTCTCACGAAGTCCACCTAAATACTTTAGAAAGGATGAGGCCTCAGCTCTATTTTCTACGGTCAAGAAAAACTGTCAGTGAAATGGAAAGCATAGGAAAACCACCATCCATCGAATGAAGTATCTTGATAGCAGTTTGGTTGTCAAACGGGATAGAAAAGAGTCTAAATCAGCTGTTTTCTCGGGGAGAGTGTCTCTTTGCACTGGATCCTGCCAGAGGATCTAAGAAAATATGAATGTGGGAAAGTTCTGCTGAAACCATGGGTGAATTTGAGGTACAGGAAAGGGCAGGGGTCCTCAGGACTCTGCAGCTGTCCTGAGCCAAAGGTTTCCCCTTCAGCCAGTGTGGCTGCTGAGAACATTGCGGTCCAGTGCCCAGAACTGCCCTGGGCCCTGCTTTAAGTGACCAGAATGGGCACAGTCACCACGCTTAAGCTCCGGGCTGTGGTCACTGTGTGGCTGAGCAGAGAACATGCAAAAGCACCATGAGGCATGTGTGGATGCTGATTGTTTTGAGGTGAGTGTTAAGACCCACAGCCTGCCAGCTTTTCATCTGCATGAATAATGGCCACACATTCACCAAGCTGCATGGAGAAAAAGTGAGAGGCAATTTTCAGCTTGCTCCCTGAAGGCTTTTCCCACCGGGTTTGCTCTTTGAGGTGTGATTGCTTTCTTGGTGAATGTGGTGTATTCCTAATACATTCTCATGCTAATCTTCTCAAGTACAGTCCAAATGGTGTCTTTCTACATATATTTATATGGAAAAGGTGTTTGATACATCTTTCAAGTCACACAATTATACAGTATAAAACAATAATTAAAAATAAAGCAGTTTGCAGCAGCAAAATGATTTGGCTAAAGAAAAACAATTAACATGTTCTTCTGGAGTCACTCTGATTTTTATCTAAGTTGATTCATGAACATAGTAACCTTAAATCCAACTGGAAGTAAACAAACAAACAAAAAAATTAATAAAATCTGAATTGATTGCAGCTGGGTAAAATGTTAATATTTCCTCATTATCCAGTAATGTAAGGAATTAAAAAGCTAACAAGGAGCAGAAAATTATGCAAGAGCAGCAATAAGTGGCATAGTAAAGCAACAATAACCAGCTGCAGAATAACAGCATGTCAAGTGATGCAACAAGTCTTCCTGATTAACTGGGCAGGTTGCTAACTGGATGGTTAATTAGTGCAACCTCTCATTTAAGCACCCATTCATGTCAGATTTTTCACAGCATTCTGTGCTGCATAATCCTGTTGAAGCTGTGAAAAGCAACAGGTGTTCAGTCTGTGTATGGTTAGCATATTAATTAGACCTGAGGAAAAAAACCCACAGCTGTCGAGGGTTTCAGTCCAAATAAATCCCAGTTACAGGGCTGAAGCTATACATATGCATAATTTATCACCACTTGACTCAAAATCCCTATGGCAGCAAAGCTTTTTTTTCTTTACGTTTTCATTATTGTTTTATTTTAAATTGAGCCTTAGCCAAAAAGGTCTGTACCATTATATGGCTTGCTCTCCATTAGGAAATCATAGAATCGTATCACAGAATCATAGAATGGATTCGGTTGGAAGAGGCCATAAAAATCATCAATCTCCAACGGCCCTGCTGGAAACATTTGAGTTTATTTAGAATAGGTCAATTTATTAATTTTTATTCAAGCTCTAAGTAGTTTGATTTACTTACATACAGCATCTCAACTTAATTACTGAGAAAAAACCTCCTCAAATACTGTTTGGTCTAATTTGAAGTGCTATAGCAAGAACAGCATAGATCACAAACACAAGAATCGTTGAACTCTTCTCAGCTGTTGGCTCAGCAGAGAACCTCTGCTGGTGTCAAGCAAGGAGTTGGGCACCTAGTTCCAAAAATGGGCATTTAGACTGAGCAACCTTTAAAAATGAGACAAAAATTCAAGTGCCAGGGGTAGGAAAGCAGAAGTAGGGGAAGAGCTCAATGAAATGAAAAGGGAAAGGAACGGGGAAACAGGGAAGCAAAGGACTCAACGTCGTGGTCAGAGGATCGAGGAAAAGGGGAATAACTATAAGGAAGAGGAGGTAATTGTGAAAGCAAGTGGAAGCATGCTGATCATGTCTCAAACAGAGAAGAGGGCAGTGACACCCAGACCCAGCCTGTCTTTGGGTCTTTGGCTTACCTGAGGGAGCTGAGTAGCAGGACAGAGAGCTGAGCTGGGGGTATGGCATGCCCTCAGGCAGAGCAAGGAGGGGTTGGGGGCCCCATGCCCCATGCTGGCACTCCGTGTGCATTTCCCACCCGAAGTCCACATGCGCCAACAAGGGAGCAGGTGGCTTTTCCTGCTATGGACTTGGGAATCAGGAATCAGGCCAAAAAGAGAATTAAAAAGGAGGGAAAAAAGCTGGCATTGATTTTTCTTTTCTTTTTCTGTCTCATGATGCTTGAGCTGTAGGATTTGGCGATTGCTGAAGTAACACGAATGGTAGCGTTTCCTGAGACCGCTGGTATCCACTTAATTCACATTTCATTCATGTACATATTGACATTTTGCATACTTCCTTGGTGCCTAACAGTGAACATACCAAGATTAAGCAACATTTCTAAGTGCATTAGGAATGAAAATAGTTTCCTGTGTTCTTTTCAAAAGGTCCATGATATAAAAACCCATGAGCATGAAACTTTATACATTTAATAACAGCTTAATCCATTCTCTCCAAATGGCTTAAAGGGAGGCAAATAGAGATAATTCAACAAATTCTACATGTTTTCAGGAGCTGGTGATTTAAGCACAGAGAATAAAAGCCATGTGAGCTCCTTGCTGTTTTGCTCCACCCAGCAAAGAAGGGGATCTGGGACCATCATGCTGCACAGGTGGCACTCAGTGGTGCTGCGGCCACGCTGAGCAGTGGGGAGAGGATTCCAGCCCAGTGTGGGTGCTGGGAGGTGCTGGGGATGGACCGTCTGGCTGGACCGCCACCTGGTCCCTTGGCAGTAGGGGTGGAGGGCCATGCTGCCATGGTGGTTGAGTGACTTCTGAGATATAAGTTAATTCTCCCAGAACAAGTCTGAGTATTTCAGCCCAGTGTCTTCCCAGACCACACGCACCGAAGGCTGTAGTTCTGGCCATAGCTGTAGGGATGGCTCAGACCATGACAGCAAACTTGGTGTCCACACAAGGTTTGGGGGAAAGCAACTATAAGTGAGGAAATGAATAGACATTTCACTATATCATCTAAGCCATTATTTAAATCAGATTTCATTGGTAGCCCTGAGCTGCCCTTTTTTCTATTGTGTGCTTGTATTTAAAATATTTATTTTGGATGTTCACACTTTTCAAACATAAAGTGATTTCTCTCTCCTCTTTACTTTTAACCACTGGGAGAAGCAAAGAACAGAAAGTATTGAGAGTGCTAATATAAGGAAGAAAGCACTAAAAATATCATTAATTTAGCTTTAGTAATTTGCTTTTATGCCCAGAACTAATGGATATGTGCCACAAATTGTCCTTTGTGCCTTCCTTTCATACACTGAAATGAGAACAAAATATTTTTCTGTCTCACAAGATAGGTCCATTCCTATTCATGGAAATCTGAGACCTCCTTGTGATGGATGCCATGGGAAACAATACTTCTGGTGCAGCGGAGGCCAGGGAAGATTTGCAGAGCTGAACAACTGCCTTTTCTGTTAGATCTCATCCAGCCCCTGCACTAAATGAGGCAGGGATCCTGTGGAAAAATCTCCCAAGCCATCCAGCAACTATTGACTGCACAGAGAGGCGGGCAGGACTGGGGCTGTGCAAATGCAAACTCATGTTTCCTTGGGTTTGGGTGCTTCACTCTGCAGTGAAGCTGTGTGTGGAAGCTTCTCCTTGTAGGAATATTTGTGGCTGGTGATCAGAAGTCTCCTTTTATGGATCCACCATTTTTCTCAGAAGTTGACTTATTTGCCACAAAATACATACACAGAGATGCACACATGCATGCACACACCTATTTCATCTGTAAAGCAATGTGGTGCTTCATTCTTATCCCACTGAATTTGGGCTCCTACACTGCATTTCCTTTCCCTCGCCAAAGCATCAATATTTGCTGCTGAGGTGGATTATGTAAGAGGATCACACATAGAGGAGGTTTTTGTTACCACCGAGGGAGGAGTAGACAGGGGATCTGCAATTATGAGGATCGAAAATATAAGCCTCTTAGGCAGGAATGCACAGGAGATCAGTGGCATTCCTGCAGCCCAGGGAAAAGCCTGCGGTAAAAGCATGGAAAATGCTCTAAAGTTGCTGAATCAGAGGAAAAACCCTCCTGCTTTTTGTTTTGCTTAGCTTGTTTACCAGGACACCATGGAGGTACAACTGGAATGGAAAGCAGTGCTATTTAACTCAGCTGGGGTGCTCATGCTGAAGCCTGCTTTTCTGTCAATATTTTGGTGTTTGCTGAATGTTTTAGCAGGCACAGCCAAATACTCCAGGATTATAGACAGAGTTCGGAGAGGAAAAAATGTCTAGAGAGAGAACAGTTTTCCTTTTGTTTCTTTACGAATTTTAGAAGATAATACAACAAATTACTGGTGAGAAAGCTTTAAAATATAGCCTTTATTAAACTAAGTAGTAGATTTTCCTGTCTGGAAGTCTTTCTGCTTACATATCACTTTCTGAATAGCAATTACTGACAAACAAATGCCACATTGTAGCTGTGCTTCCATTGCAGCAATAATAAAGTTGATTTTTACTCTGTCTGCTGCTCAGCGATAATTTCCAGAAGTTATTTTTCAGCTACTGCTGTTCTGGTTTGGCAGAAGATGGTGTGCCCACACGTCTTGGGAGAAAGCACACATTTATTCAGGAGAAAAACAAAACAAAACAAAACAAAACAAAACAATGTATCCAGCTAATGGCATTGGTAAAGTAACAAAAAGAAAACTTTACTGTGATTTCAGTGTATAATACCTTATAACCACACTTCAACACCGTGTGCCAATCACACTATACACCAAAGAACGCATACATTTTTTAGCTTAAGGTATCTTATTATTATTTCTTTCGATGATCTGGTGCACCATAAGATCAGTACAGAGTCAACAAGGAAACAGTACCTACATCACATCAAAGTTATGAAAATGGTAAAGCTATTCAAATGCATAACCAACAAATCTTACAAAGAATAAAATCCACATCTGTGCAGGGGAACAAAAGAGGCTTGTGTACTTCTGAGGTTCTTTAATGCAAGATAAACTACATACAGAAGGAAAGTTCCTTTGTTGATCCTACTGCAATACATTGAGTAATACAATGAGTTGAAACCAAAATAAGGTTGGGCATATATACTTTGAAATTTAACACAGACTCTTTATTTTAATTAACTATGTAAAGCATGAAAATATTTATCCTATTTTTAACTGACAAGGAGTCATGTATTTCTGAACGTCTAAAGTTTGAAACTGGAATTTGCTCCAGTTCGTTGTCACATTACCAGTGCACATACCCTTTAGAAATCCCCAGAAAAAATAAATCAGCCACCAGCAGCTAAGACACATTCACTGTATTTAACTTAAAAGGTCATGTTTTAAATTTGGGTGCAGGTGCTGATGTTTGCACATAAAATTGGTGCTTGCATGTCTGGATGCTGGTTTTAACAGTAAACATAGAACTGGAAACTCAAGATTGCTTATAGCTTTTCTGCGTATTATCAGTGATTTTAAACTCAGATATTATTCCTACAATTAATGTTGTTTGCTATCATAGCATTCTTCTTACTTACAGATATAATATACTTAGAATTATCAGTAAAAGGCGCTTGCGTAAGATGAAATCTCAGCTCCACTGAAAGTGAGTCCAAAATTCTGACTTCAACAGAGCCAAAATTTCTTTCTTTATGTTTAGAAGCTAAACTTACCAGCTTGCTGCATTGCTCTGTTTTGAATAATGTATTTCTCATTTCCAATCTTGAGGATTAGTGGAGACAGAAAGTTCAAGAAGGACTTTCTGATCTAGCCACATCGGTTCTGACAAATTTTTGATTATCTTGCAAAACAGCAAAAGCATCACGCAGTACAAATAGATTCCATTTTCTGTACAGGCTCACCCTCTTTACTGAGAGTTCACTGTAAACTTCTTTAGATTTCCAGTGAGTTCTGATACATTAGCAAGTCCAAAGTGATTATTATTATAGTTCATGCATCCATTTTAAATTGTTTTGCTATCAGCTCATTCAGATGAAAGCACCACTAATTCTCATGACCACTTTAGGAATAAATACTGTTTCTACAATGGATCAGCGTGGAAATGTCTAAGTTATATACCCTTATTCCAACAAGCCCAATGTAAAAAAATAATAGCTAGAAGATAGCATCAATAAATACACTTTTTAAATCTAGAAATTATTTCCAACCAATTTATAAGTGTGTAGTCCATTTTAATGCCTAAAATATTATAGTGACAGCAATATATATTTAAACTACAAAGAAATTAAATCTTAACCTAAACATTCTGAAGATATTCAAAGTAACACTACACTATAAAGCAGACTGTTCTATGGCTTATATCTCAGAGTGCCGTGTGTAACATAACTTATTATTAATGTTTTACTATTAATGTTATGATAGCCAAAAAGTACTTACAAAATAAAGACAATTTTAGAAATCTGTAATCTATCACTAGCACAACACAGAAAAAGAAATTTTAGCAATGAAGGTACATGGCTGTACATGTCAGTGTAGCTAACACGTTTACAGTTGGAAAAGCAGGTGAGCAATACATACTCTGACGCCCACTTTTGATTTCCTGTTTTCACAACAGGATGTTATCCCCAAAGGAAGCATCTTTCCAGGATGCTGTCATACCCAGAGTGGCAGCCTCTGGAGTTCATTAAAATGGAGCTAGAGTAAAACTTGTTCACAGGGTTTGTTGTCCTTTGTATCCTTTGTAGACCTGAATCGGCCTCTTTGGGCACAGCTAATTGAAGAATTGTTTTTACATGGATTGTCAACACTGTAGAATGGAAGTGGAAGATGGTAACTTTAGTTTCAGTTCATATTCTCCACATTTGAATTGCTCTCATAAATGGCAATATAAATATCTAACAAAGTAACCGAGATCAAAACACTAAAGTGATAAAAAATGCAAACCAAATATTGTGCACTTAGAAGAGCATAAGCAATTAACTTATAATCATCTTTAATGACTTCTCTTGCTTGACAAGTAGAAGTCCAGCATAGATTTTGGTCTTCAATGAAGCTCTTACTCTCACAGAATTCTGCATTAGTCGTTATCATAGATGCAATCTGAAATGGAAATAGAATGCAGAAAGATTAGCATTTAGTACTTTGACTCAAGGATAAAATTAATTGTAATTTAATATATTATTGTAATGATTGAAATGTTCAACATACCTTCACCAATGTCATCATAAATCTCTCCATCGCTATAAGTTAGAAAAAGAGAAAAATAATGTATTTCAAATTGAAACATCGATATTACTGTCTGCCTACAGATATGAAATGCTGCAGCATTGTGGTTCAGACACACTGTCATATAGTTCATTTGCTGGTTAGGAAAGTGCTGCTTTTGTTGTCACAAAACAGCATTGAGCAAGAAGGTAAAGACAGAAGAGTTTCAGCAAAGGGCAAAGCTGTATTTCTTTTCTAAAGTGAAAGGCTTGCTTTGTTAAAGGATTTTTTGAACTAGGTTTTAAAATAGCTATTCCAACAAGTTCATAGTAACATTTCCATTAAGAATGAAAGACTGAATGAGTTTTTTTTCAAAACTGGGAAAGACAATTGAAAAAAAATCAGTATAGAGCTGAAATGCTTATTTGTTTCTGTATTTGGATATGTCGTAATGATCTTGGAAAAGCAGATTTTTGGATAATGAATTTACATAACTTCTACATATGATAATTGTTCTCTGAGAAGGAATTTTCAAAATATGTCGCTCAGACACTTGAACAGTTGCCTGGAAGCCAATGAGGCTATTTATATATGTAAGCTAAGCCCATGTGTAAGTGTTTGCAGGCCTGAATTCTAAAATTGACATCTGATTTAATATTTAGAGATCTAACACAAAGCACTCTGAAGGAAATGGAGAGGCTCTGTCTGACGAAGATTTTGGATTAGAACCACAAAATTATTCTCAGCAACACGGAGCCGAATCTGCTCAATCCCAATACGACTGAAACAAAAATAAGCCTTATGAAAAATGGGTCCACTTCAGTTAAACGTTTGGAATTGGCATCAGTGCATTTAATCACATTAATGTTGGTTTTAGTAATAGATTATAGTCCTGATAATACTTAATTTATGCAGTTTTTCATGGTTTAAACCAGAATCAATGGTTAAGCAATGAGGAATGAGGTCTTGGATAATTTCCAGCTTAGACGTATGTGACTAATTCTTGAGAAATCAAAACTCCATAAAAGTATCTCGATTTATAGCACTGGGAGGACATATTGAAATAATCAGATTTCACATTTATTTAACAAACAGTTCAGAAGAAAGCACAGCATTAAAATAAGTGTTTCAAAAAGATGATTTTGTACTTACTTCTCAACTAAATTGCTTCTCAGAACATAGCCATCTATAAAATTGAAATACACATGTATTTAAGTTAAATTCAAACAGTCATGATATTTGATCTCTCTCTATTACTTGTGAAATGCCATTTTCTCTTAATTATTTCAGATAGGAAGACATATAGTGTGTAACAATGTACACTGGATATGTACTCATCTTAGGTTTAGTTGTTTAATTACTCTTACCTACTTGTTTAGTATAAAACGGATCTCCTACAGGGACAAAAATGTCTTTTAAGATACATACACCGGATAATAATTATTAATTGTGGCTGTTAAAAATGTTCTATCAAACTGATAAAAAGTCTTTGTGTAAAAATCTGAAAAAACCTTAGAAAAGCAATTCAGTAGTGATTTAATCTGTTATTGTGTTACACTGATACTGAAATCTGATAAAACCACACAAATTCTTATTTCAGATATTTAACCTCTTGGAAAAACATTGTTCGCCATCCTTGGTAAAAGACATCAACTGACATACTTGTCAATTGCTATAACATATATAAGCAAAGAGAAAGCTGTAACAGTAATTACATATTTGTAGGTAAATATTAGTATGTTTGTACAAAATTAGAATAGTTTTAAAGAAAAAAAATGTCATGTTCTGTTTCATTTGAAATTACTATAAAAGTTTGCCTATTTTATTTCTTAGGAGGCTTAAACAGTCACACTAAAATTGTGCTTTTCCTAGTAATCCACCCAGTGCCATATTCATTGGCTTTAGAATAAATGTATTAGCTTTAGTTGTAAATTCCTTTGCATTCTTGGAGATGCTGCTGCTCCATGCACTGAGAAGAATCATTGCATGGTATGAAAGTATCAGTTTTCTGCTAGTATATCTGGTGGTGATCCTGCAAGTCAGTCTATATGAATCTTCAGATCTTACTGTTTTACTTAAAGAGATTATTTCCTCCTTCACATGAAATTTTCTGATACACAAAAATATTTTTCATTCCAAAAACATACAGGAATGTCCAGATAAAGAATCATTACCTACTTTTTTCTAAGCGAAATTTCCCTCTATAAAATCCCTGTTACAAGATCTGCTACTTTACTGGCAAGACTATTATCCCAAATAGTACTGCAAATAGTAACAACTAATTATTATACACAACTTTTCTCCATAGAGAAACGCTTATATAAGTCACCTTAACTTTGTGTATTTCAACATGAAAATAGTTAGATATTGCTATAAATCTCTAATACGTAATACTTTTTCCCCCAGAATATGCTATTTAATTGCCAGTCTTATACAAAGTAGTACAAATAAGTTTCTTCTGTGACAGCCTTAATACTGTAAAAACACTGAATTGTTCAGGAAAACTTCTGTCTTGTGCTAGAGCTGAAGTTTGCCTGAAAAGCATTATTTTCACATAGTAATGTTTCATTTGACACTAATCTGCTTTAGCTTCCATTTACTCCTTAGCAGTTGTGGGAATACATACCGAGTGAAAAATAACCTTAATAGCCCTCTATATAAGCCTCTGTGTTAGCTAAAGCCTCCATGAGTTCAAAAGCACTTTAAAATTAATCATTGATCCACAATGCATACTCTGTACGATTAAGGAAGTTACGAGTTTCCTTATTTTGAATGGTATCTGAAACTTATAATCATTACAGATATCCTTTGAGAAAATGATACAAATTCTTCTTGCTAAGAAAACCAAAAAACTGCTATATGAATTTCAGATTAGACTGCAGCTATGTAAGAGGAAATAGTTGCTTAACCTTCCTGTATTTACATCTTCACTGTCGCGAAGATGTGATATTTACATAAGTTCTGCTAAAACTTTTGCCTATTAAAAATGTTAAACTGAATGTAGTCTGCCGTATTTCACAGAACCCAGTGCTGTGTAGTTTCAGCCACCTGTGTATTTTTCAACTGAACAGGCAAGAAACTGTGGAGGGGCTCTGTATGTTAAAGACCAAATGGAAGAAGTGGAACAAAACCACCTATAAATGTTAATTTTCAGTCAATCTGGGCTTCGAAAGGTAAAACTATACTCTTAAGATATGAGGATACCCCAACTAGAGCAAATAACCACAGCTCCATAAAGTAGGACTCAAATTTTACTAATTAATGTGAAAATTGACAGAAATCTTTACAGAAGCTTTCACAGAGGATATTTTTATTTGTTTTGCTCTTTTACGCATAGCAAAGCAGTATCTTCTGTCACTATCTGGAAAGCTTTGAAGATTACATGAGGAAAACAGACAGTGTGAACTAATTTCCACTTTGCTATTATCTTGCTTCAAAAAATGTGGCATTGACAACCCCACTTTGGGAAGTAGCTGTGGTAAAGCAATCCATATTTTGAAAAACATATGTGTTGTTATGCAAGAAATTCTTCCTGTCCGCCTGCCAGGAAGAAAGCTATACTCCAGATTGTAACAGAGGAGCACAGAGGGGAAAGAAATAGAAAGTGACCGCATCCTCTTCAGAAGCATAAAGCATTGAACTGTCATCTACATAGGTTAATAGTAAAAGGTAAAAGGTGAGAGGAAGGATTCTGCCACTTTGAACATAGTCTATTCTGTGAAATTATTACGAGGAGAATCGAAAAGCATTGTAACATAAGTGCATGAAGAAACTGAAACCAAGAGTAGATGGTCCAGATTTCTCCAAAAAAATGCAAAGACTTCTGCCAATGCATACTCTCTCCAAGGGTTTCAAAGAAACACTGAAAGGCCTTGTGCAGCTCCCAAAACAGGCAGGGATGCCAACAAGGACATATGCCTTGGATCAGTTGGGGCCCGACAGGGGAAGACTCCTCAGCAGTTTTCCCTCCCTGCCTGCTGAAGAGATTAAATTCCAGCTCTGAGAATTCAGAGCAAGAATACCATCATCAATCTTCCCGTGGCTTGAAATCAATGGGCAACAGTTCCAAGGGGTGCAGCAAGGATTTTACTATTTTACCTGGTTTAGTGGGGTATCGGTGCTATAATCTTTTTAGAAAATGGAGAGATGGAAGTAGTAAAAACATCTGCTTATCATAGCTGATGCAAAGTGTTCTCTATCACAATTTTATCTCTCGACTATTAAAGTTCTATGTTTTCTAAGGTCTGATACACTTAACACTCTTGAAGACTTACTGTAAGTAGTAAAAATAATGAGATAACCACAATATACCTCTTGTCAACCACCAGACAAAGACAAACATGCTCTGCTCTAGTATGATAGTATCTATTTTTATTATGTCCTGACTCAAGTTATATACTCTCAGACCATTTAATTTATAGCACATGCATTCTGTACTACAGCTAGTTATTAAAACTTACATTTTCCTTCCTCGTTCCTGCACAGCACCTTGGTATCATCTGTACTTTGTATCACTTCAAGAGGCTCTCCTGGTTTAATCTGCAAGTCTTTAGATCCCCACTTTCTTTGGGACAAATCCTGGGCAGTGGCGGTAGAGTAAAGAACTTTGATTTCACCTTCAAACTGTAAAAAATAAAATAAAAAGACACCAAATAAAAAACATTGATGTAGAACTTATGATCATGCATTTTTATAGCAATATATTCTCATTTATTACTAGATTTTTGAAACTTAGGCAAATAAATCTCTATTCCCTTGCAAATGTTTAGATCACTGTTTTTACAAGTAGTAGTACTTTACCTGTTAAGGGCAAACTAACTGATAGTTTACAAAGTAGGAGATACACATTAGAGAATACCATATTAATATTTTAGTTTTTATATTTTACATGAAGAAAACTTACCTTGAACTTTTTTCTGAATTCCTTCTCTTCTCTTTCCGTCATTTTAAGCTTTTGTGGATACTTTTCATCTGGTTTCCCTTTTCCAAGACTCACAGATTTTGGTAAACTAAAACAAGAGGTTATACATGAAATAAAATTAGTAACACTTCTGAGGTACTGACAACCTTTGTGGCAATTCTAGAGAAACTGCATTTCCCTCCGTGTGTCTTTAGTATGTTTCCCTTACTCTAGAAAAATAATGTGGATAGTACAATGCAGATTTGATTACTGAAGAAATAAAAAGTTGAGATTGTCTTTCCAGCTTTTCTTTCTTTTTTTTTTCGTGAGTTCTGATGTTAATATCTCTATCACAGCAGTGAACATGGAGAAGATTTCAAATCTTCTAGCTACCACATCCGTGAGAACTTTTCATCTACAGAAATAGTTTACATAAGCAATACTCATCACTCTAGAATGTTTAAGCGAGGGGCAATTTTTGTGAAGTCTAGGTATCTTAGGGCAATAGAATAAATAACACATGCCCCACTGTGGAGTTTGCTGGAGCATCTCAGTCCTTCATAAATGAATTAATCCCTTGCATCCATCATGAGAATTTGCTGCTCAAGGGAATCTGCATTACATTTCAAGTCCTTTTTTTTTTTGCCCCCACATTCTTGATACGTTGATTTGCACCACTGATCATGGAAAGGTTTCACTTCCTAACTGCCTTTCCTGGTGCTATACCTCAGAATTTAAAGTCAGGGCTCTGAATTACAGTCTGTTCCACTGATAGCAAATGTATATGTTTAAAGTAATTAACATCTAAGGTGGACCATGTCCTGTTTTTATACTCCAGACTAGATTACTGTAGTGCAATCTGCGTGTAATTCCACCTGAGAGAAATCATTGATAGCAGAATGTGACAAGTTGCAGTCAGCTCTACAAGTGCTCATAATACATCTGTGCTCCAGAGATGGCTGTGAAGTCCCAGTACAGGGATAAAAGTTTTCCAAGTTGAACTTTACACTTCCAGATGTGTTCCATACTGATAACATTGAACACTATCTCCTTTTCTCATAAAGTACTGTAGCAACCGAGATCAAATATAGTACTTATCTTAACAGTCTCCAGATTTTAATAGGAAGGGGTCTGCATGCGGAGAATCTACAATTAAGGATTTTCAGGTCACACATTCACTTCTACCTCTTGTTCGTCAGGGGCTACATTTGTTGAATTTCAAAGCATTATTATTTATTCTGCACTCTAATGCAATTACTGTTTCAATCTGTAACGGAGGCCATTGCCAACAGCAGGGTTATGACAACTATGAGACCTGAGACCACCACATAAAGCATACAGTCCACCTATACTAAATACTTTGAAAATATATCAGAGTGTACTAAAGATTTTTATTCAGAATAATAATTTTCACTTGCTTGAATTCAGGCGGTGGAGGAGGGAAGTCTGAGGAATCTACGTCATCATAAACATCACTGTCTCCACAATCTGAAACAATAATATTTAAACAGATTCAAAATTATTATGTTACAGTTCATAACAGTATAGGTAAGTTGACAAGAAACTGCAGCAAGTCTTGTAGTCGCTCCTTTTCTGTAGTAACTGTGGGCCCTCTGTTTTGCACAATCTGCTGAGCAAAACATACATAAGCAGCTCATTTCAGAACAAGAGTCTTTATTAATAATAATAGGTATTCACTGATATTTTAATCTTCTTAAGCTGGAACAAGTTTTAGCACATGTTGGCTAATGCAATAGCCTTTAATCTTCATTTTAATTAGTCTATTTCCCACTGTGTTGCATCAAAGTATATTTTTAGGATTTTATTTTAATATACACTCAAGCGCTTCTATTGTACTTTGGTCAGTGTAGTATTGCCTAGAAGTGGGCACGATTCCCATATACACTAGTTTTTAGGCCACCTTATAGTGTCAAAGTAGTGGAAAAGATTTTTAGCACAAGAATATACTTTGAATCACATCCAGAGTATTTGTGGAAAGGAGGCAATTATTCAACTTATCAAATCCATGGCTTAAAAAAGTCACAGTGGGAGATAAAAGGTTTAGAATTCAGTTCAGGCAGCAGCCTCCAAACTTGTGAGAGTTTGCTCTTTATTTCATGGCCGAGCTGATATTTATATGTTTTCTTACAACAACACTGCAAGTGATAAAAATAACAGCAAGCTTCTCTCTATGCTTTTGAAGTCTCTCATTAAGAGTTACTTTCCAAGTGCATCTATTCACACTTAATGTTAAATGAAAAGAATAATTGGAAGTCTCCAAGAGAAGCATCCTGACTACTTTAAAAATACATTAAATTGTTTTCTAAGAAGCTTGCACTGTATCGGTACTTCCTCATCTGTAGCCAAATCAGACCCAACATTTGAAATTCGTTTGCTAGAGCTGGGTAAGTAATGGGAAATCCTGTTTCCTTCTTTGGATATGTTTTTGTGACTAGCACGATACAGAGTAATATATGCAGGAAAAAAAAATCAGTAATCAATATGGGGACAAAACAATAGACTATTAATTACCTTTTCCAAACTGCTTTGTTGAAGGAGACATGCTGGAAAAAAAAAAAATAAGAAGAAAAATAAGAAAAAAGATGACCATTAAATGTTTATATCACATTAATGCCTTTCACATCATTTACAACACTTACAACAGGAGGGCTCCAAGTAATGTCCAGGCATTTTTAGGACTTGCTGACACTATCAATTGTTGAGGACCAAATGTTTTTTACTACTGAAAACTAGTTTAGAAGTGAATGAGAAAAGATGGTAGTAAAAACATTAATTGCTGACCTAACCACTAAGCAAACTGGGAAGAAGATAATCTTTGCACTTTTCTCCATGATATAATATTCCTAAAATCTGGATTGGCAGAACTAGATTTACCAGTTTATGTCAGCTATAGTGTACTGGTGAACAACATACATTTAAATAGAGAACAGAACAATCTGGCGTCACCAGAGTGGAAGAGATGATGCATTATTTGAGCAATTTTTTTAAGGTATATATTTGCTGTTACATTTTAGTTATTAGGCTCATGCAACAGACATAGCGTACTAATTACATTGTGAAGATGAGAAGAAAAGAGGTCAGTGTTTTTCGCAGAAAAATACTGTCCTGATTTGCAATTTGGTGCATGATTCATTAGGCTGCTGTGAGACATGTTAATAGCATGTGATCAATGCTTTATTAGGATTAGTTAATGTACGCTGCGATTTCCTAGCAGGCTCTTACAACACATCTCCATTATCTTCTGCCCCATTGACTTTGGTTGTTTTTTCTCGTACACTTTTCTTTTTGTCATCTTTGACCTTTAGCTTCTTCAAGATTCCCCAGGACCAGATATCATTCTTATCTTCATCCTGTGATACAGACCTTTGGAGTATGCATGCAATTATCACAATGCAAAATGTAACATTCCTTTCAAAAGCTCCAGTTTAAGTTTTTCATTGATGCACATAGTTCTCATTAATGTTAACACTGTATATACTAAAAAGTGAGGACACTTAACTATCTAAAATGCTGAAGTATGTATTTTAGGTCTTCCATAGAGATACATTTATAGTTACAGATATTCACCGACCCGTTTTCTGACTTTGTGCTGTTATGTAGCAAGCTAACTCTTTTTTATGTTGTTTTCATTTCAGAGTTATTTGGTCTACTCGGTGATTTTCAAGATGGCAGCTTCTTTTGCTGACATACTAAAGTTAGTTACAAAATGAAACTTCTACTAAAGACCAAAGAACCTTTCATTTTTTAGATTCCTGTATCACCTGATGTATATTCACTTACTGAAAAGCCCAACTGTTGCTAATTAGTATGTCAAATTTTAAGAAAATAAAAACCAAAATTTAAACACAAATATTTAAATGAGATGAAAACATACCTAGGAACAGCATCTGTGTCATCAACTCCATCATAAATTTCTTGATCGGAAGGAGGAGGTGGGAACATCTCTTTAAGAGATCAGAGAGTAAGTTAGTGTATTTATACTTAATGCTTCTGAACATGGTACTAATTACTGGCCTCAGTGTGTCAGATGTCTGTGCAAAGTCTGTGCAATATCCTTATAAACTGAGTTTTTCTGTAAACCTGCAAAGCCTAATTATTAAAATAGCAGTTGAGACGTATCCCAGTTGGGCACGCCACCCACAGCACTTAAACCTGACATTGCCACTAACAAGAGCATGAAAAGAGAAAACAAATGAATTTTCACTGCATTTGATGAAATTCTCAGCAGTTGGTTTTGTCCCATTTGCTATGATGACTTTTTTTCGTGTTTCTGTTTGTGATGATTGAACATGTCAGACCAGCACTTCAAGCAGATGACACCTTGTGTTCATCCTCGGGAGTTACAGGCGAGTGCAATGCAAGCTCCCCATTTTAGCCACAGCTCTGACCTCTGAGCCCCACCTCCCTCGGTGCAGAGCTAGCTCAGCTTCCATACCCAGTTCTAGCCGCTGGTCAGAGCTCCTAGTGAAATCTGTACTTACCTGGCAGCAGCTTCATTCAGCACTGCCAAGGGATGCTTCTCCCATGACTAGCATCTAAACTCTAAGCTGAGAAGATGAGCTATGCTCTCGTGATCAACAGAGAATGCTACATAAATATATGTGTTACCAAAGAGGAAACTGATTTGAATGTGTGTTTTTGACAGTGTGGAACTACTGCAGACATAACAGTTAGGACTCCAGAGTATTGCTGGAACTGAAACACCCCTTAATTTGCCATCAAAATTCAGCTCTAATTGGTAATATCACTGGCTGTTTCAGAAATGGATTTATCCAGCACAAAATCTGTTTTCTAGTTATATATTTCCTGTTTTGCAAGGTCATTTACCTTTTCATAAAAATACCTTACTTGTCTGTAATCCAGCATGCTTCCAATTCACAGTATGTGAAGATAAATTCATTGTCATCCAAGCTCACATAGGTGTGTAAGAAAGTGCATTTGGCCACCACAGTTCCTTGTTTGTTGTTTGTTAGCTAATGCATAGCATGATTATGGGTCATTACTGCATTATACTGCATTATTTGGAAGCTGCAGAGGCCTGGATCTGAAGGTAAGCAGTATACAGAAACAACTTCCCCCAGAAGCACCCACAGAAACTTACTTCCAGCTCCATTTCGACCACCACTCTGACTGGAAAAACAAAAACAACAGGTGTCTTAGAGAAAATACTAATTACTTCAACAAACAAACAATACAACACATCATAATTACCTCTTGCTTTAATTGTTCTTAGTTCTAAACCTTTTTGCTTTGGTACTCGTTTGTATTACTGGCTGTGTGCTACAAATTCTGTGCTGAAAGCTCAGGCACAGGTTTGCATGTACTATGGGGGCTGCAACTGATTTCTGCCTGCCTTCATGCACTGTCTTCTTGCAGTCAAAAAGTAGGTGCGCTCTCAGTAATGCTAAAGAAAGTATGTCATCTAATTCACGAGTGAATTAGCTCTTAGATGAGGAGAGATTAACTTTCAGCAGATGGGTAAAGGAATTTAGGAAAATTTGCTGTTTTTATCCTTGGAAATAGTTCATTACAAAATAGATGGAAAAGTGTTTTAGAATACCATTCACAATAATTCACAGCAGAATAAGTCAGAGTTATCAACGGCCTCTTCAGTTAATATAAAAGGAAAAGGGACACAGCATTTGTAAGTGAAGTTCTGAGGGAAATTTGCAGAAATCTAAGCAGATATTTAAAGGTATATATAGGTGCACATTTTCGTATCTGCAGCATACTTAAATCTAATTGTTATTACTTGATACTGTTGGAAATTTAGGGCATTTTCACTTAATTTCAAGGAGATGCAAACCATTGTCTAGAGCCGTTAACTAATTATGTATTCAGAAAGTATTTTTTATTGCTGTTGATGTCATCAAACCGAAAAACAAAACATGGTTTATGATCACAGGATAATTCGAGTTGGAAGAGATCTTGGGATGTCATGTAGTTCAACTGGATGGAAATTATATTATAACCTGACTGAACACATGAGAGTGCATCCACACCCTTTAGATTCACCCCCTATGAGGCAATTTTCATGGGATTAAATGGTAAGCCAACAAACTTATTGCTCAACTATCTTTTAATAGGTGATGCTTTAAACCTCTGACTGCATGTTTCTAGAATTTCAAGGATTCGGTATTAGCGTGATGTTCTAACAGCAATTGAAAAGAACCTGATAGGCTCATAGTAACTCAGATTAATTCCAGGTCAAAGTCTTATTTAAACTTACACATCAAAGTGAGATTTTTCTTAAACTCTTGTGCCAAGAACTACTGAAATACAGTAGCCCTAGTCATTTATTAATTTTGGAATATTAATAATACTCCTGATAATGCGATAATGCTTTTTGATAAAGAGGCTTTTTTTAGTGTGGCATTCTTACAGTGGTTTAAAAACATGCTGATGCACTTCAGACCTTCCAACAATTCATGCTCATGAATTGAATGCTATTAATCACTAGAGAAGATAAAAATGTCAAAATACAACCTAAAGGATTGAATGAATTTGAGCCATCCATTCAGCCATCCAGGTTCATTTAACTATTATTTCAATATGCAACAATGTAAGTATTCTTGTTTGCTTTTGAATTTGAGGAATTTGAGTAATTTTCCTACATCACTTGCATTGAAGTGGTTAATTGTAATGCTTGACATAGCAAAATGGATTGGCCAGGGAAACTTCTGTGATGGAAGTACCTAACACTTAGAGTATCTAAGCCCCAGAATAACTCAAATAACTCTTCTGACTACCATTACTATGATATGAGACCAATGCGCATTGAGGGAAATTGATACTGAGCAACCTGCAAAAATATCAGATGCAAAACCATATTAGTTACCTAAAGAATGCCAGCCCAAAGGCAGATCTTCAAAGTGCTGCTTTTGGAGCTCATGAGGCAGTTCTAGCAGCTGAGGATCATCTGTGACCCAGCCAGACAGCTGCGGTCATTTTATTCCAGCCAAGTCTCTAAGCTAAGGTGCTGGGAAGCACTAAAACCAGATGTAGTAACTGAGTGCTGTAGTCCTACACATTGAAATCCTCTACACTTATACACAGACCTCTTATCTGAATTCCAATGTATGTGATTCTGCACATCAGGACACGGGATGGAAAATGAGCACTGGTTTGCTACTTCACGTGACAGACTCTCATATTAAGGCCGGGTAACAGAGTTACTACATTCATTTTGGGTTATGTGATAGCTCCAGCTCCTGTCACAAGATTGTAAATATACTACCTTGCCAGTAAATTTGATATCAGCTGGAGATGGCCATTTCCTAGCTGCAGATCTCTTTGACATTAAAAGCACAGTGCACTGAAGTAGAGAGGCTGCGACATAGCACTGCATTGCAAATGCATTGGGGACTGTTTAATTGTAGAACTTGATCCAGGGGAAGGTGCCCTTGCTCAGGACAGAGAAGGTGGAACTAGATTATCATTCAAGGTTCTGTTTCGCAATTCTATTTTTTTAACAAGAAGTTAAAAAAAAAAATGTAGCTCATACCCATATCAGGGAATTTAAGAGGCTTCTTTTCTTTAAAAAAAAAAAACAAAAAAAGGAAGAAAAGGAAGCGAGGTAGTAAGGCTTATCATTTGAGAGCAATGAGGGTCATAAAAAGTTCTCCAGCACAGTGAGTGCTTCTGGAGTCTTTTATTTTTACATGTTAGAAAAGGTAGTATATGACTTCAAGAAACAGAGCAAGGAATGAGAGGGAGGGGAGAAAATTGCAAATCCTGCAAGTTTTCTGTTTTGTCTCCTTAGAGTTGTGATGATACGGTATGGACAGCAAGGATTCCTCCTGAAGAGGAGTGCTTATAGATACTGAATCACTGAGTCCATTCTTAATCTTTCACCTGCTTCAGAATGAATACTTGGGTGACACGTTTTTGATACAAATAATTGTTTTTGTTTTATGAAAACAGTCTACTTGGTAGTTGTAAAACTCCTGTTCAGGCTGGCTGAGATGATTCCTTTTAATGTGTTCCTTATACATACCTGCTAATACTGTCCTGCTCTCCAACATCATCGTATACTTCTTGGTCAATCTCTGGTTGTTTCACAACAGCTTGTTGCTTTGTTTTTAAAGAATCATAGTCAATTTCCACTACAGTTGTTTTAATGTATCCATCTAAATAAATGAAACCATGTTAATTACAGAGTTTTAAAGCCTGCAGTAAAAAGAGCATTTTAACAGAAGATACACAATCACTGATTATGTTATACTGGATCATCTTTGAAAACATTCAGAGAAATGTGTCATTCTATCTGCCTACATATGTACAAATCTCAGACCTGTCTCAGCCCTCCTCAGCTTGTATCAAGTTAACTTCATTTTTGCTTTTTGGCTACAGCCGAAGAATTTCTTGAGCAGGCTCCAGGAAGCAGAGCTGGTACAAGCTCCCCGTCAGTCAACCCTGGGACCACTGCGATCTTCTGGCATGTTTTAGGACAGTCCATGACAAAGATTCCGACAGGATGTAAGGAAGGAGAGGCAGGTTTTTTTTTGCATGGATCGTGCTTTGGGTTGGTAGACACACTGGAGTTGCATTGCCATCCTCCTCTCTGTGGAATTTCACTGAAGAGAACTAATTATATTCCTGAGTGCACTGTCCCAACTCTCTTATCCTATCCTCATGTAGGAAATATTTCTTTAATATCTTCTAATGCCCAGTACTACAAAGTGCTCAATTGGTATTGTCCAGTTGTACATGTGTGAACTCATACTGAAATTGTCATTTCAGTCTCCTCAAAATTTACAGCAGTGCTTTTAATAACTTTCACTGATTTTAATGACTTTCATTGATTATATGGATCATCTTTTAATATCTTTGCTACACCTCAGGAGCCAGATAATCAGTC
Source organism: Pavo muticus (assembly GCA_016647715.1). NCBI lineage: Eukaryota > Metazoa > Chordata > Aves > Galliformes > Phasianidae > Pavo > Pavo muticus. The sequence continues at coordinate 1,835,506 of JACDJE010000321.1, forward strand.
TTTCATCATAGTCATGGATCCACTGAATTTGTTAATACAAGTAGAAAAATGTCTTATATTTCAGACAAAAAAAAAAGAGAAATCAGTGAGGAAAAAAAAGAACACAAAATAAGATCATCTATTCTCTGCTTCTAATTTAGGTACATCCATTTTATTTCTCACAGAACAGTTTGAAAAAGCCAACATCATTACTTGCACGGAGCCAAATTCTGATGTTACTTCGAAGGATGATATTGAATTACCTCTCAAGAGGTCCTTGAAGATCCCAGTGTATGCCTAGAATAGTTCCTAACTTACTGTAGTGTCTGTTGATGCTACATTATGTTGTACAATAACTTGCTGCTATGAACTGAGCCCTGCATGCCAGGGAAGGACAGCCGGGCTCATGGTAGTAATTACTGCTTTGTTGATCAGTGACTCAGCCTTCTTAAGGTGACTCTTTTGGTGAAATGCTGCATGCACACACATGTTCCCTGTCTTATAGCGAAAACATTCAGGAGACAGTGAAGAAGCAGAACTTACAGCATCCTTTTATCCTGCCCAGCCACTTTCCTTCTGGGTTGTCTGTTAAACGAATTATTTCAATTTGATCCCCCTGCTTGACAGTCAGTTCATTCTTCCCTCCCTTGCTGTCAACACAAGCTCGTGCCTGATGAAGGACTTGGATGGGTCCTGTTAACTGCAGAGAAAAAAAAAAAAAAAAAAAAGAAGTCACAGATATAGAAAAATACAGTTCTTTCCCAAGCATTCACGCTAAAGATAAAATAACTATCATGATGATTGCTTGTTTCATTGACATTTAAAATACTATGGACAAATACAAACACATCACCCCTACTTCCAACTTATGAACTATAGTTAAAACTGGGTATTAAAAGAGAAGGCAACTACATAGAAATAAAGCACCTGAATGAGTGGCAGAAGCACAACAATAGAAGACTAAAACCAACCTGTGGAGCTGTTTCTCACAGAACAGATTTGTATTTGATTCTACCACGCAGCTCCATGTAGTTCCAGCAGAACTACTGATATGAAGAAATCTCCAGTAAGATTAAGAAAGTCTTCCACATAAGTTATGTGCAGAAAATTATGCTTTATAAGTGATCCTACAAGCACCTCAAAGAGGTGATCACCCAGTTTGGTAGAATTCAGGATTGTTTTGTTTGGATTTTAATTTCTGGGGCTTTACCATATCAATAGTCTTGCAGAAAGATTTGGCTCTTAACAACTATAGACTATCTTAGGAATATCTATTCCTATATGAAGTAGATTTGCGGCTAACCCCCTGACAAGCATCAGCTAAACCACTATTAACTATTAACATTTGCCTTTAATATTTTCCTTTAATATTTGCTCTTCAGCTCATGTCTGTCTTTCGTCACCAGTCCAAGGCCATGATGTAGGAGAATCACTGTGGCTTTACTGTGTACAGTGTATAATAGAAAGGAAGAAAACTAAATCCACCTACTATGTACAATGAAACCGAAAGGAACAGAGTGAGAACATCACAAATAAGCATCAATTAAAAGAAAATGATTGGCAATTTTGTAAACTGTGGGAGCCTACTGACCACCAGCTACATAAAAATGACAGAAAGCAGAAAGAACTACCTCGTAACCTAGATCCTAGACTCCGACAGTAACTATAGCTCCCATACTAATGTATCATACTCCCTTCCAACCCATTTAGGCTGGATGTCCCTTTGAGCGGGAGACCAAGGCAAGGGCAATGTGATGCTATTTAGTACTGAAATCTCTTTGAGGCTCAATATGGTTGTATCTAGCTCGAGTTAGGCAAACAATATGAAGTATACGGTCCCCAGTTTCCACTTTTATAAAGGGCTTTTGTTGCTATTCAGTGAAGGAAAATTATTTTAAGCTAAAAAGTGAAGAGAAATGCTTTTAAGGCTTTTTTCTTTTCATAAATAGAACATAAGGGAATTTAATGAAAACAGCATAAACACTGAAAAAACATCTTTGTCTTCAGTACAGAGTCTGAAATCAGGCATATGCCAAACATAAAAGGGTAGATGAAAATCGTACTCAGGATTTATCCAGGTGCTTGACCTACCTAGCACAACAAATACACCTCTCAGCTGTCTGCAAAACTATTTTGAACTCAGCAATGCTAATTAATGAATCTTAGATGTCTTTGCCCAGTTTACAAAACAAAGTGCTTACTTTGAACTTCTTCCTTATTTCCTGCTCTTTCTTTTCTTTTTCCTTTTGTTCTTTCTTTTCTTGGTCCATTCTTTTCTTTTCTTCCTTTTCCGACTTCTTCTCTTTTTCCCTTGATGTTCTAGAATTTACAATGATGCAAATCTCAATAGAGGTTTCTTACCCAACGTCAAAAAACTACACATGACAGAAGACTAATTCTCCCAGTGAAACCAAAGATGCAAATTCTAAACCCAAATGCGGTTGCAAAAGATTGAAGAAGCAGCCCTCTGTCTTATACCACATACATAATTTAAAGCAGCTGTTTTCAAGAGGACAATATAGCAGAAAGGAAGGCTGTCTCTGCATGTACACGTCCAAACATCTCTGAGCTAATTTTGGTAAGGAGGTTTGGAAACTAGTAGCAATATAGATGCCAAATACATACCCAGGCTATCAGTGATTCACAAAGCCCAAACTGAAGCCTGAACTATCAGTGTAATGCTATTTTAAACTTAACTGAAAGATATTCTAGTGGTCTACATAAAATGTACAGCACTGTAACTGTGCCTAATACACCAGGATTCATTGCCTGTGATGCCTTCCATGCTAGATGGTACTAAGATGTGGGGATGTAGGTAGGACTATAGTTACAGCTTTGCAGGTTGCTGCCAGAAGATTGGCTGGAAGAGCTATGCTCTGCAGACTTTATGGGACCAGCTGAGTGAGGCTCCCTCTTCTTGCTTTATCAATACTTTTGCTGAAATGATGTGCTCAAATAAAAAAAAAATAAAAAATAAAGTTATAAATAAAAATACAGACTGAATGAGGAGTACTTGTTTTGGCTGTATTGCTTTAAAATTATCTATCTTCAAAGGGAATTCAACAAGAAAACACTCCTCAAAATGAAGGGCTAAAGGGTGAGCAGAGCTCTCATTTCAGCTCTACAGAAATGCCAGGAGTCTTGGGCCATGAGAGTTGTACGTTTATATATAAAGCAAGAACAGCCACAACAAAAGGATCTCCATGGGACCATAATACTGAGGGGGCTGAACTTACTTTTGCTCCTCAGTTGTAATTCCAAATAGTGATTCATACATGTTCATTAGATCAGAAATCAGACTTTTCTGTTACCTAGCTCACAGTAATCACATGGTTTTATTAAAGGATTTTTTTCCACCCCAGGGCATATGAGATATAAGTTGGAAATAACCTGTGAAGAATCTGACTTTCTCTAAGCAAAATGGATGAATCCAATAATGCTTGCCAGCTACTGCACTGGAATCACACTATTGTGCCATATGAGGCACCTTTTGTAGGAAGCTTTTGCTAATAAACATAAAATAGGCTACAGGGTTTTAAATTAATACCTGATGTCATTTATGTCCTCGTACATTTCTCCATCACTTCCTTGATCCTGTAAGACAAAAATCATTTTCAGTGGCTTAGATAAATCTGGAAAGAAGAAAATGCACCTGTTATACGAACTTCACACAGACTATATAAAAACATTTACAGCAAAATGTAAATTCAGATCTTCTCAAGTCTAAGTTACTACATTTTCAGACCCGTTCTTTTTTTTTCTCCTGACTTTGTATTTATGATATCACAGCTATAAAGCCCTGGATTGTTACTATCACAGTATCACAATGCTTCATCAAAAGTGGATGTTTTAATTGCAGTGCTAGTCCTGGAAAGCCTTTATCTGCAGTGATTATTGCACTGCCACGATGAAAGTGCCATGGTTAGTAGCAGTAACTAACATCCCAGTCTGGAATGCTTGGGATCTTAATGGAAGTCAGATTAGGGTCCGAGAACCTGTATTAGTCCTCGTTCAGCCAGGTATTTGCATACATTAAGACAAACCTGTGCTTAACTGATGCAAATCATTTATTACTAGAATAGAACAGGGCCCTTGTTTCTGGGAAACAATTGGGAAATGAGATTAAATGTCAGAAGAAATAGAAGGTTTCTATTTCTGTACCTAAACAAACACTCTTTTTTTGGTTAAAAAATAAAAAACAAGTACTGGTGTCAAGCCAGCTTTGATAATTAGCTCCACGTGGCTCTGCTTGCACAGTTTTATTTATGTCCTTTATAATAAGTACTTCTGCAATTTATTGTCTATATGGCTGGACTCATTCCACAACTAGTTTTCTAATTAATTGGAAGTAACTTGCACTAAAAAGGATAAATTTATCAGGGAGGATAACGCTTACCCCATCTTTATTTCCAGGACCTGTTTAACCAGAAATAAAAACAGGATATTAATTTTTTGTTGTACAAAAACAATTCACTCTAGTGTTAATTCTTTACAGACTGCTAAAACACAAGTGGTATTAACTGGAAATAAATGCAGGCTCCTGTTTTCAGTGAGGATCTGAGAGTGGAAAAAGCAGGTTTTCAAGGTATTTTTTCTTGTACATTGTGAAGTAGACATACCTGCCATAAACACTTTGCTTCATCTGCTGTTTTTTTTAAAAATAGCATATTTCACCACATTTTTAGAAGTGAGAAATTTGTTTTCAAGATTCTTCAGTGATGCTGACAAACTAACCTATGCAATTTTTATGCAAAAATGTCTACTTATACAAGAAAATCAACGTTAAAAAAAGACAAATCAGTCTGAGCAGACCACAAACAACTTTCTTGCACCAGCCCTGCAGCTGAATAGGGGGAGCAGAGGTTTTCCTGTTCAGCCGGTGTCTGCCTTGGGCTGCAGGAGAAGGAAATCTGAATCCACTGCTTCTTCCTCCGTGCACAGGTAAGTTAGGTAAGCAAAGAGCTTGGGCTCAGATGCAGCTCCAGTGCCCACACTGCTGTACAGTGCGGATGGCCATCACGCTAAAGGACGCATACTGTGCCTGGCACAGACTGATGCCTCCAGACGAGAGATCAGAAGGCAGACTGAAATTCTTTGTGTTGCAATCTGCTTGCTTCTCTGGCTGCTCCTGGTACAACACAGCCACTCACTGCCTCTTACAGAAGGCAGATCAGAAACACTAAAAGCACAATCAAGATATTATTATTTTCTTAATCAAGTATAAAACAATGCCTGTTTCACCAGAGCGCACAGCTTCAGCTCTGAAAGAACAGCATTCATTTGGGTTCGGATTTTAAAATCTGGTAATTTGCAGTCCCAGTATATTTAACACAACAACAAAACAAAAACAGGGGGAGTAGGGGAAGAGAGTGGAAGAGAGAGATTTAAAGCAGTTCCTGAGAGTATGTCATATTAATTGTAAAGCAGCTATTATGAGAAAAACTTCTTCACTCATAAAACTGCAGTACCGGCATAATCAGTTACACAAATCACTCACAAACACATTAAGATACAATATGCTTTTGCTTCTCTTATAAATGCAATTTACTTATAGCTTCATATAGCTGTTATTAATTAAAACTTACCCATCCTACCCTGTAAAAGAAATTCAACGTCGTCATAATTTTCTTCAGTGTCTGGGTTTCTGTAAATAAGAAAAAGGAAATATGTGAAAGCTATAAAGATGATTTTATGGTTGCATTTTCGTATAACTATTTTTCTGGTGCTTTTATAGAATGGCAGGGCACTCTGTTGAGCCTTATGTGTTCCTTAAGTACTCATGCAATTCCCTAAGCTGCTCTTCCTGTGATTAGGTTTCTCACAGAGGGACACCTTGATCCTGAGTACAAATGTAGAAAATGAGCTGAAGGCACTCAGATACCATGGAGATAAGTGTGGTATGAGAAACACAATAGGCAGATGGGCTGACCCAATGGAGTGTCTGTTGGTCATCTTAATCATGCTTGCAGATGAGGGCTTCTCACACAACGTACAAGCAGAACGCCAGATGTTTTGCACAACGTTAAATAAATCTCTACAGATTGCTCCCCGACTTGTATGGCAAGTGCAAACAAGGGACGGGAGAAACCACAACATAAGGATAGGCTGGGTATAAGGGCTCTGGTGTTGGATCTAAAAGTGCTGCCAAACCGAGAAAAGTAAGAAACCGAAAATTTAGCTGGCAATTACATTAGAGATATTTAACTTTTGAACACTTTATAATAGTCGAATGAGGACTATCAACCCGAGTATTCATTCATCAGAGAGAAGTCACGGGAGCGAGGAGAGGAGAACGGGACCACCCCTAACAAACACCGACCCACTGGGGCCGCCGCCGCCGCCAGGGGGGGACGGAGCGCGGCTCCCGGGTGCAGGCAGAGGCCAAGGCGCGGCCGGGTGCTCCCGGCTCCCACATATCTCCTCGTCTGCTCTTTGAAGCGAGCTGCTGGCAGGAGGAGAGCCTCAGCTTGTTTCCGGTCAGTTTGCACGCCGTGAAGAAGTGCTCTCGCCTCTTTGCCGCTGTAGGTTTCCCGATTAGCCGGCGGCTTTTCGTAGAAGGGCGAAGTAAGACCGAGGTGTAACGGAGGCTTCTAATATTATCGCGGGCGGCCAGGCTGCGCGCCGCTGTGCGGTTTTACACCCGCCGCTGAGCTCAGTTCCTCGCGCTCGCACGGTGGGGTGTCAGCTAAGACAGACTGACCCTCCTGACTCCTTCCCTCCGGAAAAATGCACGGGAAGGCTTCAGTTATTGACTCAGCTGAATGTCTGCAAGCATACGAAATGTACCTCTTCGGAGTACAAAACCTAGCGGGGTGTCTGTCTGCTCCCTCCCCCACCCCCTTACCAAGATGAAGAGAAAGTGTTCTCACAGATAACGCTATCTGGGGAAACAACTAAATGGATGGAGAATCCAAACTAGCAGAAAACTCTTCCAGACAGGGCAGGGATAGGGTAAGATGAGCAAAATGCCCAGAAACCTGGAAAATGCTCTTCAGCTGCTACTGCATGAACAAATAGGCAGAAATAGGAGAGAAGATGAAAGACCTTGGATGTTAAGCTCACTTACATTGTTTCAGAGCTGGGCTTGACATTTCTGGGCGGCAGGCTGGGAGCTGAAGGGGTGTGCAGGGATGGGTGAGAGGCGGGTGGAGGAGGTGGTGCAGGTGGGGAGGCTGCTGCTGAGGAAGAGGCCATCTGTTTAAACCCTTCATTCTTAGGGCCTGAAAAACAAACGAACAACAACAACAAAGAACGCTAAATTAACCAAGCAAACAGCTCAGGAAGTTTACAAAATGGAAACCTCAAGTTCTGCCTAGAAGAATGTAATGCCTACAGCAGTCCTTGAAAATGTTTTTGCAAACACATGAATGAGATACTAAAACATCAGTTTGTCCAGTGTATAAGCTGTTGTGCTCTCGAATTATCATTTATTCTACAATTTGCCTGCAATGATCAGTGTCACAGAAGCAGTGATGCAGTCTTGCTGGAGTTTTCCTTGCTCAAAAACAAAGTTTAAAGTGAAGGGCTGAGAAACGAAAAGACTTTCTCGTATTGATTAAAAGCTGTACAGGTCTCTGTACACCTTCAAGTAGATTTGTAACGTCAGCTATAGAAGATTGGACCTAGTTTTTTACACTGGCAAGCCCATACTAGAAAAGATGCAATTTGGGAAGCTACACCCTCAACAAACAGGTGTCGTCTTAAAAACAAGATGATGCAGTGCAGGAGAAAAACAGAAGCCATAATTATATGAGTAGACTGCACTGTGTACTGCATTGTATGCATGCTCCACATACAGGCTGCAACCAAAACCGTCTTAACTATTGCTTTGAGAGTTCACATTCAGAAAAGTTACTCACACATATTCAAAGAAAATCACTGCCTGGATGCCATGATGTTAAGCACAGGATTATATTTTAACTAGCATTAGTGGATTAAAAGCTACCCAGAAGGAATTCTTCCCGGCTGTATGGAGCGAAGTCCAACAAAATCTAAGAAAGAGAGGAGCAGGAGAAGAAAGGGTATTCACATTTCAGTTACACCAAAAACAATTAAAAAAAACCCTTTTGTCTTCTGGAGGTTCTCTTCAAGTTTACACCTGTGTAGTGGAGATGAAAATCTTGTCAAGAACAGAATAATCTTCAAAGTGTTGGGAAAAAAAAGTGGCTTAAACACAAAACAAGAAGTATTTAGTAATGCTTAATATCCAGACTGAAACTTTGTAAGGCTACTGAAAGAGCTTTCCTGATCTGTTTGGGAGTCTGAAATTCAATGGAAAAAGCTCTTGTACAGATTCTCTGTAAATTTATAAAGCAGAATGTTTAATTTATCCACAACGCATGCACAAAAAAATGTTAAGAATCCCATTACCTGTCTCTTTTGGGATGATGCCATTTTAACAATATCATGAGACAGAATGGGGAGCCAGAAGCCTATTGTATTACACAATAAAACGCTGGACAATATAAATGTTCTGTGCCTCATTTCTCCACTTCAGATCATTGTTGGGGGCAGAAAACAGGAGCAAGAGTTATTCTTATCTCCTTACATTAGCAGACATGAATGTGGCAGGGAAGTTGCTATACTAGGTTTATTTTACCTATTTTTGGTAACAAATACCAGAACAAACTGGATTTGTCATGCACCCCATCTACAATGCTGGCCAGCCTTTTGCTGCTCAGAGCTAGATGTGTGTATGAAAGGTACTTCTTCCTGATAACCTCCTAGTCTCCAACTGCTGTGAGTTTAGATAAGCTAAACGTGGTTTCTGCATGTTAACAGTTCTCAAAAAAATTATCTTCCATGGACTTGTGCAGTCTCTTCTTCTCCCCATGCAAGTGCACTGCAATGACAATATGCTGGCAAGAATCACAAACCCTACAACAGCCCAGGTTGGGAAGGGGCTGTTAGGGCCACCTGACCCAGGGTCTCTCTCCAAGCGGAGTCAATAACTCATGGCTCCTTGAAGCGACACCTGATCATACATATCAACAAAAGTAAATTTGATGAGATTAAAATGTGTGAGATCATAAAACTTTAATGCCAAAAGTGCAATTTTCTTCAAAAGCCTAGCCCCAAAACAATGTGAAATGATACTTTCTCTTAGTACTGAGGAGACTGCAGCAGTGATAATGTGTGCCACCTGGAGAGAGCCCAAGGACGATCAGTGGGAACGATTAGAGACCTTGAAAACGTGAATTCCTGGAGACACTGAACGAATTGTGGTTATTTTGGCGAAGATGACAAGGCCGAAGGAAAGAAAAAAGAATACATAAAAGTCTCTGGCAAAGAAAAACAGTTCTTTAAAAAAACATAAAAATAAAAGCAACAACAAAAAGCATCCCCTCCCTCTCCATTTCTATGGTAGAGAAGACAAGAAGTAATGAGCTTAAAGACCAGCGCTAGCTATTAGGAAGCATTTTCTAGTGTTCCTGTTTTGGAACTGCAGGCAATCAAACATCAATCTAAGGAGCATTAGCAAAAAGCTTTTTTTTCCAAAACTTTCTAATTGTATGGAGATTTCTTAAGGGTAAAACTCCAAATAATTAGTGTTTTAGTCTCAAAATTGTTACGTATTAGACCTTTTTCTCACATCATTGTCCTTATTCAACTGTCAAGTTGTTTATCCTCTCTGTTGCCTAGATTTTTTTTTTTTTACAAGGCACTGAACTACCTAATTTTCATTTAACTTTCATTCTCATTTAACTCTTCGGAGTCTCTATTCATTGAGACTCCCAGCTATAATCCCTTATTTCTCCGAAGTCCCTGATGGAGATTAATAGCACTGACTGTTTAAGCGTTTCTCTGCAGCTGGATCCTTTCAAGTGGGTTCTAATCAAAGAATAAAGGCACAAAGACCATTTTCGTAAAAGCGATGTTAATTGGTATTAATTATACTCTGAAATTTTTGTGTTTTAACTGTCAATCCCATATCAACTTTTCCACGGTGGTATATTATCCTACAGTATTGCTTCACTGTGATTAGTTTATACGACTGAGGTAACGATTCTGCTCAAGTTCCTGTGCATAATACTCCTTCCTCTCTTGAGAGCCAAATCCAAGCAAAAAGAAAAAAAAATCTCAGGAAAGAACTCCAGATGCATTTTAGATTAAGTACTTTTTAATTCTTTTTAAGTATAAGGATTGAACAACTTGTCTGTTTTTATCTATGTTCATTGCTTGAATCTTAGAAGAACTGAATGGTCATCATTGTGAGAAACATACTCAAGAGCAAAAATTTCTAATCAGGCAAAGATCTCTGTGAAGGGCAGTTTATTCATTATTGCAAAAATGGGCACACACTCCCTACTGACAAGGTGAGATCCATTCCGTTACATACCCTGGGTCCGGTGCAGGTAAAGCCTCTCCTGGCACTCATTGGTTGAGCATCTCAGGCTCACAGTCTTCCGACGCTGCTGCTACGTTACACTTCCATAGCTATATTTACACTTCTGTAGCTACGGTCACACTTCCATAGCTACAGTCACACTTCCATAGCTACGGTCACACTTCCATAGCTACGGTTACCAACCCATTGTCTTCAGGTATGTTTTGAACTTTTTGCCTATGCCAATTTTACCTAGGTCGGAATGCCCCGGTCTCAACTTTACTCTGTTCAGGAGTTTTCTTTGTAAAAGGTTACTTATCCTATACTATATACAGAAAATGCTGGAAACTTCCACTGCAAAAACACAATCTAACTCTCACAATCATGATAATGGAAACATAGCTTTTCTGTTCTTCTCTAACTGCAGAACTGACTCTTCTCTGTATTTAGAGGTATAATTACCTACACCTACACAAACTGAGACTGCTGTGAGTATAAAATGCTTTAATTCTAATACTGAAAATAATGGGATGAGTGAGATAGGAAAGCAACACTCAGTGTGAAAAGGCTGACAGCTTAACAGGCTTACAGAGACACAGCTATCATGATGTTTCAGTAGTTTTTTTTTTTTTTTAATTAGAACAATTTAATTTGATCTCCTTCTCTCTTTTTGAGTCTGATAGGCTTGGTACTCTGAAGATTCAGAAAGGTTCTGTGCTGGTACTGGAACTGAAGTCAGCTCTGGACAGTCAGTATGAGAGATTAAATCAAAACTGCCTCCTGGCTGAGCAGGCGCCTAAAGCACTCTCACCACAGGAAGCAATGTGATGGACCATCACTGTATGACAGCTTTGATTACTAGCACTGCTTCCAAATGGCCTCTTCTCTGTTCTTCGCTTTTTCACATGCCAGGAGGCACTGAGAAAGCAGATAAAGAAACTGAAGTTCTTGACAAAGAAATGAAAGGCTGGATGAAATTGAATTAGTTCCTCAAATCATGTGCAGCCGTAGAGCAGCTAAGAGAAGTTTGCCACAGAAACTTTCCATAAAAATAATTAAATACTGCTGCTAATTGTGATTGATACTAAACTTTTTAAATCATCCTTAGAGCTTTAGCACTCACTGCAGAACTGGGCAGAGAACACTGTAAACTGTTCTCCTACGGGCTTAGAGAGCCTTTTCTAACAGTTCTGTATGTGCAGTTGGCAGAGGTCCTGCATTCCTGCAGAACATTTGTAAATCAGAAAATTCAGGACACTGAAATTGAAATTGTCTTGATGTAAAGTATATACTTTGACCCTTGCCGTTCCTGGCTTGTGAAAGAGAGGTACTGAATCATCTTCACTAGCTAACACAACATCTGGAGATGGAACTCATCTTCGCTTTTCATCCCTGTATTCTGCATTACAATTTCAGTAAAAATCAGCCTGATATGATAGTTCTCAGTAACACCCATGCTTTATTGTGTGAATTCAAAGAGAAACTAATGAAAACAAGCAAACAACAGCAACAACAAAAGCATGCAAGCAAAAAATAAACAGATAAGCCTAATTCCTTGGCACTCCTGTACTCTGTGCTGTCACACACAAGTTTAAGGTTAGGGAAAAGGGAAGATACCCTTTCTCACCTTACTAAAAGTCATCCATGACTGCCTCAAAATGCTGCATTTCTCAGCTGTGAGATACTGACACCAGAAACACCTTGCAGACCTGGGAGCAGCACCTGTATTCCTTACTGGAAGAACACATGCAACAAGCAGTGCTGAGATGAAACAGGAATCTGATGAGGACCAGTGCTTCAGAAAGGACCCGTTCTCCCCAGTCCTTTTCAGACTCACGAGTTTTATGATATAGGCTTCAATGCTGACATAGCTGAGCTGGCACATCTCTATATATCCTCTTCCCTAAATATCGGGGTGTTTCATTGCTTGAATGAGAGACTAGCAAACAAAGGAGGAACAGTGTCAAATTGTCAGCCTGAGCAGAACAGAAGCAGTCAAAGAAAAAAAATAAGCATTGTAAAGCACTCACAGGTGCAGTTCAGCTCCCATGAGTTGAAGATACAAACTGCTGATCAGTTCAACCTGTGATTCCTTTGCATTAAGCTATTAAGTAGCAACGATGAAAAAGAATAGTTTTAATAATTGCCCATTAAGTAGGAAGCAATCCCATTCAGCACAGCTTCAGCTATTCATATTTTTCTTGAACCTTGGCTGGATTGCAGCAACTACGTATGCCTGCTGAGATTGAAAAAGACCTCTAGAGGCCGTTTGGTCCAACCTCTGCTCAAGCAGGGACAGTCAAAGCAGGATGTGCAGGACCATGTCCAAACGGCCTTAACTGCAAGAGCTGTGAATTACATTTAAGGTATCGGGCTGCAGCATCTAGGCCTCGATCCAGGAATTTCCAATTGGAGAATGTATACTAAAAAAAGGAAACTGGATCTACAAATCACGATAACTTCAAGTTCACTCTCATCGCACCTACTTCACTATAAGTGTATCAATATACATATTAAAGAAAACCTGTTCCATAAGAAATAATTTTCTTGCATATATAAGGGAGAAGCTGTTTCTTCATTTCATATCCTAAAAACCAGACCATCTCTCTTTCTTTAGTCTATGGAAAGACTTCTTTATGATGCCTGATACAGTGTGCTACTGATGAGGAGTGACCCCTTTCTGGTTTTGTTAATGTAGAGAAAAATTGGCAATAATCTGCTACTGTAAGGAAACCCCAAACGTTCTGCAGGATAAACGCCTGGAATTTCATACTTCTTAATGCATTTAATGATTTTTTTTCATGAAAAAAAAAGGACTTCAGATTCTCTAGGCAGTTACACTGCTGGTCAAAAGTTCTGCATTTTGAAGTAAACATTTATTTAACAAAATAAAATTCTTTTGAGCTGCTTTGCAAATGTGGTATTGTTTTTCAGTTTTACTGCAAAACGTGTCACCATTTCTGCATGCAAGATCTGGGAAGGCTTCTGGGTTTTACAAAGAATTTGCTGAGAACCTACAACAACATTTGCAGCAGCTGATCACCCACTTCCTACTTTATTCATAATTTGCAGAGAGCTGTTCTCTGCTCTGCTTCCCTAACCTGCATATTGGTTTAGATATAAGCCATTATTTTGTGTTTCATTATTATGCTCCTTTGGAGCTGCTGAAAGTAAACAGGCTACACTTGCAAGACTTCTGAAGCTCAGTGCTTTTGATATGCTGTTATCAGACATGCTGTAACCATACAGGCATTAAGATTACAGGAGACACTGCTCATGCCTGTAAAACAAAGACCACAAAATGGTTTTGATTTTGCTCTCCTTGAGTCCAGGTCCTACCTTAACAAATACTTGAATACAATCTTTTTTTTCTTTTCTTCTCAGCTCTCCTGACTGTTCTTAATCTTAGATGGTAATGGTGCTTTTTCAGTATTATTCAGGGGAAGTCACCTCCCACAGAAGGGAAATTTTGGAGGAGGGAAATGAGGAAAATGAAGACTTAGCTCCGCTTAGCTCCTTCTGTTTTAAGAAAACATTGCTGATATTTGCTCGTACATCATGGAAAACAGGATCTGAGCAGAAAGATAGAAAGTTTGTCTCTCTTTTCCAAGTAGAACATCTCATTGATCTAAATTGGGAAATATTTTCATCGGTTAAGTGGTACTTCAATGCCTTACATTCTCAAGATGACATAGAGACCACAGGTTGCATACCTTGCCGACAGTATATCCCATTCTACATGAGACTGTAGAAACAAACGGATGAGGGTTAAAAGAACACCAGAAAAATCTATAAATGAGGTTGATATCTGAAAAACATTAAACATACAATCAGTCTTACTCCTAAAAGAAAACCTGCAGACTTCATCAGAAGTACTGCTGTGTAAAAGCTTTCACGATTGAGCTCTATGGTGGCTAAATAGGAGACTGGATATTCGGAATACTTTGGGCAGAGCTGACTGGCATGAGGAAAGTGATTTCAAACAACTGATGTGTAATCATTTGCAGAAGCATATCCTTATCTAAAGGGGAACTAATATTAATTCCCCTTTGAACTATAGGTAAAACTTTTAGTTGTTCGATGAAAAAGCCTTAGTGATGTTTATTATTTTTTTAATGAGAAATATTTATAAACCTGAGCCAATTATTTTTATATTGTACAGGAAAGATATATGCAGGAGAAAAATAGCAGTTTGAAGTATTCAGAGATGGAGTACAAGATAGTAGTAGTTTAAAATTAATTAAACAAACTAATGAAGAGCTTGACAATTTCTTTGACTCGTTGTTCAATGTAGAAAACAATGACATCATGCAGAGTGTACAGTTCTATTTAAAAAGTAACCATAGAAGTGCAAACACTGGTAGTGTATATGAAATGTCAGTTACATAAAAGATTCCCGCACTGCAAAATCTTGCATTCAAATCTGGGGATTTTTGCTCATTTATCTTCCGGGTCTGCAAACAAGGAACATCATTGTTCCAAATTTAAAACTTCAGGAAGGCTCAGTTTCAGGAGGAAACTGATAATATCAAATATGTTCATTGATAAAACAAATTCTTTAGGATAAAATTGTCAGTGTACTGCTAAAAAGCTTCCTGAGATCTTTAAATTACATTTTTCTTTCTATCAGTACTGAATAGTTACTTTAGTATTTAATAATTAATATCAAAGCATTCAAGAATAACTAGCTGTTTCCTATAAGAGGTATTCTACTAACTACAAGAACTTTAAATTATTTTCAGAAACTAGATATAAAGAACTTGATGAAAATGATCTTTCAAAAATGTCTCAAATCATAAATGGAAGACTTGAAGCATGAGAAGTTACTGTCTTTCAGAATAGAAGCTATATAAAGAAAAATTTTCACGGCAATTTTAGTGGAAGGCTGTATATAATTGTGTTTAATGAGGATAGCTGTATTCTTCTACACCTGATTCAATCCTACAAGATCTTTTTTCTGGAAATTGAGAAAAAACTTTATCTTGGCTTTTCAAGTCAAAGTACATTTACCAAGGCGTACCATAAAAATGTAAAATCTAAGCATTCAGTTTAGTCTTGATTTTTCTATGAACATTTCACAACTCTTGAGTGTGTGTGTGTGTGCCCTTGAGAGTCTATTTAATAAAAAGAAAATGCTTATTGCTTTCTAGTAAAAATTGACATTCCAGCTTAAAAAGATTTGTGTGTGTCTTTAGAAGGATAAATATGAAATAATACGAATAAAGCTTTGTACTGTGTTTACGTAGCATGGTTTAGATGGTGGTGGGTGAAGAGAGTGCAGTGGTGGCCTCTGTGAGAAGAGGCTGGGATCTATTCCAGCCATTTCAGCAATGGACCCACCACTGGCTAAAACTCGTGTCACCTCTGTGATAACGTATTTAAGAAAAGGAAAAAAAAAACATTGTGCAGCAGCAGTGAAAGAGAGGACTGAGAAAAACATGAGAAGCAGCCCTGCAGGCACCCACATTAGTGCAGGAGGGCAGGAGGTGATCCAGGCACTGAGCAGGAGTGGCCATGAGGGAGTGGCAGTGACAAAGCATTACAGACTGACCATTCCCCCCGTTACCCATCCCCAACACTGCTTGGCATAGGGAAGATATGATGAAGTCAGGAGTGAAGTTGAGCATGAGAAGAAAGGGGGTTGGGAAAGGTGTTTTTGTTTGTTGTTTTTGTTCACTTTTTTCTCACTGTCATACTCTACTTTACATTAACAATAAATTAAATTTATCTTCCTCAAATCCTAGAATCATAGAATTCTAGAATTGTAGAGTCATAGAATCATAGGGGTTGGAAAAAACCATTAAGATCATCTAGTCTAACCATCAACCATGCCTGTGGTCACCCTAAACTTTGTCACTCAGGGCCAGATCTACACTTTTCTTGAAAACTTCCAGGGACAGTGACTCTACCATTCCCTGAGCAGCCTGTTCCAATGCCTCACCACTCTTTCAGAGAAGAAATTTTTGTTAATATCCAAGCTGAACCTCCCCTGGTGCAACTTGAAGCTATTACCTCTTGTCTTGACACAAATTACATGGGAGAAGAGGCCAACCCCCACCTCACTGCAATCTTCTTTCAGGTAGTTGCAGGGTGATAAGGTTTCCTCTGAGATTCTGCTTCTCTGGACTGAACAATGCCAGTTCCGTCAGCTGCTCCCCATAAGACTTGTGCTCCAAATCTTTCACCAGCTTTGTTACCCTTTTTTTGGACACACAGTCTGTCTTGTAGTGGGGGGCTCAAAACTGAACACAGTTCCCAGAGTGCAGTCTCACCAGTGCCGAGTACAGCTGCTGTTAGTCTGACCCATTTTATGTCTTGTTTCCTTTTTTTTTTTTTACTTTATTTTTTATTTTTATATTTTATTTTAAGAAACAGGATTGTGGAAAAGCGTATGAAACCTCAGCTCTCCCTGTGAGGAATCCAAAAATAGACAAATGATGTTAATCAGACTTGTGTCATCTACAGGAGAAGAAGTATTTCACTTCTACAATGGAACTGGGAAAGCTGGGAAAGTTGTTTTGGAAAACTTTATTCAAAACTCAGGAGTGTTCAGCAGTGCAGAAAATCAAATTGATTTTATAATATTGTTATTAACTTGTGCACTGTGTCTTGCATAATACAATCAAATAATGAGTGTTCATCTAAAGTGTTTCTTCATGTGAACCAAAATAGGTCTAGGAAATGACAAGATAGATAGAACAGAATATACAACACTGCATAGTTTTACGTATGTGAACCACTAGGGATATATTATTAAAACAATTATGAGAAATTAAGGCATCCCAGCTCAAAGAGAAACTATTGTCAGACTTCAGATGTATGAAAAGTATATGAATTTTTGTAAGCCAAACACAGAGGAGTTGTTTAGATCTAGCTAAAAGTGAGAACTTCAGGCTTCAAGATTCGTCTTACAAGGAACATGTTGATCGACGCTCGGCTGAATATGAGCCAGCAGTGTGCCCAAGTGGCCAAGAATACCAATGGCATCCTGGCTTGTATTAGAAATAGTGTAGCAAGCAGGATTAATGAAGTGATCATCTGTCTGTATTCTGTTTTAGTGAGGCTGCACCTTGAGTACTGTGTTCAGTTTTGAGCCCCTCCACAAAAGAAAGACATCGAGGCCCTGGAGTGTGTCCAGAGAAGGGCAGCAAAACTGGTGAGATGTCTGGAGTACAAGTCTTATGAGGAGTGGCTGAGGGAACTGGGATTGTTTATTCTGGAGAAGAGGAGGCTCAGGGGAGACCTTATTGCAGTCTACAGCTACCAGAAGGGAGGTTGTAGCAAGGTGGGGGTTGGCCTTTTCTCCCATGTCACAAGCAACAGGATTAGAGGGAATGGCCTCCAGGTTGTGCCAGAAGGGATTCAGGATGGATATCAGGAGAAATTTCTTCTCCAAAAGTGTGGTCAGGCACTGGAACAGGCTGCTCAGGGAGGTGGTGGAATCACCATTCCTGGAGGAGTTCAGGAGATGTTTAGATGTTGTACTGAGGGACATGGTTTAGTGGGAAATATTGGTGATAGGTGAATGGTTTGACTAGATGATCTTGGAGGTCTTTTCCAGCCTTGGTAGTTCTATGATTCTATGTATAGAATCATAGACTTCATGACTACATACATATTTTTGCATATCTAGAAAAAAAAGTATAATTGAAATTACCTGTAAATTAATGTGATACTCTGGATACCCCTCATTGCTACAATTTATTGTAAAGCAAAACACACATGAACTTAATAATGGAGAAATTTTCAGTTAGTTCTTATCGTTTGTCTTGAGCTTTCACTTAAAATTGTTAATGTAGTTTGTATTCTCATTGTTATCTGAGATACGACCCTGGGTTTCGGAATACACGTGTCTTTGTTACAGCAAAATTATTTGTGTATTGTTACCTATTGAATACAACCAAATGATGAAGGTTCATCAAAAGGGTTTCACGATATGAACCATATAGGCCTAGGAAAGAACAAGATATCAAAAACTAAAAAAAGAACACTTAGAGA
This sequence comes from Pavo muticus, assembly GCA_016647715.1. Classification (NCBI taxonomy): domain Eukaryota; kingdom Metazoa; phylum Chordata; class Aves; order Galliformes; family Phasianidae; genus Pavo; species Pavo muticus. The sequence continues at coordinate 1,853,810 of JACDJE010000321.1, forward strand.
AAATTATTCAGTTGAATCAGTTTCACTGTTTTTCTGTCTAGCACTTTTTGCTCCCTTTGTCAACGTTCATAATAAATTCACAGCTGTCTTTTTCTTTTTACCTTAGAAGTTTTCCCTTATAAGTAGTGCTCTCAATACTCCACCACAAAGGTTTCTTTTGTATGCGGAATAATCCCAAAGGCATCTTGCTTTCATCCAGCACTGACCCCACTTTAGGATGAACACTGGATTGTAATATGGTGTAACACATCATGTCTTTCATTCAGTTCTTCACAATTTCCAGACTAATTCAAAGAACGTATTGGGAATATACTTTGATTCAAACCAGAAATGACCTCAAATCAATTTCAATTACTCTGTTTATATCATTTTGGAATTGCTAGTAAGTGACCATTTAGGTTTCTTCAACAGAATAAATAGGTGAATCTTATCTTCAGAATCTTAAATTATGCATCCTAGATACTGAATAATCAGCTCAGGATTGGGCTTAATGGGTTTTGGCTTAGTCAGCTGCAGGAATGACTCTAGAATTTGTATGTAGACTGAAAATACATACAGGAGAAAAATACATTTGTGTGCTTATTCATATAAAGATATACACAGTCCACATTTTGCTGTTAATTTTACAACAGTCTGATCATATAAAAGGGAACAAGTATACCACATAAGGTCTTACAAACAAAAATGAAAATATTTCAGAGAAGATATATGAATGTGCCAATTATATAAGCTATTTTCTTAGGCAGATCAGTAACTCGTATTCATATTTCAATCAGAGTGGTTATGTTCATTTTAAATTGCACAGTTTACTTTTTTTTTTTTTTTTTTTTTTTTTTTTTTACTGATATAAGCCAATCAGAATTTTGGGGAGAAGCCTTGAACAATTAAAAGCAACACTTCTAAAACTTCAGTGACAGGATTTTTTCCATAGTATTAATATTCTTCTTTGCTGTGGAGACTCTTAGAAGAATACGAAAAATTTTTTCTGACTGAAGCAGACAGAAAGCACGTGCTTGCTCTTTGTTTACTGAAAATTTTCAACTTAATATTCTGTAATTATGATGCATTTAATTATAGTTGGAGAATGAATAGAAGAGCAGAAGGACTGAGGGAAAATTAATTCAATTGGTTAGTTGGAACTGTCTGTTTGAGCTAATGAAAGATGGTCAAAGGAATTGAAATTACAAAGGAAGTAAAATCCTTTTTTGAAAGAGACTTTACAACAATGCTGTCAGTGATAAAACTCCCTTGGGGTCAGATGCACCCAAGTGATGACACCTGCACTTGCACAAAATTACATGTATGTGTGGGTTTTCGTACACTGTGGTCTGGTTTGGATCACAAACTCACAGTTTTGAATGTATTTCAGCCAAGCATCTTTCTTCAGTTCTAGGAACTTCAAAAATTGATTCTTCTGTTTCTCAGCCATGTTAAATATTTCAGTTTAATTTTGCTGAGAGAGGAATCCTTTAGGTTCTCCTATGTACAGAGACAGCAAGAGAGGAAAGTTCTTAAAGGAAAGCTGAAGTGTTTTTACCTTAGTTTATAAATTACATGCTAGTCCAGATTTTGTAGCACTTTCAAGCAGATCTAGCAAAGTTATGTTATTTGATATCATCACCTTGTTTTACTTCCATCTAAACGGATTACTTGCCTCAACTTACAATTCTTTTTATCCTCTTACACCTAATGACTGAGCTGTTTTGTAACTATCTAGTTGAACACTGAAGAAAAGAAAGAAAACCTCCAGTGACATTTTAAGTCTTGATTCTGCTGTAAACCATAGTGACTTCCTGTGATTAAAAAAGTCCCCTTTTCTTTGTAACTTTGGAAGCTGTTGTTTCATTTTGCCATCTTATAAGGACAACAATTGGCTGGCTTAAAGGGGCTCTGCAAAGATGGTTAAAATGTTATTTAGGCGGGTGTAGTGCTTGTCACTTTGCAAAGTGCTGTGCTATCTTAGTCAACACACTTTGCGCCTCCACTTTTTATTCCACCATCATCACTGGTCACTTTATCCAACATAAACAGCTGTTTCACTGACTGGTTATGCAACATGTTGCAGAACAGAACCCTAATGGGGCCAGTGACACCACCTTTCTCCAAATTACGGGTTTTCTTGCATGTAGTATCTTCTCCTTGATTCAGTACAGTTTCCTTTCATTTCTCCCACCACTGCTCAAAATCTTCTCCCTAGCAGAATTCAGAGCACTGGGGACTTCTACGGACTTCATGTGGGTGGCCATCTGCACTGACAGGAACCCACCGAAGTCAGCCCAGGTGCAGTTCTCTGAAAGCAAAAGTGTGTTGTGGGCTCACATGGAGAGATGTCAGCAAAATGGCTTTGTTTCTCTTCTTTATTTTTCTAAATAAGCCCTGTTTGAACTCTGGATGGTTGTTACTAAACATTAATGTGAGTATTATTTTCTGAATGTAGAAAGCACATGCATCCCACTGATTCCAAGCTGAGGTAAATATGATCTCAAGAAAATAGGCGTAGTGGGGCATGACACAGAAATTTAGAATCATAATTCTATTATTCTGAGTTGGAAGGGACTTGCAAGATCACTGCAATGAACTCCTGGCCCCTCATAGGAGTACCCAAATATCAAACTCTATGATTGAGAGTGTTGTCCAAATGCCGCTTGAACTCCAGCAGCCTGGGGCTGTGCCTGCTGCACTGGGCAGCCTGTTCCATGCGCAGCACCCTCTGATGCAGAACCTTTTCCTAACACCCTTCTGACCCTCCCCTGATGCAGCTCCATGCCACTCCTTGGAGCCCTATTGCTGTCACCAGAGAGAAGTTGACATTTATACCAGAGTATTCACAGGCCCAAGCTGGAATTTTTTGAAAACTGTCTTCAGTGGAAAGTAGTAACAAATTTGCCTCAGCAGTGCACTTGTATCTGCAGGGGTGTTGTCAGGATGAGATGAAAATTTCTTACCAATAGCCAGGCAGCCACAGTATTCATGCAGGAGTGGCGGGCAGTCTAAATCCTTCCCTTACATGTGAATAGGAACTACTACATCTGATTTCAGCCTCCTATATAAAGTTATTTTGTGCCCAATTAATACTTTATTATGAAAAAGACAGTATAGTAGCTTTCATGGGAAAGGATAGGAGTCAAACAGTTGAAAAAAAAAAAAAAAAAACAAACAGAAAGATGTGAGCTGATCCTTTTGTGAAAGCCAAGTTCAAAATACTGGCTTCAGTCAGGAAATACAAGGTTTTCTGCACCCCAGGCAGATGTCCCTAACACATCTTAAACAGTTGCCATGTATGAAGCTTATCTCTTCACAGAAAGACACTATAAAGCTTAAGTTTTGCCCGAGTACAGATAAAAAAAGAAAAAGAAAAAAGAAAAAAAACCAACAACACTCCAAAAGGCTAGATCTCAGAAATCCATCCTGATGAATGGGAAAGCCTTCTCCATTTGCTTTTCTATCTCTGTTTTTTGCTCAGCCTGTAAATCACAGCAGAGAATAAAGGAAATGTGGCAAAGCTGCTGTTTTTCAGGAAAAAGTAGTGAGCAGAAAGAATTAGTGCTTTTCAGTCCTGAAATGACAGTTAAAAGAAAAAAGAAAAAGAAAAAAAGAAAAAGCAGTTTGGTTTAACTGCCTTTCCAAAGCAGGTAGGTTTAAGTTTCCAAGAAACCCAGCAGTAATGAATAACTGTCAAACTGAAAAGTAGTTTGTTCAGGATTTATTCTAGAGCACTGGGTACTGGGTCTCTCCACCAAAAGTATTCTGCATAGTCTATATATTCTACTGTTCTGGTCACAAAGAAATGACCTGCATTAATAAAAGCCAAACATAACATCAAAGTCCACATGTCAGCTCTTCAGGGGAGGGCTGAAGTTCAGTATGAACAGATTTGTATTTTTATCATATCTAAATCTTTCACTCTTGATCTGGTCCAGAGTGTGAAATAGAGAAGGCTACAGCTGATCCTTCAGTTCTACGTAGTTGGGTTCGTGATTTGTAACATATCTGGAGTGCAACCTGTACCACCATACTGGGCAGCTCCATCTTTTGGCCCTGTAACCAGTCCAGTTTATTCCAGCCAATGGCTGTACTCCTACTGGTCAGTGACAACTGGAGATTCTCCTTCTAGCAGAAGCTCTAATATTATCTTCATAGCCTTGTCCATGTGATCAATTCATTTGAAATACGTATAATAATATTTCTAGCTTTCAATTTAAGAAAGAGAATGAAAAAAAACCCAAACACATTGTCACTATAATTGCATGGGAAACAAGAAAATAAAATAAATAAACAAACAGGATATTTTCTCCATTAATTGGTTAGAAGTAAAACTAATTTTTTTTTTTAAAAAATTATTTACAATTTTGTGTGTTTCAGCCTTGGTCAGGATTTCTCAAAGTTTTCGCTGTCAAAGTCACATTGCTTTTGTTTAATCAAAACATTTGCAGGCATTCATTGCTGAAAATGCTGCTTTTCCATTTTGAAACTTTTCTGGATGATGAAATAAGGACAGTCATGCTTAACAATGCTGTATGCTGAAGAGATGGCTGTTCAAACTGTTGTGAATTGACATATTTCTTTTAAAGAGACAGATTTACGCCATTTCAGGACCTGGCCCTGGTAATGGGTTTGAGAGAACATTTCCTTAAACATAGGATGACAGAGGAAAACCAGAATATAGCAGAATCATAGAATCATAGAATCATAGAATCACAGAAACGTAGAATCATAGAATCATAGAATGGCCTGGGTTGACAGGACCATAATGATCATCCAGTTTCAACCACACTGCCATGTGCAGGGTTGCCAGCCACTAGACCAGGCTGCCCAGAGCCACAACTGACAAGACAGTACATTTTATGTTACTGATGAACTCCTCATTTTTGAGTAGCAGAAAATAGTAATAGTATATATAGCTACATGCATACTCTATCGTGGCCTTTTGTCTTCATATAAACTCTGATAATTTTCATCTGATCGTGACACCTTTAATTTGTTCCGTTTCAGAAAATCCAGTCTTGATTGCATTCAAAACTGCCAATACAAGCAATGCTGTATTCTAAACACAGAAAGCACAAGTAAAATTTTATATCAAGTAATTGACATGAATTAACTTAATGGTTGTGGATTTCTTCAGAGCATCTGATTTCATTTTCATCAGATGCTGAATCATGTAATTGGGCATATCTCTTTCCTACTAACTATACTGGAAATTTAAGAGTCTAAGTTTGATCTGTTTAATTAACCTAAGAGAGATGCTTAGGGTAGACTAATGTAGTTAATGTGAAACGACTCCCACTGTCAAAAGCTACTTAGCTGTGTGTGCACAATTTGTAGCAAGACGTAACTGGATAAAATGACTCGAGCTAAAAAATATTTGTGAGGCCTGAGTATATTCTTTGCTTCTTGAACTCAGTGTAGGTAATAGTGCATTAAGAAAAACAAGAAAACAAAAAAAACAAAACAAATAAATGAAAAAAAAAAGCCCTCAAAGTTTAATAGAAGGGTAATTTTTTTGTTTCTGTCCTTGATTCTCCCACATGCACTGCATTCCCCTGGACGGGTAAAGCTTAAAACTTTGATTTTAAAAATATAGTCAGAGGTTTTTGTGTGATCATAATTCCCAGTACCTGGTGGTATAACAAAAAAGAGAGAGAGCCCCCTCAGCTGCCCTGTAACTTGGAACAGAAGCATGGCAGTTGGCATCCCCCCCTCCTGCTGGAGATGAAGATAGCTGATTTAGTCCTTGCCAAGGACTGCCTGTAATGCACTGGAAGAAAAAACCTTGACTCAAAACTTTTAAGAGCAGGTGTTTTAAAAGAAAATTAAGGACATGCAGAACATCTGAAAAACTGATCTGTCCTTCGAGGAGCTGACAGCAGATTTCTGGGTCTGACTTTAAGAAACACCATCTTAGATAAATTAGATTGTCAGACACAGATTATTATTTTTTGTTTTGCAATTTGTCCTACATGGTGAAAGGAACTTGCTGAAGTAGAACTGTTTGAGGGAGTAGAGTCATGGCATTACATTTCTTCACAGAAATGCATATATTCCTATATGTTTTAAATGTATTCACAGACTCTATTATCACACGCAAAGCAATCTCAAGTTTTACAGAAATCGATTAATATTTGTGCCTGGATTACAACCATAACAAATTTTGGAGGCTTGGTTCTTCATAAAAATAGTGAAGCAGAGCCTCAGGTGCTACAAACTTCTATGCTATTGAAATCACACAAATCTAGTCGAAAATACAAGGCGAAGAAGATGCTTGTAGGGTCTAGATTCAGATCTGGATATGAGATCCATGCAGCTCCACCTGGGAATGGTTGATTCTGTAGCCTTGCATAGTGTTCTATAAAATACTATGTTCTAACATACACAGTATTCTAACATTCTAAACACTATAAAACTCAGTGGCTCAGTAGGGTCATGTGGTTAGTCACCGTGAAAGTCAAAGAAGAAAAAAATGTATGGTTACAACAGGTTTACTATCACTTAGATAGATATCAAGATGTGCTCAGGAAGTTCATTTGAGAACAGAACAGAGAACATCAACGCCTCAGTTGTAGGAAGTCAGTTCTTCAGTGTCCGTTGTGAAAGGTGCTTAGACTCACTGCTACAAGTTATAGCTACATCTAAGAAGTTTTGAAAAACAAATAAACCCAATACAGAAAATATTCCTCCTACACTATGTGTTGCTGAGAGAGAAAGAATATGATTTTAATTTCTGTCCTGCCCAGAAGAGGTAAAAGCGTATATTAAGGCTTTAAGGGCTGTCTGATGCACAGGTCCTGTGTTATTTTTGAACAGGAGGGAGGATTCCACCTGAAATTAATTGAGTGCTGAATGGGTAGAAAAGAATAAAAGCAAGAACAGAGAGGACTCACTGTCTCTTGGGATGCTCTTCTGGAACCTTTCCAGGTCCACGCTGGGTGGCCGGCTGGGCTTCTGTGGGGGCTGGCCCAGCTTGAACAGCGGAGGCAAAGACTTCCGTTTCGGGGTTCCCGAGCTCCTGTCCAAGTCATCCTTCTCTTCTGACCCACCCAACGACTTTCCTGCAGCAAACGCTGTGCTTGTTTTATGGATCTTGGGATGAGATAAACCAGATTCTTCCTGGATGATTTTGTTCAGAAAGATATTCCTGGTAGCATTCACTCCCTTTTCTTCAGTCTTTTCCTCTGCATTTTTGGGAGTGCCTTGAGATGCGCTGGACCAGTGGCCAGTAGGTTTCAGAGCCATGTTAGAAAAATGACTGCCTGCAGTTTCTGCAGCGCAGTTACTATTTTCATCCGTTTCCTTTGTTGCTTTAAATGAATGCATATTTGGTCTAGAGCCTGCTAGACCTTTATGTGGGAAAACATTTTTACTTGAGGTGTCTTCATTGTGGGAAACTGCATGGTTTAGAGAAGGCTTCTGTGCAAGAGCTGGTTTGGAGAAAGAAGGCTTGGGATCATTTTCTTGTGTTGCAGACATGAACTTTTCCTTAACTCCAGCTACTTTTGAAAATGATGTTTTTTCTTCACTCTCTTGTGCTTCGGAATTAAAATTTGGCTTTGTTCCCAGAGGCCTTTTTTCCTTCTCTTGAGGAGCTGAATTAAGAAGCTTGTTCCCTGCGGGTTTTGGATACAGAGACTTCGGCTCTTCTTTTGCCAAGTCACTGCTTTTGGTAGGGGTTTTAGTGGATCCAGCTTTTCCATCACTTTCCCTATTAGTTGCCTGAAGTTGAACCCCAAACCTTTGCCCCACTGGTTTCAAATATGGAGGCTTTGGATCCTTCTCTGTCTTGTCTTCAGTTGAAGGCTTGACTGCCAGAGGAGGCTTAGGATGAGCAGGTTTTTGAGAAACACTGGGTCCTGAAGTAGGAGCTGCATTTCCTTGACTTGCAAATTTCTCAAATACTGCTTTCCTTGTTTGTAATCCTGAATGGGTTGGTTGTCCTGTGACTTTAGAGAGTCGAATGTTACCAGAAACATCCTCTGAGGGGCTGTTACCCACGTTAAACTTCGCCATGAGTGACTTCACATCTGCCTTTCCATCCTATGGGCATAGAGAAATAACAAAGAAAAAGAAACAATGAGAAAGTGTCAGTTGAAATGTTCACACATACTGTACTTTAAAGAATTTCCTGGTCTGAGGCTTGTAGTACTGCTGATTGGCTGTGAAGATACTGTGGCACATCTTCCTGTAGGCTTAGAAAACCTAAGCACTTTGCTGTATCCTTGCTGTGGTTATATAACCTTTTAAATTTTTCACTACAGGTTCTGCATTCAGACAGTGGTCATTCAGCTCCTTTTGTTAGTAGCATGATTTCTGATTATTTCTGGAACTAGGAAGTAAACACCTGGTATATATTTACATGAAGATATCCACAATTTCAAAATTGAAGTATTCCTAAAGATATGAGTATCCTATGCTTAGAAGCATAGGCTATACTGGAACCTGGACAATACATCAGAATAGGGTTATTCATATCAGATCTTTGGAGAACTGAAAGTTGCATAAACAGAAAGTCTTCTGTTTTGGAGAGATTGGGTGTCAGATTTTCTTTCCCTTCTCAGCAATTTGCTTCCCTACTGCTCTCCACCTTCCCCTGCTTTGTCCTTGTTTCTGTTCTCCATTTTGTATCTGATAAACACTGTACATGGGTGGACTGAAAGTGAAAATTGATGGAGTAAAATTGGAAGAAATGACAGTAAGCAAAAATACTGGAAGAAAGAAAGAGAAAAGGAAAAAGATAAACAGTTCAAACTGGGTAAAACTCAGTTTCATTAGGAAATGTTTTAACTGGACAGCTCTATTTAAGACCTTTCAGGATCAGCCTTCAATATGAACTGAGAACAAAAGCTGAATACAGTTTGATTCAGTGCAGTTGTTACACAGTGCAGTGAAAGATCTGAGCAAAGGGAAGTGAGGTGGTCACACCACAATGGCTTGGGTCCACTCTTGTGTTATAGTTGTCACCAGCAGCAGGGGCTGCTCGTTTGCCAGCAGACAGTGGTGTCAGAACTGATTCATATCTTGTACTAAGTGAGATCCATTTTATGCAGGAAGGTCAAAATCTAAAACTAACGTTGTGAAGCAGGGATGTTATAGCTGGGAACTGCTCTAAATTCTTTGTTTGGAACAAAGATCATCACTATCCAGTACAGTACATAATGGTCTGAAAAAACATTTTAGAATAAGATCAACAAGTGAACTGCATCTTCAGCCAATACGGTTTCAGTGAGCGTTCAGTAATTTTTTAACTTCATTAACAAGATCTTCTGAACTGTGGTTGTCTACTCCTTTTGCCTTCTGTTTGGTTTTATCATGTTATGAATTTCCTGACATGTTGGAGTAGTTTCACTTGTGACCTCTACAACATAAAGTTAACTTTCCCATTCTTTCAATATCACCAAGAAATTCAGTCTTTCCAAATTGCATTTTACTACAGAGCTACTTAAAAGAAAAGCAGCCAAAACAGTATGAAACCTATCTCCAGTGTACTCAGTTATCTCTTTTTCTCTTGTAGGAAAGGGAGGAAGTACACATTTACTATGGAGATTATCAGGCTTAAGCTATCTACTGCTGGTTGCTGTACATACGCTCAGACACACACAGTTACACTGCATAGATACATATATATATATATCACTAATCATTCAAGATTTCTCCCATAAAACCTCACAAAGCACTGATTTTACCCACATAATGAGAAAATTAGGCTAATTTCAATGCCAGAAAGAATAACAAAACTTCTGCCTTTGATCTCTCTCGAATCAGGACTAATGTTTGTTGTTTTTTTTTTAATTGTTTCTTTGTTTTTTAACTTCTGTATATAAATCTAAACCATCATAAATACGGTGTTTTAAGTATTCAGAACTTGTAAATGACAGTCTAATCAATAGCTTGGCCATCTCAAAAGCTTATTTCTTCTGAAAGTTATAGGAATAAATTGATTCTTCTGCAATTTCTTCCATTTGTAATTAAGGAAAGCGTTCTGTACTAAGCTACAGTAATGTGAATGTTTGGGATAAGAGACATTCAGCATGTAAACTTTTCGGAAGTTGGAAATATGGCTTTCAAGAAAGTTTTCTTGTTGTGATGTGCACTTTCTGAGAACTTTTCTATATATTTCTATATTGGCAATAACGAGATCAATTACATTCATACAGGCTTTCAAAGGCTTTAAACAATCCACTACTGCCCTGTTAGGGCTGTTTATTTTCTGCAAGGACTACCAACATCAATATATATTTTTTTAAAAAAAAGTCTTCCTGGTGAATAGATTTCAAACCTTGTCCTTGTCAAACAGATGTACAAGCTCATAAAAAATGAGCTCCTGGAGACATAGAGGGGCTTACAATCAGCAACATAACCTCTCTCACTCACAGTGAGCTAAGTAGTGAGGGTAGCGCTCTAAGAATCGAAGGAGAGTAAGAAACTGAGAAATCTTTCTGCTTCTCTGTAATATATATAATCATTTCCTGATTAAATAATTTATAACAGGAGCCGTACTGAGGATTCTAAGCTGCAATCTAACTGTTCAGGTAGACAGATGGAAAACTAGGGTAAAGAGAATCTTTTATTGGTGATCTCTGCTGTTTCTGCATTTCCCTTCCCAGAAGTCACAGCAGTTACCTTTTCCATTAGCACATACAATATGTTGTACTTAATGAAACAGGAACTTGAACAGATTGTGAAATTGGATTAAGTTTACCCCATCTTTCCTACCCGAAGTGCAAAGTGCATGTTAGACAGAGGAGTCTCATGCAAGAAGTACTTAGGTAATATTCTGAACTTTCTGTTTGCATTCTCTTAGGAAACTCTGTACAAAATATTTCTATGCTTTCACCATCTGAACTGAACTGGAAGCAACACAAGGTACACAGTAACAATTTCTTTGCAAGGAGATGGATGCATTTAAATGTGTTTGACTCATACCTACAAAAATACTCTGGTTTTGGTTCTCATGTGTAGATCAAGGAGATTTGTGTAAGCGTGCTTTCCCATTTTCCAGTTCCTCCAGATAGAACCCACAGAGATATGAAGATACATTTGTACAGAATTCTTCAAAGAGTAGATTACATTTACATTTCAATGTAAACAAGTGCAATTCTCCATTATTTACAACATAACTATACATTTGTTGTCCAAAATAACAGTATAAAGACAACACAATAAAAATAAAAATTCCAAATCTATTTTTCCTGAATTTTCTCTAAAATTGTCAGTCTGAACTGGCAGCCTGATTAAAAACAAAACAAAACAAAACAAAACAAAACAAAACAAAACAAAACAAAACAAAACAAAACAAACACCTTTATTTTGCTTTGGCGTAAATATATATTATTTCATTTCCATCTTGATGAAGCCAAAAGAGTATTTCACTTCAGCTTCCCCTTGTGGTTGCTTTTTCTTCGAGTAAATAGCAACACTGGATCAATGAAGGCAACAGCAGATGTGTGCGTACAATTTTTAGTTCAGCAAATAAAATGTGTGTTACTGTAGACTGTACAAGGAATTGTACGGTTCTTCAAAAGGCATATAGATCTGGTTTATAAGGGAAAAAAACTCTTTTTGCTTCTCACATCTTTTTATTTCTATTAACAAATGATAGGGTTTAAGCAGGTTTTTGAAAAACTCATAGTATTGAAACAGAATCAAATATTGGTGAGTTTTCTAGAAAGTAACAAAAGAAAGTTGACAGAACTATCATCTTAAGAATAAAAGTGTGCATACTTATGAACTCTGTTATTGTGAAAAAATCACAAAAGCTGCTAACCTCTGAAGGAACTGAGCTGTAATCCATGGACAAGATATAATGCATAAGGTACGGGAAAAAAAAAGGTAAAGAAAATGACTAATGCAAATTAAAGATAAATACAGATCTGAAAAAACAGTTGGAAACATAAAAGCCTAATTTATGTTCTACAGAAGTTAAAGGATTGTGGGAGTTTAGCTGTTTGCATAAAATCCCAGTGCTGTTCTAAATTAATGATAAATTTTGCTTGACTATTTCCTTTTCCAGACAGAGAGATTTCGAAATTACCATTGTACAGCACTTTTTTTATTTCCAGAAGAGACAAATAATTTCCAAGATGCTTGTCTTGATTCTAGTTGTAATAACTAGTTAAATAAGGCTTCTTTTGATTATGACTTCAACATTTGGAAATGTTGGCAATAGTCAAGATATTGCACTATTCTATACCTACACACGTACATAGCAGAAGTGTGAAAAACAAGCAGGAAGACAGCATCTGCTCAAATAGAAAGAATGGCAGATACAATGATTGCAGAGTAATGAGCCTATATTTCTATATCTATATTTCAGATGGGAAGTGCTGAAAGGGCGGGCAGTTATTCTCTTTGCTTTTTTTGAAAGGCAGACCTTTAGGATGGACAGGATAGATGGAAATCTATGGGATTCCTTGGAGAAAGGCCAACAGCCTCTATGTCTTCTTGATAAAATCTTTTAAAATATTTGATGCCAGCAGACAAAAGTAGCACATTAACACAGACATGTGGTTGTCAAACTTAGACAACCTGACCACACTGTATTCTGTATCTTTTCCATTGTGTATTCCACTAAACCTCTTTTGTCCCTCTCTTGTAATGTTTTCTCATCTTTCGCGCAATCCTAAAAGCAAATCCTAATGTTGCAGAAAAATGAGAACAATATAATTCTTCCACTCCATTCTTACACAGCAACAACCTTATAAGAATCTTTAATTTGACTCTGATTATTCTACTAAAGCTAATATAACTTGCCTGAATCTCAAGAAAAGAAAGCTCAATTTCTTGCCACTGAAAAGTTCATACAACTAATTGTAGAGTTTCAAGATCCCATATGATTTTTAAGGACATTTTGTGCAGTGTTAAGCCAGTAAATACTGTTCTGAAGCTCTGCTGGAAAGAAATATACCTTCCATGACCCACTACAAACAAATACTTACTCACACTGATATCTCAATCCTGAGTATGATATATGTAAAAAAAAAAAACAACAACTCCAAACCAACAGACACAAATAATACAAAAAGATTAAGCTGAGTTGTAGCTAGATGATTTATGATTCTGTCTAGAAAATAGTGGCCTTTAATTGCCCCTCATTTCTCTTAGTCTTCAACATGCAAATGTCACTCAAAGTAGGGCTGCTTTTAGTAAAAACTCAGGCAACCAAACACAAACCTTTGAGAGAGAAAAGACAGTTTCATCAACTTGGCAACTTTTCAGCTGGACAACTAGTTGCAAGAAAATTTTACAATTAGAATTTCCACTTATACGAGGTCATATATAATATCTTGCTCTGTTTATATTTTTTTTCTTGAACTTTGCACTTTTATTTATAAGACAAACAAGTACAACAATTTACCTGGACTTCCCAAAGCTCTCCAATATTTTGATGCAAGCAGAAAAACAGGATCCCTCAATGAGACAACCCACGGAGTCTGTCACATTAGCAGCCTATTGTGTTTGCTAAGAGGAGTTCTCAGAGAGCGTTTGCCTAAGAGAGACTTTGCTTGTGGTTTTCATTATCATGACCAGTAGAAAAAAGCTGCTGTCCTCAGGATATTAGGCAAGAAGTGGCAGAGGAAAAGGGAACTAAAATGTGTTCAGACTGCTTGGCTGCTGCCACCAGCTATATTCATTGCATGATATCTAAGAGCAGTGTCAGCTTCAGCATTGCATTTACAACATACTGCAGTCCCATGAAGCTACATTGGTATGTACAAGCTTGAATTTTACAGAACAATACTCAAGGAAATATTTGCGGGAATTAAAAACTTAAAGAAATCATGTGGACCTTTTGGGTCATGAAGTCTAACCACCTGCTGCCAACAAGAATCACTGCATCCATTCCTACTCATCAACTGAAGATGTCAGCTAACACATTTCTTTCCTCCCGCTCTTTCCAGTAGTTTCTCAAGACATTCTGCTGGCCAATTTTTTCTAAAGCTTTTGCTTTAACAGAGTTTTCGTTGTTGTTGTTTTTAAATTATGATCATACTTTTTTTTTACCCTTTTGCCTCTCAGTTTACTGCACAAATCAAAGACTTTAAAGTATGATATAGGATAATCTGTATCAATACAGATACAGAGAAAATGAGCTTTATGAGAAACTCCAAACCTGTGTTTGTGCTGAAGATAAATCCAACATAAGGCAGAATCCTCTGCTAAATACAGCTTAGTGAAGTTTCTGGAGCTCTGCATGGTAATGAGATCGCAGATGAAAAAAAATTTTTCTTCGAGCTTCACTAGATGTTTGGTTCTTCCTCATTTTTTGATTTTTTGAATGTCTAATTAAAGCATTGGAGGTGCTTGAGATTTCTGGACTAGTTTTACAAACATTTCTATTTTAGCTAGTTCAGAAGCCTACTAGAGTGTTGGATGAAGCTTATTTGAGATAAAAATACTACTACTTTCTCTGTATTTGTCACTTGCCAATGAAAACAATTTTTTAAAATTACATCAATGTTTTTTTTTCTTAGTGGGAGAAATGCAGTTCTGAGCAATATTCTTCATGCTATTCATTCTGCTGTGCCCTGTATTTGATTTATAAAATCAGATTTATTTGTGAAAATACATATCACAGGTGATGAAGCTTTTATCATTAATCTTAATGCAGATTGGACTTTGTAACTTGTTATTCTATTTGACAGTCTGCACAACTGTTTTACAGTGCTATCTGTAACAATATAGTCATTTCGCACTGGTAAACACTACTGCAAGGTATGGCTCACAGTATCAGGCAAATCATACAGTGATCGAAGAATGAGCTCCTCTTTGCAGCTCTGAGTGCTAGACAGTTCCTGTCTTCTCTTTCATCCACTGCACAGTTGTAAAGACATTCCTAATTGATAGAATGCTGCTGAGAAAATGAATTGCAAGAAAAACACTGAAAATCAGAGTTTAGGCTGCAAAACTGCTGTGAACACTGCTCATCTACAATGTATATGATTCATTTTATACTTGCAGGTGCAATAGCTTCCTGGATCCTCTCTGTTTTTTCCACATAGAGTGGAGTATGTTTCTGAGTACTTTGGGGGAATTAGCTATTTTTAATCTGAAGAAAGAATCTGAAGGAATTAATATTTTAAGGAATGACCTGCAAGCCTGAAAGCACACTGGAGCTGTTTTGTACTTTCCTTTTTCTATTTTCTGCAAGAACAGAAGCAGAAGTAGCAATAGCAACCTCACAGATTTAAGCATGACAAACATATTAAACAAAGATAGTACCTTCTTGTACAGAAGCATGCCATTCCAGAATTTGTGTAGACCAAAACTGACATCTAAAGCTCAGCATAACAGTGGCTTTCCAAAATTCTCAGGTGCAAAATTTATCGCTGCAGACTTATGTGCTTTTTGTTAACAGAGCATTTACTCAAATTTTGGTTTCCACAGATCTTTGGGAAAAGTGGCTGCTTAATAATTTATTTTGTCATAAATAGACAAAAGATAAAAGGGGGAAAAAGTGCCTCTGACTTGCTCTGCTTTAAGATGCTAGTTTATTTTTTAAGGTAACTTTCATACATTGGTGTTGTCCTTCACTCTGGTATGGTAGTCAGTCACAACTGTCTGAACAGCTTTGAGCTTCCAGATCAGTGCTCACAAAGAATGTCACAGTCATGATCTTGTTAAAGCCATGGCTTTGTTGGAATCTTGATATGCTGTGAACTGGAGAGGTCAAATTATATTAAGAAAAAAAAAATACCAACAACTTTTTTCCATGTTGTTTTAGCATGCTTCATTTCATTGATCTTAGTGATCAATGTGACTCCAAAGCAGGCATGATAGCATAGCAGAACTGATTGTGAGGGAGACTGGGAAATGAACAATACAGAAATGATTTTTTTGGCCAGGTAATTCTTAAACCATGTCTAAAAAATTTTCAAGGGAGAGCCCCTTTGGACAGGTGCACTAATATCAATAAAGCAAGCTTGACAGTCCTCTTCCTAGGTCAGAAGGTAGTTGTTCCATCTGTAACGTAAAATGCATGCAGATACGTGGAGTGCTTGAGAAAGACAAGTCAGTTTTTCTCAGAAGCCTGTCTTCTGCTCTTCTCATAACTCCCATAGGTCTTTTGCCACCTAGTGGCAGGCCAGGCTCAGCAGAAGAGATTATGTATTTTTCCTGCTGAAAATCTGTTGCACGTTCTTGTTCTCAGAGGGTTAGTCTATCTAGTTTCATGCCGCTCCTGGGAGATAACATTTCAACAATTCTACCACAGTCAAAAGACAAGGCAATGAGTTAATATGCCTGCTTAGCACTGCTGTGCCAATCCTGGGAGTCAGTACTGAGAGCAAGTGCCATACAGCTGCTGCCCACGACAGGTAGCCATGGCTATGATCCAGTTACAGAGTCATTTTGGAAAGTACCTGATTTTCAGTAGAAATTTGATATTCATGAACACTGGCAGGAGCTTCTGTTTTTATTGCTACACTTCTTGTCAGAGCAGTCTGTGTTATCTTTGTGTCTGCAAGATGGGGCCAGACTTCCTGAAATGTATGCTGTTCCAATTCCATAAGGTTGATATTTGAAAGCGGTTTTAGCATTTCTGACAGAAGTTTGATGTGGTCATGAGCAAATTAATGTCATTGTCTCATGTCTAAATGCACTGTCACATATACAGCAACAGCTGGGCTTCCCAGATACTATTTGTGGACAGCTGACAGGCAGGATTCCCTGACAGTGCATCAAGTTGATGCTGTGGTTCTTTTAGACTGCCATAATTAAATTCTTATAACCTTGTAAGTGTTGAATATTATTACCATCTCAAGATCTCTTTATATTAATGGAAGGCAGATTTTGAAAACTGAAGAAAGAACGCAAAAGATGATGACAGAACTTTCCCATGCCAGTTAAACTTTGTAAAGAAAATGCTTCTGCCATGAAGGAAAGCCCAGTGTACTCCAAAGTGTCACAGTCATGTGCAAGCCTCGTGGAACAGCTTGACTGTAAGCATTGCACTAGACCACTCCTTCCAGAGCATAGGTCTTCCAGTGAACATCAAAAGCTGATGTAAAGCCCTTGCAGTACAAAAAAATTTTACATTTGAAAAGACAGAAGTACTTCTTTTTTATAGCTTGACCTGAGCTCTGTTGGCTCAGACCCTAAGAAACTCTTTGTTGAAGGCAAAATCTTTGTTTGGATGCAGAACCTGTCTCTAGATGGAGTAGACTGGAATGCTGGGCCTTCACTAAACTGTCCACAGGCACCAGAAAAACTCTCTTCATAGTGCAGGGCCTACTGTGATGGACAGCAGGCCTGACATGCTCAGATGCACCACATCGCCCCTAACTTCCCACACACCATAGTTCATGCCTTGCTGAGGGGCACAGCTGGCACAGCTGGCAGCTTGATTAGATGGTTTAATGAGCTAAATAGCAGGTGATGTGCATGAAGCTGACTGCTGCGTTTTCAGTGGTGAGCTCTGGGCTCATAGGAAGGAGAACGTTCAGATGTCCTGTCCACAGGCCTGGGGGCCACTTGGTAAGGCATACAAGGCAGAAAGCTGCTAGAATCAGTAAGTGAGGGGAAGGCTATAGAAAATGAGATAAGAAGAAGGAGGATGGAGGAGCATGGTAGGGCTACAGTGAGTTGGGCAAGGGCATTTTGTGGAGGAGCTCTGACAGCTGAGAAGAGTAGGCAGCCATTTGTCTCCCCTCATAAAGTTTTGCTCCCTCAGTTTCCCCCATGCACCTCAGCAGAGCCTGGCCTGGCCCTTCCCTGCCCTGCCCTGCCCTACCTCAGTTCTGCCTCTCTGCATTATCCCTTCCCAAACCCAGAGTGCCAGGGAAGGTCCTATGGCTGGCTGGAACCAGCATAAAGTCCTGGGACCTTGGGGTGGCCACCTTTAGTAGTTACTGTGTCCTGGAAGCAGGAAAAGGAGAAGAGAGGAATCCTGAAGTGGGGGAAAGGAGCATTTGGTGGGAAATGAGGAGTATACGCAGTCAAGTGGGGGATTATCTGCTGATCTGGCTTCCCCCTCAGCAGATATGGTGGGACGTGAGGGAGGAAGCAGCTTTCACACAGAAGAAGTTATTTCAATTACCTCCCACATATACCCTAGTATAAATGGTTTGGTGGGGAACTATTTGGCCTGGCTTTCCCCTCAGCATGCCCCCAGCTGCTGTTACTAGCAGGAAGAAGAAGTGGAAAAGCAAGAGGAACAGACATCCTTAGCAAAATGCCCCTAACTTCCCCTTTTCTTCAACATGTCCTTCCCCACCTCTGCCTGGGAAGAAAAAAAAATGTTCAAGAACATGCAGAGCACTCACCAGCAGTTGTGCAAACTCTGTGGGAGGGAGAGGGGGATGTCTCTGGGCTCCCCAGGCCTTCGCATGCAAGCTTCTCACCCTTTTCACGTGTTAAACACCTGCCAGCTCATCTGTTTTTAGTTTGGAGAAGCAAAACAGAAACCCGTGTTTCCTAAAAAACATCCCAGCTCCAGGCAAGGTCCTGCTCTCACTGTTTGCCCTTCTGAGCAGAAGACTTGCAGCAAATGTCTGTGACTCTTCAGGTACTACCTAGCTCATTTACCGTGAGCTTTCCCAGGGTAGATGGTAGCAAAGGGCCCTTAGTCTTCAAAATCTCTTCCTTAAAACTTTGAAGAAAATATCTGGGAACTGAACAGTTTAGGCCTTGTTGATGTTATGTGGTTTTTTATCACTGATTTTTTTCTCTTCCTTGTCACTGAATTAAAAACTGCAATATCAGACACATTTCGTAGCAAGTGCCCAACTCATATTAGTGGTAAGCAGCCCACTTTTGCTTTAAAAAGATGTTTATTTAACAAAAAAAAAAAAAAAAGTTCACAATCAATTTTGGAAAGTCAAGTAATCCCTGACAAAGTCAAGACAAAAAAATATTTTCATGATATGCAACTGACATCAATTCACACTTTTGGTGCTTTCAAGTAAGTACCTGTAACATGTATGGCTGAATTTGAAAACATGTAGAACAGAAAAACTGAAGGCTCAAGTTGAATTCTTGGTCGGCATGATTCTTTCACCATTCTCCCTCTGTACCCTTTCATGAGTTTCTGTGATAATTAATATTAATTAGTATAATCACAGAATCACAGAACTGTAGGGATTGGAAGAGGTCTGCAGAGATCATTAAGTCCAACCCCCTGCAAAATAGGCTCCCTACAGCAGGCTGCACAGGTAGGCGTCCAGGTGGGTCTTGAATATCTCCAGAGAAGGAGACTCCACAACCCCCCTGGGCAGCCTGTTCCAGTGCTCTGTCACCCTCACTGTAAAGAAGTTCCTTCACATATTGGTGCAGAACTTCCTATGCTCCAGTTTATGGCCATTTCCCCTTGTCCTGTCCCCACAGACCGCTGAAAAGAGGTTGGCCATGTACCTTTGACTCCCCTCACTTAAGATACTTACAAACATAAACAAGATCCCCTCTCAGTCCTATTTTCTCAAGGCTGAACAGACCCAGGTTGCTCAGCCTTTCCTCACAGAGGAGATGCTCCAGGCCCTTCATCATCTTTGCAGCCCTCCACTGGACTCTCTCCAGGAGATCCCTGTCATTTTTGTACTGAGGAGCCCAGAATTGGTTACAGTACTTCAAGTTAGGCCTGACCAGGGCAGAGTAGAGGGGGAGAATCGCCTCCCTTGACTGGCTGGCCATGCTCCCTGCATTAAGCACCCCAGGATCCCATTGGCCTTCTTGGCCACCAGAGCATACTGATGGCTCATTGCCAACCTGCTGTTCACCAGGACCTCCAGGTCCTTCCCTCAGAGCTCCTCTCCAGCAGATCATGTCCCAGCCAGTACTGATACTTGCAGTTATTCCTTTCCAGGCACAAGACTACACACTAGCTGGAACTATTAACAATTTCAGAGTCTCTTCTCATGGTCTAGGATGTTAACCTTTTAATATATGCTATGTTACAACTGTTGTTGTATTCTAAAACATGACAGGAGAAAGGACAAGTTAAAAAACTCGGTGCTTTGCAGTTCAACCTGAATGATATAATAGGAATGTTATTTATGTTGCAATGAAACCTTGGCCTATTTTGTCAAATCACCTTTCCAAGGCAGTCACATGGCTAAAAAGTGTATTTTTTTTTGGTTGGTGTATCATCCACAGGTTTCAAGAAATAGATTGAAATCCTGTTGATTCACTGTCGACCTGGATACAGAAGGAAAAACTATTACTTCCAGTTTTAAGCTCCTTTACTTCTGCTTATATGGTAGGAATAACCCAAAGAAACAAGAACTCCAACAAGAACTACACTGTAGAGCTCACCGAACACCATGTTCACTTGAGAGAGATACCATGTAACACCAATCTCTGATATCTATAATATCTCTTCTTTTTTCACTAGTACAGTACTTTGATGTGGGGAGTATTTACAAAAATTTCAACGACATCCTTAATCTTTTAATAACAAACTTCTCAATGGTTGAGAAATGCACTCAGCAGGAACTAATTTTAGGTGGAACTAATTTTACAGTTTCAAGCACCAGAGTATATTTTTGTCTGTCTCTTAGGAAACCCTTTCAATTTCTTTTCCTTTGCATTGCGAAGCTTCCTGAAAACTAATGCTGATGTTAGTATCTCCAGCTGACTCATGAATGTTGGAAATTGAAAAGTGCTAGGTACTTTTAGAAGAAAAATATTGCTGGTAAGTGGATGGTTAGACTAGATGATCTTGGAGGTCTTTTCCAACCTTGGTGATTCTATGACTCTATGATTCTATGGATTTTGTCCTTCATTAGCACTTAATGACTTTATAGATTCTCTGCTCTCAAGTTTATAAACTATGTGAACACATACAAGTAATTGGTAAAAACAGATGTATACTATTAGCACTACATCAACTACTTTGAAATGAGACACAGCAGTGACTCAGCTTTGCCTGTAGTTGTTTCTGTTCAGAAGCTACCTCTTCCATATCTAAACTGCAGAATAATGTGCCTCCATACAAGCAATTATTAGTGAGCTTATTATATGGCTGAACAGTGCCTTCAAACACGTAGCTATTACTCATCAGCTGACTAGCAGCTGGACTCTGCAGTTGGACTTTCAGATATCTGTTTCTCAGCCTGTTCTTTGAGCTCAGTTAGTGCAGAGAGACTGAGTGATAGCTGAGAGTGCAGAATCAAGGTCGAAGCATAGTGAAATGTGACTCAGCAACAGGATACAGTGTCATGGTTTTCCATAGGTATCATTCCATAGGTATCACCATCAATTGGGACAGTTGCTAAAGAACTACAGTTCCCTAAATGCTGCAGTCCTTCCAGATGTAAGGACATCCCTTTTCATCTCTGTATCACCAAGCAGGTTAGGAGTTGCTCCCATTCCCATTTGTTTGATTTAATACTCTTTATTCCTTTTATATTGCACTATCCCACATTCCTTCATCATTCTTAGTATAGCAGTTTTTTTTCTATCTCAATTGAGCAACAATGCCTCCTTCTTACTACTCTTCTGGCTTCCCACAGGGGGAAAGGTGGGATAAGGGGGCTAGGCCTGTCACATGGCAAAGATTCAATCCATGACATACAGTTAAGATTGTTTTTTTGCAGAGCTAAAGATGTTTTATAAGAAAGTAGTCAATAGACTAGGATCCCTGTTTGTGTGAACTATAAAGTAGCAAGATGACAATCCAGGATCAGGGTTTGGGTTTATGGAAGGAAGCATGTCTGATAGAAGTGTGAGGTTACTGCTACTGGGCAAACAGAGTTTTGGATGTCAGTAAGTAGCCTTGCACGCTTTCTTGCAGCATTCTATTTCTAAGTCATCATTTGTTTGCCACTCATCCTGTGCATAGTTTCTGCAAATTCTCCTATAAGCAGTTTAACAACATCAGTGGAAAATTCACAATAGAAAAACTGAGCTTGTGCTGTTATGGTGTGCAGTCACCTTGGCTAGTAGTTCCTTCTGAGAAAATAACACTTTCTCAGTGTTGATGCGAGGCACAGGATACCACACAATTCCACTTGTAAACTGTTTAACTAAAAAGCTGTGATGCTGTATATTGATCTCCACAATTTTTTGTTACAGTTCATAAAGGTGAAGTTTCAATATAGAAAGCAGTTCTTCACCCATATCCCCTCAGGTTTGCTGCTGAATACTGTTCTGTATCATGTATCTTTGAAAAGATGCAGATTGAAGATATTCAAGGAAAGAAAAAGAAAGAAAGACTGAGGCATGGGAAAGGAGCTGCTTTTCAGCCTAGATTAATTTACTGCTTGGGGTTACACAACAGCATGTTTGTACTAGCAATGCAAAGAGACACAAGATTAGAATAACAGCATGAGAGGAGTGACCATATTAGAAGTCCCTTAAGCTGGTGCTACAATGGAGGAGAAGGAGGGTTGGAGAACACTCTTCAGGACAGCTGTGCTGATTAGAGAGGAACAAGCAAAATACATACAGAATATAATTTCTATGGCACATATGGGCAGAACCCTTGTTCTCCTTCCTTCCATCAGCCAGTGCCCTATCACAATGTCTGCCAAATAAGACCACTATATTTTTGATACTTTTCAAAATACTAAAAAACTTTTTTTTTTTTTTTTTTTTTGGTGAGTGTGAATTTTGTAGCGTGACCAACACACCTTATAAGATTGCCAGAAATGAAATTAGGCATCTGGAAAAATGTTAAGTTCAGAATGTTGAAGTTTAATTAAAAATAAAAACAGTCATTTATATGATTTCTTAGTCTAGTATAGTTCTTGACATCTATATGACATAGCCTAAATAACAATCCCAAAATAAACATTTCAAAACATAAACTAACTTCAGGAATGTTTCCACAGGAATTCAAACCAAAGACAATCATAATTAAAAATGAAAATCCAGTTTTATCCAAATGATTTTAGAGACAAATCTTCAACAAAAATTTACGTACGCACTTCTGCCTAAGATTTACATGATACTAACACCCTTTCTATGGCCAAATCTTTGGGGCTTTCAAAAGGCTTTTTTTTGACTACCAATGAACTTTAATCCTTGTAGATGGTAGCAGGTTGGTTACAAAGTTTGCTGGCTTCAAAGTGATTGTCAATCTGTGATATAACCTGCTCCCTCCCTCCCCTCAAAAAAAGTCCTTTCGGCTTTTGTAGAGAGTATATACTCTATCTGCTTAAGAGTGCCAGCTGATATATCCACATTTTATTTTTAAAAAAGAATCCTTCCTTCTGGTCCTACTCTTCTGTTTTTGTTTTGTTTTTGTTTGTTCGTTTGTTTCTTTTTTCCTACGACTCCCCTCTCTGCTCTCCTTGCACTGTCCCTTTTAACCCCTAGCTGGCACATGCTAACTAGGAAACTTGGGAGATGTGGTTGGGTTGTTTCCCCTCTTCCACTGTACACCTGTGCTGTAGCAAGACGTGTGTCACTTTTCAGCTGTCAGACGGAAGGGAACACTACTTCACACATCACACTCTCTCTGCAATTATTTTACATGTGTTTTTTTTTCCTGTGGTGTTATGCCCAGTACTTGCACAACAGTGACCTCTAATGGAGGGATCACTTTCATTGCAAATCAGCCTCAGAATAAGTTAGGTAGAGTGGGTCGTCTTGTCCAACTTTCTGCTCAGAACACGGACAGTGCTTACCAAATTACTCAAAGTATTCCTTCACTGCATTTTGACTACCTGCAAGGATGGATATGATGCTGTCATGTAGATCTGTCCCAGTATTTGATTTCCCTCAGTGGAAAAAAGTCTGATTGGATTTTCCCTTTTTTTGCAGCTTGTTTTCTATGCCTCTCATTTCCGTTTCTACTTCCATTTAATCTTATTAATTTAGTAGCTTACTGTGTCTATTATTTGCATGAACTTGAATCTGCTGGCTACAAGGTATGTGCAAATGAGAAGTAGAAACCTAATTTATCAGTCTATTTTAGTTTTGCTGTCTCCTCACAGTGGCTACCATCCATGACAAATAGGAGACTTTCTGCTCCAAGTGCTGAAGTGCTAGTGATGGGACAAACAAAGTGGGGAAGAGGAGGGGAGAGGCTTCTTGATGCTGAGTTGTGCCAGCTGCAAGCCCTGCTTTCCAGCGTGCCAGGTATGCTGCTGCACACCGGGCACATTGCTGCATATCAGATAGATTGCAGGCCCATAATAATATTTTCCATTTTTCCATTGTTTACACTGCCATTTTTTTTTCTGAGCTGTGGCTAGATTGAAAGGTAAGTCAGCTGGGCATCCATTAAAGGATGGATTGTTATGAAACTCATTGATTGCACAGGATATATTGATTGTGGAGGGTAGATTAGCTACTTACTGTAGTGGGGAGAAGAGTAGCAGGAAGGAGAAAAGCACTAGTGTTAGGCTAAGGCATGTCCATATTCTTACTGTTTATTCTTGAAGGCTGCTACATAAAGACAATCCATCACAGCTGCTCTTAGAGGCTGACCAAAAGGAATTTGACAGAAATCTCATGTCATGAATATTCATGTCAAAATATTCATATCAGTGGTAATCTAGTGTTAGAGTAATGAAAGGATTAGAGACAGAGCTGCATGATTTGTAGAGGTCTCATCAGTTGCATGATTTGTAGAGAGGACCCTCACTTTGAATGTCCAGCCCAGCATGGGCAGTCAACGTGTCAATAGGAGCTGTGTTTTAGTACCAACCACTTGCAAAACAGCTCAAACTCCTTCATTTGTTGCCAATATTTTTTTTTCAGGTGGAGTATAGAGGGCCTCAGATCCTCTGTTTCCCTGACTCCAAAACTAGAGGTTGACGTCGAATCTCCCCTGAGGCTCCCTGCCACGGGCTCCAGGTGGGGCCATTCTCCCTGGCTGCAGCGCAGACCATGTTTTTTACACCTTGTCATGCCTCGACTGGCTCAAGGACTAATGCATGAACTATCTCCTGTTTAATTTATTCAAAGAATTGCTGTTGCTCAGAACTCCATGTGAAACTGTTCTTCATCTGGGTCACTTGATTTAAAGGGTTTACAATCAGACTGTAAATAAGAATACGCATTCTCCAAAACCCCACAGAATTTAAGAAAGCTTGTGTTTCCTTTTTGCTACTTGATGGAGACAGCAGTTTTGTTGATCACATCCATTGGGATCTGATAATGTTCATCTTGCCATTTTATTCCTAAAATGGATTTCTTGTGCAGGTACCTTGAACTTAGTTCATTTCAGAAGTGACTTTCAGAGGGACTTGAACTGTTTTCTTCTCTTTCTCAAAATCTGCTTCTACTGTGCTGCCCCACATGATGATGTCACCGATACATTACTCCTCATCAATGTTTTTTCTCTCCATAGCTAAGATACAGACCCCTAAGGAGGAAGAGAGACTTCTTTTGTACTGCTGGGGTTGCCCAGACAATTCATCTACCATTTGTACCTTTCTATTTTTCCAGGTCATTACTGCCAGTGAGTTGGTACATTATAATGGTGTGCTCCACACAAACTTCCAGCATATAGTTCTTAGGAGTACTTAGGAGTGCTGGATTTCGGTGTGAGGACCCTGAATTGCTGAATAATATCTAGTGTAACCACTTATAAATAGGAGGGTTTGTTTGTTTGTTTGTTTGTTTTCTGACATCACTAACTGGCTATTTGTTTTGTGTGACAGAAATTTGGTCTCAAAGGGTTAAAATATTTTAACTATTCTGGGAATAGATGGAATCCTTTCCAAAGTAAATGCAATAGAAATATGACACAGAACCATGAAAGAGTTATTTCAAGGTAAATTATAGTACAGATGTTTTCCAGAAATTAATTGTATGGAGATTTTTTTATCAAACTTCATATGAGGTGAATGACAGAATCTATTAGGAATTAAATGAGAAATTAGTAACATTTCTAAGGCAATGCGAATGCCTTCCAAATTGAGGTACCCTGAAAATGCGGGTTGATGTTTGTATTTGTATTTTGGATCTTGCTCTGAAATTCTAAAAGGAATCAGAGATTTCAGTACGATGAACTTCAATGGGCCCTCCTTGCTACACAGCAACTCACTGTCTGAGTCCTAGCTCTGCTTGGATGTTATGACTAAGTAGATGCCAGCAGTATTCCGCTTTTCTGGACAACTTTTAACAGAAATTCTATTTTAACAGTAAATCCAAATAGATTTACCAATATCCTTAGCCATATCTGCATTCATGGATTTATCTCATATCCCAAACGTTCTTTTACTTCTTAACCTACAAATTACCAGTAGCACTGCAGGAAGGCAGGCTTGTGTTGAGTGTTATTTTTCTAGCTTAGAAATCAACACAGCTAGTCTTGGCCTTAGGTCAAAGGAAAATGCAATCTTTTCCTTTTCATTCATCAGCTTCTATCTCACATGAGGCAACAACTACCAGCAGCTGTTGGTGTAGTGTAATTATTTTTTCATACTTTATAATGTCTATGTCTTTTGGTTTGGACTTGGCTCTGTTATGACAGACAGAAATAAAATACTGAACTCTGTTTTGGCCCTCATTTGGATCTTGGGATTCCATGGGACCTAGATCTGCTCCTGCCACATCTTCCTTCTGCATTAAAAGCAGAGTCGGCCTCAGCCAGATTATGCCGGTCTCAGTTCTTTGTCATCTTTGTAGGGATAAATTTGTTATCTCAACCAGTTCAATCTCTGTCATGTGTAAAACTGTCAGAAAATGCACTTTCCCTCATTATCCCTCACTCTAACCTTTTCAGTTATTTTGCTTTCCACTTTTTCTTTTTTTTTNATATTTAAATAATAACTGTAAGAATATTCATATCATATCTATATATGATTCTCCATACTAGCATAATGCTTGATTTACTTAGAATTCACTGTCTGGATAGATATTTATCATCTTTAAGTACACAACATAAAACAGTTGTCAGATGTTCTTCCAAAAGCTATGTTGCATTTCAGTACACAAATGAGGACACGATTCCACTTCAAGGAATGCCTGCATGCTCCAGTGTTTTCTGTTGCCACTGGAGACAGTTCTAGAGTCTTCACAGTGCCCAAAACTATGTTTTTGTTCATTACATACTCCTGCCCTTCCTGCCAGCTTCCTGCCTGTCAATGTGATCATTATGGCATGGTGACTGTGGTACAAATTTACGGTTGCCTTCATTAGAAAAATCTCTACAGTCACCATCTTTGTTACACACAAATTGTCACTTCATGCATCAACCTAATATAAAAATAAATCTTCTTTTATTTTTCCAGATAGACATTAAATGTTACTCCCAGCTATTCTTCACTGAGATCTTTCCCTTTTTATTCTTTCATTACTTAACAAGCAATTTTCACTCCCCTTCCTTCAAATGAAAAGGAAAAAATAAGACATATTGCTAAATCTAAGTTTTAGTTACTGAGATAGTTAAGAAAAGTAAGTCGTGGGAGAACTGCTCTCTATTACAAAATGTTGTTATTTCTTCTAATTGTTTCTATATTCTTTTTCATTAATAGATCATTTTTTTTTAAATTGTGTGTTAGGAGAATACAGGAAAATATTAATTCAATATCAACAAAGAATTATTTCTAATTTGTTTAAATTATTGCTGTTTGGAGGATAAGAACTATAATAATTGGTGTTCTAAATTAAGTGTGAAAAATCATTATACTGAGGTCAGATACGATAGGTTATACACAGTTTTGTTGTACAATCGTTTTTTAAAGATTTGAGATAAATATAGCTCCATCATAATAAAACAACATACGCTGTTATTAACTAACTCACCTGTAGGTGTCATGCAATGGCTGTGAACTAATAATTAAACACATTCTTTCTAACTTTTCATTCTACATTTGGACCTTTCAGTATTTGAGAAAAAGTATCAGCAATGACTATAAATTCACCTACCATCTCTCCTTTTCTGTTTTGGTTAGTGTTATTACCATTAACTTACACTAGTTTATTTTTATTTGTGATGTTTCTTAAAAATTACATTAATTCATATGCCATGCCTGTATTGCTTTACAAATTCAGATCTTTGAATCTAGCAGCTTCCTTGTTCCCAGATGGCATGTACCATATCACTTTAGACACTAAGCCTCCATATCCATTTCATTAGTTTTCCTTCAGTCCTATATTTTTCTCAGTGATTTTTCATAAAACAGTTATTGTGTAGAATAGTGTAGAAAGTGTATGCTAGAAGAAAGAACACTCATATTATGGATAGTTCTAAAACACTGAGTGAAAAATTTAGGAAAAGAATTTAAATCTGACCTAAGTTATAATGAGAGATGAGAGGAATGTACCCTTTCTTAAGCATTTTTCATGTTTTGGTTTTGTCTTATGGCTTTGCAACCCACACATCTACATACTGGATACTCTCTTTAATCTCTAGCATTAAAGCACTGCTTTGGGAAAGCATTCCCTGTAGAAAATCACTAAAACATGTACGCCTCTTTGCATATGCAGTTTGACTTAGATAGAAACTGGGTGAACTTCTTCATAGAACTGAGTAAAATTTGATTTGCTGAATTATAACACAACTCACTATGGTACAAAACCAAAACCTAACAGATTAACATTGAAAGTCAGTGCCAGTCTGGCTCTGGTTCTGTGAGACTGACATGGTCAATTTCACAGCTCTACATATCGTATCATAGAACGGCCTGGGTTGAAAAAGACCTCAAATATCATCTTGTTTCAACCCTCCTGCTGTGGGCAGGGTCGCCAACCACTAGACCAGGCTGCCCAGAGCCACATCCAGCCTGGCCTTGAATGCCTCCAGGGATGGGGCATCCACAACCTCTCTGGGCAACCTGTTCCAGTGCTTCACTACCCTCTGGTGAAAAACTACCTCCTAATATCTAACCTAAACCTCCCCTGTCTCAGTTTAAAACCATTCCCCTTATCCTATCACTATCAACCCATGTCAACAGTCGTTCCCCTCATCCTATCACTATCAACCCATGTCAACAGTCGTTCCCCTCCTTTTTATAGGCTCCCTTTAAGTACTGGAAGGCCAAATGAGGTCTCCCCGGAGCCTTCTCTTCTTCAAGCTAAACAAGCTCAGTTCCCTCAACCTTTCCTCACAGGGGAGGTGTTCCAGCCCTCTGATCATCTTAGTGGTCCTCCTCTGGACCATTCCAAGAGCAGTGTGTCTTTCTTCTACTGGGCGCTCCAGGCCTGGATGCAGTACCCAGGTGGGGCCTCACAAGAGCCGAGTCGAGTGGGACAATCACCTCCCTCTCCCTGCTGGCCACTCCTCTGTTAATGCAGCTCAGAACACAGTTGGCCTTCCGGGCTCCAAGCGCACACTGCTGGCTCATGTCCAGCTTCTTGTCTACCAGTCATGTTTTTCTGCCAAACTGTCTGAAACCTTCAACACTTCTAGTATGAAACTTGAAATATTAATAAAAGTTCTAATATGC
This sequence comes from Pavo muticus, assembly GCA_016647715.1. Classification (NCBI taxonomy): domain Eukaryota; kingdom Metazoa; phylum Chordata; class Aves; order Galliformes; family Phasianidae; genus Pavo; species Pavo muticus. The sequence continues at coordinate 1,883,077 of JACDJE010000321.1, forward strand.
TTAGAGAGAAAAGAGAACTACCAGAACTAAGGAAGTTCCAACTGAACTTACAACTTTTCAAAATTAAGCATCTTCAGTGAAATTATTGGTTGAAAATCCACTGGCACAGCTTATGTTGTTAANTTTTTCCTTTTCACCTACTTCTTTTTTCTTTTCACCTAACCTGTATTGCTATAATACAAATTTCCATCCCTGCAGCATCAAATATTGTGATTTGCTTCCTTAGTGATGCTTTTGGGTTGCCTGTGATGCAGAGATGAAAGCACTCCTTTTTCCATACAGTATATAATACTGCTAGGGAAATAGAATATGAATACATGGTTTGCATTGCTTTGAACTGTCAGTCATATTTGGATTCAGATAAACCAATCTGAAACTTAAAAAGAATTTGAAGAAAAGGTAGAACTGTTGTTGTTGCTTATTTTCAAACTGCATTTGGCAACAGCAGAAACCTTGTGTTCAATGTATTTGCATATTTACATGCTCCTTCTAAACAAACCTTTTCACAAAAGCAGCTATACATTTGAGTCATGCCAATAGCATAACTGTAATATAATTTGCCTTGCAAATTGTAATGTAGAGTTTTGCAGACACAAAGGCTCCATGTGTACTTGAGAATGCTGAATGGGAAGCTTGAGTTAAAGAATCTCTGTAACAACAGGAACTCAGCATTTAAAAGCACAGTAAGATGCTAATTTGTTAGAACTGCTGTGCTTTTTTGGATCCCATTCACATATGTGTATATCCAGAGTAAATCAAATAACTTGAGTTGAATTTTTTGCACATACAAGCACAATGGTTTTTTTTTTTCCCTCACTTGTTCCTACACACTGGGATTCATACAACAGAAATAAACAAGAAATATCTGTTTTATATTTTAAATACCCAAAATGTTACTGAAACACTTTTGAGGCCATTTCTTCAGATTCAGGAAGAACTCGATCTTTGTGTAAAACAGAGACAGCCTCTGCCCAAACCCTCCAAACTTGGTTAAACACTGTTAAATGTAAACTGTGTTCTGCATTCAATCCTATTTCACACTGTCATTTTTCTTGTCCAATTTGTGATGGACATTAGACTATTTTGCCTATGAAGATACTGAATTCTATGGCTTGGGTTCCTCTCTAGGTTTCATAAAATACCTTTTTCCTCTTAAAACAGATAAGCAGATTCAAATAAAGAAAAGCTCTTTAGAGATAGCTTTGTATGAGCATATTTCCCATGGCAAAAGTATACAAGGTACTCCAAGAGTTCTGAGATACTTCCTGAGGAAAAGGTGGTGTAAAAAGCTATTCAGACTACACAATTTTTAACATCTTTAAAATCATTTGACTTGAAATTGTTGAATCAGTTTATTAATAAAATACTTAGAAAAAGATCTGCAAGTATGTAGGTTTTTGAATTTTAAATAATCTTTTTATGAAAAAAAGAATAGATATTAGTTTAAAAAAAAATCAGCTGTACTGCAAATTTACACCTAGAAGCATAAATCTTGTTTGTTTTTAGTTTCAAAGTTCTTCTGAATGAAGACAGTACAATGTCTTCCTGGAAATATCGTTAAAGAGCTTTACCTCTCATTTCTGGCTTGGTATCATATTGACACCTGACTGCAGAATTCCTTTAGATCTACAAACTTATTTTTCAGCTTAGTCTTGAAAGAAGCTGTTGTCTCTTCCTTACTTTTGAATTTCAGAATCTGTAAGACATACAGAAACTGGTTCATATGATGAAGAAACAGAAAAAACTAAAAAGTTTCTTCATGCCCTCAAAAGCAGGAAGTGAGCTGCAAGAAACTGAATTGAAAATTATTATAAATATGTTTAAAGCTTTACAGTTGCATCTCATATAGTTTTAATACTAAATATTATGCATTCATATAATAAAAAGAAAATGAATAGAGCTCTGTACTTACCATGGTTTCAGCCTCTCTGTCTTTACAGTTCTGCTAAAGAGTATGTACTGTACTGGAGAGAGTCAAAAATGTTCTTTGTCTTTCACTGTGCACTTCCTTTATTGAAAGTGTATGTGGTCTATCCAGCTTTCACAGGAAAAGTTATCAGCAAAATCCTTGTTTTGCTTATTATCAGAAACCTAACAGAATTTTTAACAGCATTTGTTTGGGATACACAGCAGCACTGTGAAGGACAAATGACAGTGAATGAGCATTCATTCATTTTATGATCTCTGAGAACATGTCTATAATATACAGTTATGTTTTCTCTAATCTTTGGCTGAATTATAAAAGAAAAAATATTTTGGTTTTTTTTTCATTCTCAAGGCTCCCAGGTTTTTGTGTATTCAGGCTTCATTACCTACCAAATGCACTTCTCCTTCTGGCACAGATTTTCCTGAATGTTTTAAATCAAAGCCATTTTCTTCCTCTAATAACCTGAACTGTATTTCTCTGCACTGACTTTTGATACTTCATCTCTTCATGGCTGATAACATCAGAAAAATAGAGCCTTTCTGGTCCAGCAGTGTATAAAAGCTCAATGCTGCTACAGAATTTTTATGTACAAAAGGTAAGGGAGAAAGGTCATATGGGCCTAGACCTCACTGACCTGGGTCAAAGAATCATAGAATCATAGAATCACAGAATCATGGAGTACGTAGAGTTGGAAGGAACCTTTAAAGGTCATCTAGTCCATCTCTCCTGCAATGAACAGGGGCATCTGCAGCTAGATCACACTGACCAGGGACTGATCCACTCTGGCCTTGAAAGTCCCCAAAGATTGGGCAAATCAACCACAACTCTGGGCAACCTATTCTAGTGTATGTATCTCAACTACATAAGGGAATATTAAATTGACACTATCCTATCTTAACCTAAGTAAGGAAATTTCCACTGTAAACTATCTATGAGATGGATACCACAACTGCATTTGGAATCTTCCAAGGTGAATCTTTCCTTTTATATGCAGAAAGGTTTGGTTCTTAATGCAGAGAAAAGAAAGCAGATGTGAGGGCCGTTCTGGTATGCAGTACAGCAGGAAAATCTATTTTACTTTTAAAGAAAATGCAGCAGTTTAAAACATGGTATTCTCTGTAGTATTTTGGACAGGAACAAACTTGCTTAACTGAAGTAAAAACTTCTCCAGTTAAAACTGAGGAAGTACCAAGAAGTTCAGACTATTTTGCAGATCTCTCCCCTTGCTAATTACTTTTGAGATCAATTTGGCAAGAGAGTCTTCTTTTTAGGGATAATATGTAAAGATCTCAACTTTTCTAACAGAATAAATAATTCCATATGGCTTGCCAGATAATGGAAGCTATTCCTGCATGCCCACTAAGGTCAGCTGGAGTTTTGCGCCTTCATTTATTTTCAGAACAGAACTAAATTTTCTCTTATTCTGGATCACTCTCTGCTATTCTCAGACTGCTTGCTTGAAGGGTACAGCTCCAATTGAAAATGAAATGAAACAAAGCAAACACTCTAAAATAATAAAATGAGAACTGAACAGGAGAAATATCCCTTTGAGGCATACAACTTATACATTCTATATCTAATGTTAAATTACACTGTTCAGTCTTACATGTGATCCTAAAGTATCACAACCCTATCGGTATCCTAGCCGCTGTCTGTGATGTACGACATCTTGTAAAATAGCTGCAGTTAAGGCACTTGCCTTACAAACCTCATCATTATCCACAGCTCTTACATGTCTTCCTTAATAACAGTGCCTAGTAGGGGTTATATAAAAGGAATTTAGCAGCTGACCATTGCATCAGCTGGCACCATTTAAGGCATCTTAGGCTGCTGACTCAAATGCTCTTAGGGCTAGAGGAAATCTCTGGGCCTCTGCATCTATCTGAAGAAAGTTTACTTGATGCAGATATTCTTGCTGTTCAGTGTGTGCAAAATCCTTCACTGTTCTAATGTCCCTAAGCTGCTTCTGCTTTTATTCTAATACTATATATATTTTGCTGGTTTTAGAGTAATTAAGTATTTTAGCTTGATCAGGCTTATTGTTCTTCTGAAGCTATGTAGCATACAACTGAAACTTACAGTCTAGCTATAGTGAAGCTTTAAATTATCTCCTGAAGCGTTCGTGCTACTCCCTGCAGTAGGTGTTGGTGTGTATTGCAGAGACAGTCAACTTTGAATAGGTTTTTGTTTGTCTGCGTAGACCTCTCATAACATTTTTTTATGATCATGCTAGAGCTCAGATGTAAAGATTTTGTCTGTTTCTATCTTAGAAAAGAAGATGAAAAGATTGTATGAGAAATCAGAACAGGGAGTTAAAAAAAATCTATGTAGCACTGTAGAACTGCATAATGTACTTAGATTATCAGTAACAAAACGATCATATAAGACAAACACAGATGTGAATACTGACTTTGAACACAAAGAATAATGTAACAGAACATATTTTATCCGGATAGCAAAGTCATTCTACAGAAAGTGTTAGTAAAAGCTGAATGCCATTTTATAGTATTAAAATACATTTTGACCAAAAAGGTTTCTAAACATTACTAAGATGTTTGATTTTTCTCCTTGAAAATTTTCAGTGTTCATTGGAGTTGCTGTGGGGACTGAAGCACAAGACTTATGAGAAGTAGCTGAGGGAACTCGGATTGCTTAGTCTAGAGAAGAGGAGGCTCAGGGGAGACCTTACTGACCTCCACAGCTACTTCAAAGAAGGTTTTGGTGAGTTGGTGGTTGGCCTCTTTTTCCAAGTAACAGCAACAGGATGAGAGGGAATAGCCTCATGTTATGCCAGGGGACTTCCAGGTTGGATATTACAAATAATTTCTTCCCTGAAAGTGTGGTCAGGCACTGGAACAGGTTGTCCTTGGAGGCTGTTGTCTCTGTAGATTTTCAAGAAACCAAGATACAGTACTAAGGAATGTGCTTTAGTGAGAAATATTAGTGGTAGGTGGACAGATGGAGTGGATGATCTTACAGGTCTTTTCCAACCTTAGTGATTCAATGATTTTATGAAAGAAGCACATGATTGAATCTCAAAATAATTTGATTCATCTAAAGAATGTGATTCAGCTAAAATCAATAATTTGACTTATGGGAGTTCTTATGCAGTTTCCTTGTGTATTCAACCTCTCTGGAGAGCCAGGCTGTCTCTGTCTGCATCTGCTTAGCTCTATTTGTGACCAGAAACTTTCACAGAAAAAACATCTCACTATGTAGAGAGAAGACACTGTCCAAGAAGAGATGTGATCTATGCAGGAAGTCTTGTCTTCAGAGGAAAAGAGGAGCGCAATACCTCAATCGTAATGGACATCTATACATGCAGGATTTTCACAGATGGGGAAAAAAAAAACAACAAAAAACAAACATTTCTCTTGGAAAGAGTCCAGTGGAGGGCCACAAAGATGATAAAGGGCCTGGAACGTCTCTCTTATGAGGAAAGGCTGAGCGACCTGGGTCTGTTCATCCTTGAGAAAAGAAGTCAGAGGGGATCTTATCAATGCCCATAAATATCTAAGGTGTAGGATGCAAAGGGACAAGATCAGACTCTTTTCAGTGGTGTGTGGCAAGAGGACAGGGGAAAACAGCCACAAACTAAAGCATGGGAACCACACAAATGTGAGTAAGAAAGAGCTTCTTCACAGTGAGGGTGATGGAGCACTGGAACAGGCTGCCCAGGGGGGTTGTGGAGTCTCCTTCTGTGGAGATATTCAGGACCCACCTAGATGCCTACCTGTGAAATATGGTCTAGGGTGCCTAGGGTGCTCTGGTAGGGAGGTTGGACTAGATCTTGATCTCTAGAGGTCCCTTCCAACCCCTACAATTCTGTGATTCTGTGATTCTGTGATTTTTATTTTTCAGCAACTTTCTTGATCCTTGTTTAGATTTCTCTACAGATCGAGAAAAAAAGCCCTGAAATTTGATATTCTGAGCTTGTAATTAGACCAGGCAAATGCTGGGCACGTATGCTGTCTTGCATTCCTTTGCCTGGTTTCCAGAGGCATCATTCGTGCTCTGCATTCAGGCAGCCTGTGCAGCATGATCTCAAGATCCCCAAGTCACTGAGAGCCAGTGGATGGGCCATAAAGCAGAGACCCAGATGTTGAGAAGGCAACAAACACAAACTCCAACAAAAACCTTGTTCTGCTACGCTTTTTTTTGATGATCTGCGTATTCCCCTTGTTTAGTCACACTATGTTGCATGTCCTGACGTGAGAGCTTCCAGGTCACTCACAGACTGTGTCCTCCTCCTTATAGCTGGCTGGGCATGCCATGTCTCACTGATAGACACACCAGTTGTGTGAAAATGAGAGTATGATTTCAGAAGTATCACCAGTGCTCTGAGTTTCTGCGGTGTGAGGGCAATAAAACATTAAAAATTCTTTATTTTTTTTTTTCTAAAACTCCTGAGCAGCCAGCCTATAAAAATCAGATTTAAAATATCTCAAGTTGAATATCTAAGAGCACATGTGATTGGAAATGAATTAACCAAAAACTGAATTCAGTGAAAGCACTTGAATTAAGTTTGAAAAAAAAGTAGAAAAAAAATCTGCCAAATATTTACAAACATGAGATGATTCATGTAGGTTCAAAAAGAACATATCCACAGCTACTTTTATCCTGGATTTTATTTTTTTCAGAACTCTTATTACTTTGTTTGCTGATGGGAACGTTGGTATCAAGAGTGCACAAAATCCACTTATAAGGAATACACAGCTACTCCCAGCTTTCTCTCTTCTCTCAGGGAGTGACTTGGAGGAGTAATAGGATTCTCTGCAGGAGAGGAAATCTGAACCATCTCAAACCCCCCAAAGTGATCACATGGGTTGTAATTCTCTATATCAGTAGAGTTCTCTATATCAATAAAGTTCTCTATATATCAATGTTCAGCAGATACTTACAGAAACAATTGCCTCTTTGGGGATTCCATATTGCGTTTTGTTTGGTTTTTTTTGTTTGTTCTGCCTTTCTATCACATTCTATTGTATTCTATCTGTAAAGCTTTCAGTCTTTCCAAGGACCACAATATTTATGGCTGATACATGTCCCTCTAGCTGAATGTGGAAAATGGGTTTCAAGTCATGCAAGTTGCCAGCATCACTACTAAACTTCTATACATGTCTCATGAAAGCCTTCAGTAGTTCATTAGAATGGAAATAATTAAAAAAACCTGCTTCTAAAAATGCCTATAAAGCTTATTTCTCCTTGCTACAAAGGATGACTGTTGGGCAGTCATGCTGTTCCACAATGGAATGCAAGCTGCACCCTTTTCATCTCAACACAAGGTGGTACTGTAGTATACTGTGTTTCATCTGCTCCGCTTTCTGGGGAAGCGAAGAATGTAATACTGAAAAACTAAAGCTGCAGGCAGTGTGTAAGTAAAGTAATTGGGAATGACTGATTCTTTATGAAATGCTACTT
>JACDJE010000321.1:1893161-1961797 GCA_016647715.1 Pavo muticus
AAAAAAAAAAAAAAAAAAAATCTTAGCAAGTATGTAGATATGCTTATTTTACCTATTTATTTATCTCATTTTTTTTCCATTATTTTGAATCCTGGGAGGAAATACATCATAAATATTTTATCTGCTTTCAAGTCTTTCATTTCTTTTGTAATCTCAAAAGTGGTCCCTAAGAAAAGAAAAATCTATTCTAGTTGAAAAGATTGCTTCTTTAATGTTTAAAAGGGGAAAAAGTCGTGTTCTTAATAGGAATATCCACATGGCCATAAAAATCTATTTCTTTCTACAAAAATTTTCAGTGTGAGTTACTTAACTAGCTTTGTACATCTGGACACAGTCTTCCTTTATTATGGCTTCAGGTCTGAAATGATTATGGGTTTCATCAAATCATGAACCTGCTATTCTAAGAGCTGCAACTTGTTATTTTCCCATAAACAGATAGATAATTTGATTGTTTCTTTGGTATGAAGACATTCAGCTATAGCTTACCCTTTTTCAAGGTGCATGGGTCACAGTGCACCCATGCACTCCAGTTGCTCTTCTTTTCTACACTGGAGATACAGCCTTCGGTACTCTCATACCCCTGTGGAAAGCTTTTTCTGAAGAGCTGTCAAAAAAACCACATGCCAGTATAGCCCTGGGCAGCATACTAAAATCACATCTGTGTTTGTATTTAAACTGTAGATCAATGTTTTGGAAGCATTTTCTTGCTGTTTTCTGCCTCTTTCATAGAAGTACTTGTTACCTAGATTAACAACTGCCTAACTTTTCTTTGCTGGGTTAAAATTACATGAGAAAAGAACTCCAAGATTTACTAAGACAGTTCTTTCTCCTTTTTAAATCTTTGTGCATGCTCCTGGTGGGTCATGTTATTGAAGAGAATCAAACAATTATACACAGAGAACATCTGCAGTTCCCCTTTTCAGACTGTGGCCATGATCTTCGTACTTAAAGCTAAAGGCATACTAGCACATCTCAAATTGGCATGGTGCTTCAATATGACTTTCTAATTTCTGAGCTTATTAAGCTTGTGGAATTGTCTTTAAGCCTAAATAAATGTCTAAATGTTTTCTTGAGTTAAAAGAAAGCTCATGAATAAGCATGTTATTTGCTAGTAGGCTAATTTATAGTTGGAAAAAACGCACAAGTGTTTAGCTATCTAAGTATTTATACCTTGCTGAGTGTAATGCTTTGCTAGTTCAGTTTCAGATGAAGACCTATAATTTCCAGTGTGACTCTTCATTTTAGTGCCAAATTTCAAACACTATGACATTCCTGACTCTCAGTAAGTGAAAAGCTATCACGTTATATAAAAATGTGTCTCTTGACACTTAGACTGTACATACCAAGGCACTGTAGGATGACTAATCCATTTTAAAAACCAACGCCAATAATTTTGGGTGACCTTATCTTCACAGGTAGCAATGCCGCACAGCAGAAGAATGACGAGATACTGAAGTCTAACTTGCCTGGATTACTCTTTTAATTACTCCAGTTTTGGCCTTTCATGCTGAGTATCCATCCACTCCAAGGCAACTTTCCCTCTGCACCCTTCCAGGTTAATGCTGCTGCCTCTGTACTACAGTGGGACTTCCTTTGCTGCACCCACCTGATTAGCAGATACGCATTTCCCACAGTATGATGTGGCTTTTGTTGCATGTAGTGCATTGCCCTCTACTCTAATGACCCCCTTTCCTTGTATAAATGCAGCAGGAGACAAAACAAATGTAACCTGATTCCAAAAACCTGAGAAAGCTGCATTTTGGACAAGAAAGATACACCAGTCTTTTCAACTTTTGAGCACTATTTATTATATGTTCGGGTTACGTAAGTAGTAGGCTGTTACTGAGATACTAAAATGACATATGTCTGTTTCTAACCATTGAATCTTCAATAGTTCAGTAATCACAGGGTTGTTTGACAACCCTTTTTATTCTCAGCTTACCCTGCCTGGCTCTGATGCCTCATACCTTCCACTGTCACATATACTAGTAGTAAACACTTTGAGCAGCTGCTGCAGTGCCTATCTATATCACACAGTCCCACTACCCTTCTATTGCCCCTAAACAACTCTTTCCCCAGAAGCCTCTTGACCCTAAACTAGGGCCTGCAGTAAATGGATCCTTGGCTGAGGATGTTACTTTTAACATCTTCGAGATCCTCATGTGGAGCACTGGAAGAATAAAGTACTAACATTCCTTCCTCTCTTCTAATTAATATAGAAGAGCGGTACTTTTTTTGTTTTGAAGCCTTTTCAAGTCTCTGTCACCAAAGCCCAACCCCCAGCCTCTCTACAAGTTCATTCTTATTCAGAAGTTTGTTGCAACCCAGATCTAAGAATTTAAAATACCATGTGTTGTGCACAATCCCAAGACAGAAATAACTCATAATGACCTGCTGTTTAGCAGTTAAATATTACTTAAGTATTTGAACTCAGTCTTTATATAATCTATTCTAAAAATATTCTACACTATGATGCACAATCAGGAAATTTGCTTCTATTTTTTGTTCCCCTTTTTTTGGAGGGGTGGAATAAGGCAGACAGTTTTTTGGTTTTTTTTTTTCCTATCCGATCCTTGATTTGTGATGATTTCATCTCTAGGAACAAATTTTACACAGCAATAATCCAATGTGATAAGTCCCATTTGCATAAAACTCATTTGTTTAGCAAGAATATGAGACACAGACGCTTGTAATATTGTACTGTTTTTTTATACCTGCTTCAGCTAACGCTATATATACCAACACAGACGATGGTTCTTTAAGACAGAAAGTCAGAATAAATGGCCATTTAAACTCAGTTAACCGACCAGCAAGCATCTTCGACCAGTCTCTAAGAGGTCCTTCTAACCAGCGAAGAGTCATCAACAAGATGTGGAGCTTTTGGAGCAGGTTCAGAGGAGGCCTTGAGGATCCTCAGAGGGCCGGAGCATTTCTGCTATGAATAAATGCAGAGGAAGCTGGTGTTGTTCAGTCTGGAGAAGAGAAGGCTCCGGGGAGACCTCTTTGCAGCCTTCCAGTATTTAAAGGGAGCTTATAAACAGAAAGGAAGCCAACTTTTTACATGGTCTGATAATGATAGTAAAAGGGAGAATGTCTTTAAACCTAAAATAAGTGAGATTTATGTTAGGTGGAAATTCTTTATACAGAGGGTGGTGAGGCATTGGCACAGGCTGCCCAGAGAGCAATGGATGCCCCATCCCTGGAGATGTTCAAGGCCAGGCTGGGCAGCCTGATCTGGTGGGTGGCAACCCTACCCACAACAGGTCCCTTCCAACCCGAGCTATTTTATAATTTGTTGATCTTGACAGCTATTGTCAATCTCCAGCATCATGGGGCTATTAATTTTAGCTTGAAAAGCTCCTAAATCATTATTTGCTGATTTCAAATGTATTGTGTATTTAAAAGTGTAGCCCTTCACTTAAGCACTAAAGAATAGAATTTTTATTTTTTAAGTTCGGAGATACTATCTAATCTAAAATACTAAATCACATTTCCTTGCAGCCAAAAGTGATTCTTTGAAGGTCTATACTTCAATATGGAAATGAACTGCCTTCCAAATAAGCATTTTTCAAACTACTAATCATTGATGGCAATAACAAATGATCTAAGTAAGCAAGAACTTACTCCAAATTATTCAGCAAAAATTATGGCTGACAGCTACCTAACATAGAAAATTTCCCATTTATTTATTTTCGGCCATCCACATTAGTAGCAGGAAACACTTTTCTTAAATCAGCTGAGAACTTACTGAAGAGCAACTTGTGTCGAACAGGCCTGAGACACAAGGTGCTACATAAAGACTTAAGAGCATGCTGTCAAACAGCTATGTTAGGAACCTGAGACACAAAAAATTCTTAGCCAGCACCAAAAATCGTAAAATCAATTAGACCAAAAGATTGATTTATAAGGACAAAACCAACACAGCCACACAGATGTTTGTTTGCTATGAGAGTCGCTTGTTTTTAATGTCATTAGGTAACATCACTTGAGATACTACAGTTTTATATAGCAGTGTAATATCCAGAAGTTTCTACATTTCCAGTTTGAGACAAATATTTAAATTCATAGCTTTTTTGCATTACAGAAAGTGCAAGAAAGGTTTATATAATTGCATGACCTGCTGAATTGAGTACTAAGGCTGTCTTCAAGTCGATTTTCTTAGATCTCCAGTTCAGCAACTGCTTAGGCATTTGATTTAACAACACTATTTCAAGTTTATACTTAGTATTAACAGAAAAAAAAAAAAAAACCAAACACTCAGATATCAGCTATCCCCATTGACAATGTGTTACAACTAGTTGTAACATCTGACTGATTTCTGATTTAAAGGTCTGTTAGTAAAGAGGGGTTTTTTTTTTGGAAAAGGCACTGTTTAAGAGATTATGCCTCACATTAATGGCATGGAGATGGTACATCTGTTCACAAGGAATCAAGGCATAGAGTAAAGCAACGATTGTCTTTTTGCTTTCTAACACACTGGAATAATGTCATACTACACCATGTCTGACCTATCTGCTTGTTTCATTTGTCTGCCAAGCCACCTTGATAAAGAAAGGTAATCTTTATAGATTTGCCTCCCTGAAATAGCTATATTAGCACCAATACAACAGTTAGTGTCCATGAATACCTCAATGTCCTTCAAGAAGTGTTTCAGCTTATTTGACCCTACAGTAGACCCCTATTGCTCAGGACCCCAGCAGCTCTGTTGAAGACCCTACAGTTAGTCCCTTTATTATATGTTTATGGCAGAATGCTAATTCTACCATTAGTTAAGTGAACAAGTGTATTGGATGCGTCGCCCCCCCTCCCTCCTAGTTCCATACAATCTTTATGGCTTAGAGACCAAGTCATATGTTCATTCACCAATTAGAAGCATGTAATATCCACATAACTTTACAACTGGTTGATACTGTGTAAACATACAACTGACCTAGTTGTTTAAAGTGTGGAGTCTAGCTACTAATTCAATTCCCTTATGTTAAGGCAGCATTTCTTCCCTAGGTACATTCAATTCCCATGTTTCAGGACAGTAAGTGCTACAATAAAGAGAAATTGAGGTGACTGCATTTTATAAAACACATGACTTAGTGTTGCTAAGCTCTTCCACAAATGACTGTAAAGCCTAAAGTAAAATTAACATCCACCAATTTGAGTTTGGGTCTCCAGGTTGAGTCTAAGTTTCCATTTGCCCTGAATCACTATCTTCACAGCATGTTCTTCAGTGTTTGTATTTCAATCCACCTGGACATGTTTTAGATGACACATCATGGAACGGCAGCAAGAGTGGCAGACAAAAATGAAATAAGTAGAAAATTGATGTTGAAAAGAGGTCCAGTTATTCCATTTGTCCTTTCCTGGTTATGCCTAGTATACTGAAAAGAGTTTAAGGTTAGGATGACTTGAAGTTATAGCTTCATAGTTTAAACTAGCTTGTAGACACTAAGAGCAAAGGTAAAGCAATAAATAGCAATACTTGTCTTCTGTTCGAAGACAGACAGTACTTCATGGGAAGATCTGAAAAATGTGTATATGTGGCACTTAAGGATATAGTTTAGTGGGCTCACATTTAGACTAGATGATCTTAGAGGTCTTTTCTAACCTTAATGTTTCCATGATTTAAATTAGCAAATCTATTCCTCTGTCACACATCTGACAGTTCATGTTCTTTAGCCAGTGATAAGAGAGCACGAATTAATTTGTTACCCATGACAAAAGATCTCATAACAGCTCTTAGCTTGTTATCACTTTAATTTACCCAGGTTATAATCCAATAATACTTCAGAGAGCTGCACTGGGCTTTCTGCTAATATTCTCCTGAAAACATGCCCCACAGACTTGGCACACTGATTAACTTTCCTCAAAGAAAGGTAGTAGACATCTATTATGGCTTTGAGATTTAAGACCATGAAGAAAATCTTTATTGCTAAGAAAGTGACACTAGTTAGGCTTAGGCAGACAGCACGTACAGCTCCAAGCAGAGGTCCTTAGAAGAATGCTTCTAGAGTACAGCAAGCAGTACTTCAGAGGAGCAATAAAGTTAAGCCAGTGTAGTTGATTCAGGAAAACTGTTGGCAAAAAGCTAGTTGAAAACAGTTTCAGAGCATGAAGTAGTTTGTCTCAATAGAGTAAATATTACCTGGTCTATGCGAAAGGGTTGCCAGAAGGACCACCAAATGGGCCAGAAGGTTGTTTCTGAGATTCCTGCCAAGAAAAGTAATAAATCATTAGTCATTAAAGATTTTTCAGGTTTTATTCTTCATGGTTATTTCAGCTGGTTTTGATTCCAGACTCCTTCTGGAAAGAATACTGAAGAGCACCGGTTAAACAGGTATGAGCTGCCTTGCTTTAAGGGACGTAAAAGGAGATCTAAAGCTGTGTTAGTACTCACATTAGTTTGAGGTAAGGTATCCTTTAGAAAAGCCATGTGTATTTGGAGCCGAGTTAGTGCATTCATGATGAAATCTGATTAGCCAAATGTTAGATGTTTTAAGTCAGCATTCTGGAGGTGATCCAGGTTTTCCCACCAGGGACTCCAAGTGTCATGTCCCAGATGGAGTGATGTGGTTGGGCCACTTCCTCCCCCAAGAGGATACTGGACATGCGATCCTCCCATTTGTTCAGCAAAAGACCTGCACAGTCAACACTGCTCTGTCTACTCTGCAGGAAAGTAAGCATAGCTGCAGAAGTCTTCCACTTCACCTCCATTACTTTATAGTCCTCTGTAGAAACTCCCCCCAGGTACTTGCAGAGAGGCTTTACAGCTTGGGGCACTGGTTATGGACTTCAGCCAAATGGAATAATGCTTTATTAGCCTTCTTGCAAGAAATGTTTTGTTATATCAAGTATGCAAGAAGTTTTCTTCCATGGCCTCTAAAGCCACTGCATTAACACAGAATTCCTGTTGGTAGGGTGCAGAAATAGGCATAGAGAAAACATCTGTTACTTACAGAGGAGGCACTGAAAAGGTCTAGTTTAGGTTGACTTTCAAACAGGCCATCAATTGGTAGTGCACTTTGTCTGGGAACAGGCTTCAGTGGTTCTAGGAAAAGGAGACATACTGCTATATCACTAAACAGCTTTTACATGTACTCAGCCCTATCAGCATACTGACCTTAAAGCTCATCCAATTAGATGTAAAAAAAAAAAACAACCAAAACAAAACAAACAAAATAAAAGATAAATCAAAAAAAGCATGCAAATTGCTTTGCTTTGCTCAGTTTTATCTCCTGCCTATTCCTCAATAGACATAAGCTAGCTGGGTCTTCTAACACTGAACAGACCTAGTCTACCTCAGTCCAGTCTAGGCACTAGATGCGACAGTGTTTGGCCACTGACAATGGTCTATGTAATACTTCTAGGGGAAACAGTCCTTCAATCCTCTGTTTAAGAACTTTAAAGTAAATAAAACAATCAGTATAATTGTAATAAGTATAATCGTAATAGTTGGGAGGATTGGCTGACATGCCTGAAGGCTGTGCTGCCATTCAGCAAGACCTGGACAGGCTGGAGAGCTGGGCAGTAAGAAACCAGATGAGGTTTAACAAAAGCAAGTGTAGAGTCTTGCACCTAGGGAGGAATAATTGCATGCAGCAGTACATGTTGGGGGATGACCTGCTGGAGAGGAGCTCTGCAGAGAGGGACCTGGGTGTCCTGGTGGACGACAGGTTGGCCATGAGCCAGCAGTGTGCCCTTGTGGCCAAAAAGGCCAATGGCATTCTGGGCTGCATTAAAAAGAGCGTGGCCAGCAGGTCGAGGGAGGTGATCCTCCCCCTCTACTCTGCCCTGGTAAGGCCTCATCTGGAGTACTGTGTCCAGTTCTGGGCTCCCCAGTACAAAAAAGACAGGGATCTCTTGGAAAGAGTCCAGCGGAGGGCCACAAAGATGGTGAAGGGCCTGGAGCATCTCCCCTATGAAGAAAGGCTAAGTGAACTGGGTCTGTTTAGCCTTGAGAAAAGAAGACTGAGAGGGGACCTGATCCAGGTCTATAAATATCTAAGGTGTGGGGGGCAAAGTGGCGAGGCCAGACTCTTTTCAGCAGTGTGTGGAGACAGGACAAGGGGAAACGGCCAGAAACTGGAGCATAGGAAGTTCCGCACCAATGTGCGCAAGAACTTCTTTACGGTGAGGATGACGGAGCACTGGAACAGGCTGCCCAGGGAGGTTGTGGAGTCTCCTTCTCTGGAGATATTCAAGACCCGCCTGGACGCCTACCTGTGTGACCTGGTGTAGGGAACCTGCTTTGGCAGGGGGGTTGGATTCGATGATCTCTGGAGGTCCCTTCCAACCCCTACGATTCTGTGATTCTGTGTAATTGTAGCTATTAAATAAGACATGATCAGCCATCATGTTACTTGAGCAGCTATTCAAATACAAGAAAGATTTTACCAGTCTTTTTGGTGGACAGCTTGCTAACTTTCACATCACTGTGACCTGTATTACCTTGAGGAATGGGTACTTTACTAATAAAACAATTGCTGAAAGCTCCAGAGGCACCTGAAAGACTTTGCTGCTCTCCTCTCCTTGCTGGTACTGCAGGTGGCTTTGTCAGCTGGAAATCTTTGAACATTTCCTTGACATCCTTCATCTCTCTATCACCAAGTGGATCCAGAGAAATAAAAGCGTCACTCTCTTTCTTGGATAGCTCCTTCTGAGGTGCAGTTCTAGGTGGTGGCTGAGGTGGGCTTGTTGTTGATGCAGAGGGCAATACAGACTGTGTTTGAGCAGGTAGTGTTGAAGGTGCAAACACACTACTCTGGAAGGGATTTACAGCACTGGATGGCTGTACCCATGCAACAGATGGAACTTGTGCTGGCTGTGCCCAGAGACCAGAGGACTGAGATGCTGTTGGACCAAAAGATCCAGGCTGGCTCCAGCTTGGCACTGCTTGAGTGCCAAAGGTAAGTTGTTGAGTAAATCCTGGAGACTGGGTAGGCATCATAGACCCAGGAAAGACAGATGTGGCCTGGGTGAAGGCAGGTATCTCTGTACTCCATGGTGATGGCAAGCCACCTGTGGGGAATACAGTTGTTACACAGCACTTCAGTGATTCGAAAAATCAAGAATGAGTGTACCAATTCCACTGCTGATACCAGAAAGGCATTATTCATGTGCTGCTTGTAAAAATCTGTTGATTTACCCTTAAGATAATGTTAATTGGGGAAGGGAGCTGGTGAGAAAGGAGTTAGTATTTTTTCCTTCACTTCATGTCAGTCCTTGAAGAACAGAACTGAGGTTGATAGTTACTTCTGTGTAAGTAGTTACTAAGATCCTGCAGCAGTGGTACCCTAGCTTTTCAAAAGCTGTACCCTAGCTTTTCAATTTTCATTAGCATCCTGGAACAACCTGGAGCTGTTGTCAAAGTTTAAGCAAAAAGCCCTGTTCTAGTTGAAGATGCAGAATTTTGGTCCCTAATTCACAGAATTTAATAGTTTATGACAGACAGCATATGGATTAAGCACTGCACATTAAGTAAAAGGTAATTAGAACATCCATGGTGGGTTTAAATTCAAGCTCTTATTCCAGTCTAAGATATCTGTTGTGAACTAACCTAGGCCAGCCAATGGAGGGGCTGTGGTAGGACTTGTTTTGAAGAGGTCCAGTCGATTAGTTTGCACTGGTCCTGTCTGTCCTGAAGATTTTAAGCCAAGGCTTTCTGTAGTTGGTGCAAAAAAATCCGAGCTAAACAAGTCATTCGATGCAGTCTAGAAAGAAAAAAAAGTTGTTGTGAAATGGCATGGCAGAATATAAACTAACATGATTAAGAAGTCTTAGTCTGGAGCTACAAGCTGTTATTTTAGCTACAGCAGAGCATGAAGCTTTGTCGTATTCTAAAGGTACTCTGTGTAAGTGATTCAAACTTCACCAGTTTATGCCTACTGATAAGCTTGGCATTGTATATATAATATATGGTAGATCCAGGTAAACACCAGAAGAGTGAGACTTCTAGAGTAACTGAATTGTTATCATAATGAGATTCCTCTTCTCCTCACATATAAATACTCCTGCCCAGACTGTAATGACCCCTGAAGTTATGTCAAGGTCATCAACTGAGTTCTGTATCATTTGACTGCAAGAGATTAACCCAGAGCCACCCTGTATATGACCAGGCAAGTCATTGAGATTGCCCTCAGTAGGCAGGTACTGTGAAGCCACATCGACTTCTGTAAACTAGTATTGATACCTCATTGTTAAGAAGCCACAGGCTGACGTGTATCTATCATAGCTATCATAACAGCTACTGGCATTGTACCTGGCGTCAATATTTCACAGCAGTATACTTACCAGACCTTTACAGAAGTATGGCAGCATTAAGGAAAAGAACATATGTTTAGTAATCATAGCTACTATGGAGCGTTCATGAGTGTTAGGATTTACCATGGCTGCAGAGAGGTTAGAGTAAGCATGGCAGGTGGAAGACATATGCTGTGAGGCTCTTTAGTCAGTTACACAGTATGAAGAAAGAAAAGCTTCCTTCACCCAGCTTCTCTAAGTAAGAGCATGCATATCACCATTAATTACTTGAACATTGTTCACCTTGACAGACCTCCTTCCTCTTCCTGGCTTGTTACTTTGTGGTGGTGGGCTAATTGTTATAGATTCATGTGACAAGAGCTGGATATTGCTTTCAGAATCCAGCTTTACTCCATTTTGCAGAGTTACTCCTTTGGAAGGATCTTCCACAAAGAGGTTTGATGGGGCTTTAAGAAAGCCATTCTGTTCTCTCTCTGGTACTCCATTTGGAGTTCTTGCTGTGGGTGGCTTATTGTCAAAAGGCCACTGGCTTGTTAGTGCTTCTCTTTTGCCAACTCTATTAGATATCTGGTCAAACTGTTTACCAAAGTAGTCAACATCACCATTTGAAGCACCATTACCCACCGATGTCAAGGTACTCAGATTTTCCTTCTTCTGATCAGCAGATTTTAGAGAATCAAATGAAGCTGGTGCGGATTGGTCTGGCTGTGCAAAAGGATCATCACTGAAAGGATCTGGATTAGGTGTGGGAAAGAAGTTGAGATTGGTAGAGAAAGAACTCTCTGGCAAGAAGGGTGGCCGTGGCTTTGGTTGTGGTAGAGAAGGTGTGATGCCATTCAAGAAGAGATCCTCTTTTGTAAAAGTCTGTTTGGTCTCAATTTCTGAGTTTAGATCCACTAAGAGAATCTCTTTAGCTTCCTATTTGTTCAGAAAGAAAAGTAAAGTTAGTTTTCTGTATGTCCTACTGCAAAGTACACAAGCTTAAGGAAAACGTCTAGAAAAGGAGAGATCTTGTATCCAGCACATCATACTAATACGTATTCAGTGTCACATTGAGGTCACACTAAGGTACCATTTTATAAGTCTGGTAGCTGTAATCAAATCTCAGCTACTTAGTTCCAAAAATTCACTGTTGAAAGCACCTGTTTCAAGATCTCTTAGTTTAAGTGAACTTAATTTAAGGGAAGTTTTAGTCATTAGCACTAATTATACCTAGGTGTTCTTGACTCCAGTGAGAGCCTGGTTTTAGTCCTTTTTTTAACAATTGTGAAATCACATTGACTTAGAGTGATTCCAAGTTGCAGACTCAGCTTTGGAGTAAGATTAGAAAGCAATCCGCAGGTGGAGAAGGTTAACACACTATTCACCAAAGCAGGTGGCAGAAGAGCAAGACCTAGTTACTAGCTCTGTTGACATTATTACAACACCAATTGTTGCATGACTGCTAACAGCTTTTTGTGCCAGAGCAAACTATTACAGTTTTGAAGTCACAGTGAGTTGTTATAAGGTAAATGCATACTTCCGTGAAGTTAGGCCCTATTTTATGGAGTTGGCTTACATCTGTAATTGCTAGAAGTCCACTTGGAACTTATTTACTCGTCCATAAAATAAGCTTCAACTTTAAAGGTTGTTAATTGAGTTTCTATCTTGCTCCTACAGCACAGGCATATGCTGCTAGTACGTATTTATAAGACCTATGGCTAACAACATAGGAGTATGTAGCATCTGTCACGCAGACTTCAGTGAATACTGCTGGATAAGAATATTAGCTAGCCTATTTAATATGTTCCTACTGTCATAGCTCTAAGTTTCTAATATATTGCTATAACTAGGAAGAGGCTTCTGTAAAACCAGAACAAAACAGATCTTACTACTCAGACAAAGTTTGCTCTTAAACACAGAAGTGAGATAGTAAAGCTGGAGTCTACTTACTGTGGGACTGCTCACATCAGGAGGTGTTGACATATCCCCGAACAAGTCCATCTGGTCAACTCCCTTGAAGCCAAAATCATTGAAAGAATTGGTGTCAGAGTTGCAAAAGCAAAATCCAAGTATTACACATATCACTGAACATCTATAAAACTTGGATTTCCTGTATGACATGGAGATAGTCTGCTATGAACTTTAATGACTTCAGGATAAAGCTCTAAAATTTAACCTACCAGTTTCAGTTTGTCAGCTTGACCAGCAGGTAGTGCCTCGCTACCGTTCTGGAATAGATGGACAGCAGTGTCAGTGATAAGAATAACAAAACCTGCCTTAAGCAATGAACTTGCATGCATGAACAAGCAAATGATATAAAAGAAAGTATGGGAGATCACTACAAAATATCAATACAAAATGGGAGATCACAGCAGAATACTTGATCAAGTGAGGATGAATTAGGGTGACTTACCTGAGCCTTATTTGCTTCTTCACTCTAAAGAAGAAAAAAAGCTTTTAGTATCTACACATCAGGTAGAATATCCAAAGCAAGAGGCTTTAGTTAGCTTACCTGCTAAATCTAGTAATGAAACTGCTGGCACAACTGCCAACCAATAGTGTCAAGTCTCACAGTGGTCTACAAGCCCAGACAAAGCTAAAAAAAAAAAAAAAGCTAAAACTATGCAGAATATTGCAGCTTCTGTAATTTTACTTGCCTTTTTCTTTTCTTCTTCTTCTTCCTTCTTCTTCATGTTATATATTAGTTGGAAGAGGTCCTTAAGATCAACAACTAGAGGCTCAGCCTGAAAAAGAACATATTTAGACTACAAATTACTTTGTTTTCAGCTTCAGTAGAAGTCCAGGAAACTGCAAGTCAAACTTTCCTAAGCAATAGTACAGTTGAGATACCAGGAAAAGCAAGACTTCAAAGACTGCCTGGTCTCTTCATAAGCTCTCTTATACAGAGAGCTGGGGTGACAGCATACCATCAGCCCAGAAAGGTTAACTCCCTGTGGAAAGGGACAGTGTCTATGTTAAACCTACTTTTTTTTTTTTTTTTTTTTGCTAAAAATCATGATTTCCTAAGTACATGACAAGTCCTAAACATTCCTTCAGAAATGTACAGGGTATTGAAGCTCTGCTATCTTCATGAGAAGATAACAATGTAATAACTCCAACAATGAACCTGGAGAAAACTTCTTTAATATTATATTTATTTTAACAGGATCAATCAAGTGTGTGTGGAACAGACACCAGATAACACTTAGAGGTGACATCTGCATCTGGATGGAAGTTCAGCGTGAATTAGAAAGGTATTGCATTTTGTGAACAAGAATGGGTGGATCAAACAGAGCACTAACAAGAATATTTGGAGAGGTTGTTGAAGTGGTAGCAGGTTAAGCTATTAAGCTATATTGATTGGAAACTTTTGCTTGAGGCATATTGCAGCTGAGTCAGTGTAAAGCAGGACAAGTCCTCCTGCTCAGACTCTACCTTTGGCTTGAGCAGAAAGTCTGTTGAACTGGTCTCCTTATTCATATGTGAGCATCCTTCTCTCCTAATCAAGTATTTTAGATATGCAATTGCAGGAAGAACCGTTTCAATTTATCACTTTGACAAAGAGTACAGCTATAGCAGTAGTCTAGATCTGCTGAACTGCTTACTACTCAGTTAGACGTGTTTAAAAGCAACTAGCAGCTAAATAAAGAGCTGTCTATGGCTTGGCTAAGCTGCACCCCATGGTGTGAAGCTCAGAGAACTCTACTTGATCACACAAAAAGCTTTTGTGCTTAATTTGCAATTCCAGTGAAGCAGTACGGAACAGGAGTCTGAAGTAAAACAAGCTCAGTGGTGTAACAGCTATCACTAAAGTTCTAACAAGGAGCTCCTAACTCTCACCTGCAGTGGGTCTGAAGCTGATAAGAGGTCCTACAGGAAGGTAGAAAGGCATGTGTTTGAGGAAATATCTAGCATTGAAGTCTTGGCTGTTCAAATCATTATGGTGACTATTTTAGACATGATCATCTA
Organism: Pavo muticus; assembly: GCA_016647715.1. Classification (NCBI taxonomy): domain Eukaryota; kingdom Metazoa; phylum Chordata; class Aves; order Galliformes; family Phasianidae; genus Pavo; species Pavo muticus. The sequence goes on from JACDJE010000321.1 coordinate 1,907,364, forward strand.
GCAGCTTATCATGATAAATATCTAGCACGAGTCCAGGTGTTTTAGGAAGCTGAACAATATTCAGTATTAATTCTAAGTAGCTTGTATCTAATACTGCTTATGCACAGTTTCTCTTCACAGAGACATACTCTGCACACTGAATTTCTGCAAGGTGGAAGCCCATTACAGAAAGATCAGAACTCCTCTCAGAAGAAGCAACTCTAGGACAACCAATTATGCCATTCATTTGTCCCAGAAATACTGCTGCAGTTGTGTAAGTTAGTTTTTACTGCTGCGCAAGACAATGCATAGTGAAAACTAGACAAGTGCAATTCTGTTGTTCTCTCTTTCCTGGTAATTGAGCAAACCTACGGATGTTTGACTCAAGAATATTCTCACTGACAGCAACATACCACTGTGCAGGAAAGACCATGATAATGGCTCTGTTCATCTCACTAATGACTTTCATGGTGAATGAAATGTTAAGCAACAACAACAATAACTAAAGCTACTTGAACACTTTTATTCTGGATGACAGAACTGAATAAAACCAAAGCCACTGACAGTAGTCATTTCCTACCATCCTTCTTCAGATTTACCAATCCATCAGAGCTGATGTTTCTCTACACCTCACAGAACTATCAATAAGAAATCCTTATTACTTATAGAATGTGGAAAAGGGCCTATAATCAATACCTGCTGCGCTGTTTTTATGGCAAAAAACTGGTGCTGGCCTTCTCCTCCACAAATATAGCCAAAGGCACGATTATCTGTTACATCCCGAGCAATGAAAGAGATTTTGGTTACTGGATGCTCATGCTCTATGACCTGGAATTAGAAAAAAAATGAAGTTCAAATTGCAAGATATCATTAAGGAATTTAGCTTAGATTCATCTAACTCCAACTCATCAGTTGATTTAAAAGTCAAATTAAGAGAATGAGTCATTTCTTACCCCAGTTTTCTCATCTATGATTTTGATACCAGAGAGGGAGATGTTCACCCAGATCCTCTGCTTGTGTTGACCTTGGGAACGAGCTGCCACTGCCATTCCCTGAAGAAGATGAATATCATAATATTGATGAGACTTCCACTTGATTGAGCTTTAGCTTCTTTCCTTAGCATTTCTCATGAGCCTATAGCTGTGACTGTATTAGCACTAGTCTAGTTATTCCTACACAGTGTTACATTTTAAGCCACATTTCTCTTCCAACATAACACACGAAGCTTAGTCAAGCATTTTCAGAACTAGATTGTACTTCATTCGTAAATTTTTAAGAGCTTTAAATCTTCTACCTTGGTTCAAGGAACCAGTGCAGTAACAGCATCCTTACCAGGCCACCTCAGATTTACTGGTCTGACAGAAGCTAATGTGAGGGTTCTGCTTTCCAGAAGTGGTTATCTTCATTGCTGCAGGGTCACATTTACCCTCTGGTTTATCTATATCCTTTGGTGTTACCATATCTACAGAATAGCAGCTTGGGCTTTACAATCTTACCCTAAAGAAGAAAAATCTCCCTCTTCCCCATCCAAAACCTAAGTTAATTACTTGTAATCAACTTAATACTTTGGAATCTAGTACGACTGATAACAAGAGATTGATGGAGTGTTCCCAAGACTGAGAAACAACTGATTACGTTTAAGGCTACCATTCTCCAAGCAATGAGTTACAGCTTCAAAAGCATCTTCCATGAAGTGATAAATATCATGCTAGATGTTCCCACTAAGCAATATTCGAAACTGACAAAGCCATGTGATGCACCTTCTAAAGACCAAGCAAAATATATTGCTTGGATGCTAACTCAAAATCTTACCTTCAACTTCATCATTGAATCCTGACTCATTTTGTCTCCTCTTGCTTCTGGCACATCATCAATGCCAATCAATTTAGCTTTGTATCTTACACCATCCCCTTTGAATCTGGTCAGGAGAGATTCATCTGTCTTTTCTGGTCCTAAAGACAGATTTGTTTTAGAAGAGAAATTTATGTTGTGGCTTTAGAAATATTATTTAAAATATGTACTAATATGGTACATTTTTGCTTTTAAAAACTAACTGTTGATTATAATGGACTAACAACCTTAGTCCTTCCAGTGCTGTATGCTCTGCAAGGTAATTGGTCCTGTAAGGTCACGCTGCTTTTACAGAATCTGTAAGATTCTATTCAGAGAGTTGGGTCTAATGCTTAATGTCTGGGGATTTCAGAACAATCCCAACAGACTTGTTTGCGGGTAACAGTCAACTAGATATGAGAGATAAACACCACTTCTAAGCAAAAATAGTACTTTCTATGGCTATACTGGGTGTTCAGTAAGACTTTCAGATGTCAGCTGCCAGTTGTGGTCTAATCAGAACTTTTCTTGGTCTCTAAGAATCTGCTAGTACCCATGCTAAAATTTTGTATCAGCACCTTCATCTCTGTTAGGAGGTACTAGTACCCACATCCCTGTAACCTCTTGATATTTTAGCTGCATTTGCTATTCCTGCTGTTCCCATTACTTCTCAGAACATCTTCATTTTCTTCTGCATGCTCCATACACTCAGTGTGCATACTTTAAGTATGTATCTCTGTATGATATGTATTTACATAACCAAATCTGTCTAAAAACCTGTTGACCGACAATTATTCTCATGAATCGTGTTTTCTAGATTCTTTGAGGTAAAATCTTAATCTATATCTAGCGTGTCATTCCACCTTTGGAGGGAAAAAAAATTGAGTTCATGTTCCTGGATGGTCCTCGGTTGTTTAACCTTCTCAGAACACTTTCATTTCACCAAGCTTCCAATGACTTATTTGCTGATTCTGACAAGTAGAACTGAAAGCTTTAGAACAGAACTAGAAAAAGCTTTCTAACTAGAAGCCTACCTTCTGATTAGAGTTATTTTCCTAGCTTATTTACCCACTCTTCCAGTCAACTCGAAACCTCAGAGTTATTTCAACTGTGCAGTGAAAGTAATCATAGCTTTAGGAAAATGCAAAAAATTAAGGAGACTGAGTAGAAGTGTTCACTAAGTAGATATTTCTTACCTTTCTTTTTTTCTTTCTTTGAAGGTTGTGCTTTTGGTGGAGCCTGGTGCTCTGGCTGGCTGTTGACAGTAGTAGTAGTTTCAGCTTCAGTAGACATGATGAGATGGTTGTCAGCTATGCTTGCTGCAGTTTGAAATCCAAGTAACAATCAGTAGGCAGGCATAATATTTTACCTAAAAGAAGAAATATTCCCATTAGACCTGTTAGTCCAGTTTTGTTCTGCTGAATTACTGAAACAGGAGTTCTGACTAGAAGCGTCATCTCACCTGTTCATCTCAGGCTGCTCTTCAGAGAGCATGAAGTTATGGCAACTAGGTGATGACTCCTTCCCCCCAATAGTACCTAATCAGTATATCATACTGACATACATCTGCGGACTGTACTTGCAACAGCCTGTTATGATATCTCAACCTGTAGCTTCTTAACTTTTAAAGCTATTTTTAGAACCTTAGATATTTGTTGTACTCTTCACTGCAACCATCATCTCTGTAGTAGGGCAGGAGACAATGCAAAAAATATTTGCTAGGACCTGTTTATAAACACTCATGAAGATATCAACAGAACAGTTAAAAAAAGCTATTAGATCTTATTCATGTTCCTGTAATAGTCGACGTCTGGAGTAAAAACACTCAAGAAGCGAAAGCCAATGAATTCCTTAGACTGCAAGACTGTTTCAGAAGAAAGACAAAACCAGAAAACCACCACACCCTTGCCTAAAAAGTAATCAAGCAACCTGTTTTTCTTCCCCCCTCCCACAAAAAGCTCCAGAAGTTAAGCCATGCTAGTCCATAGTTTCTCTCAATTTCATACCATGTTACCTTTCTAGCCTCAGAGAGGAAACCATGCTACATACAAAAAACCCCAGCAAAATATGCACCATCACCAGTAGTCACCTTGTTTTGTTCCCAAACAGCAGAAATACTGAGTAACACTTAACCAAATAAAGGCACACATTGTATTTCTGAAGATCACCTACACCCAGCCAGAAAGGTATGGACATTCATACCTGCTACAAAAATGGCTCTGAGTATGAGCTATAGCAGTGACTTGAGATAGTGTGAGTTTCAGGGTGACAAGTGAAGCCAAAACATTGTCTAGATAATTAAATAGCTGGGCTGCCTTCCACTACTACTAATTTCCTCTGTTTCTAGTGAGGTAGCCACAGCCACACACCAAGCCACCTTTTAATCAGCACTCCATTTGAGATGTTCTATGTTCCCGGACAGCTGCTGGAAGAGTTGCATACCTTCTGCTTTAAAAGCCTGTAATTCTCAATAGTCTATTCACCACTAGTCTTATTTTAGCTAATGCTTTACCCATTACTTAGAAGTTACTTTAGGAATTTTGTTTTCACTCCTACCTTTCTCCTCTTCCCTCAGTTTGTTAAGCCAATAACTATGAACTGACTCATCCAACCTGCAACTAGCAGAGCCACGATGTCAATGCTTAGCTGATTCTTAATCTAGAAAGAACACAAATCCCTAAATCTTTAGAAGAAAAAAAGTCACCCTGAAGGCCTTCACTTCCATTTAGACAGAAGGGACACCACTAGTCATCTGCTAACAGAAGCAAAGTTAAATCTATCTGCTTATCAGGTGGTTTCTGAGCTGCATTTATCCTTGCTCAAGTAAATCAGCTAATTTGAGAAAAATCTCTGGCAGCTCTATCTGCTCTCTTCTGTAAGGAACTTACTTGGTCACAGGTAGGTAATCTTTGAGTCAAGTGAACAGGTGGTGGTATGAAAGTTTCAGGTGTTACCAAGTAGAAATAGATGATATAGGAAGAGCCAATATTTCAAGTCATGATTTAGGAAAGCAACATTATTATTGTGTGCCTGTTCTGACAAAGGACAAACTATTGCAATAAAACAGGGATTTTGCACAATGTTTGCAGAACTATTAAAAGGGGTGTGCCAATCAGAAGACCACTAAAAAACCAAAACAAAAAAACCCACTTTAACTAAGTGAAATAAAGCCAATTGAATCCCACTTTTAGTCTAGGCCAGCATCTACTTCTGATGGTAGAGTATCATTTGGAGATGGTCTTTATACTACAGTGTAAGTAGCATTTGGTAATGGGACTTTCCCTAGGTTTATCAAGTCCTCTAGAAAGGGAGGAAGAAAGGATGATTAAGATCATGTCATTATTCAACCACCCACCCCCACCTGGTATGTTCAACAGAAGGAAAGAACCTAGAGAAGAACAGCTAAGACATACTGTCAAGGAGATGACTCACAGCTTTAGGACTTTCTGTCCAGCATCATATTAGACAGAAGAAAAAGCAACTTCAAGACACCAAGTCCTTCCTGTCAGTGATCCTGCTTGACTAGTTTAGTCCAGGATGTATAAAGCCAAAGTATGAGACTGAAGTATGATTAAGAGGCAGTTACAAGTTAATTTCCTAGGAAGGAACAAATATGCACAAACAGAATCTCACTAAAATGATAGAACTCCATAAGGGCAGTTCACATCTTTAGGCTCTAGTTATGCATCTGTTATTAGCTATCTATCTCCAGCCTATAGATACAAGACCACTGAGTTGCATAGAGACATATAACACAAAGACCTGAGATGGAAGAAAATGGGCAAGAATACACACAAGTACGAGATCTTCCACAGGAAGAACAGGAGGAGTTGCAAGTGCTCAGCCACTCTGTGTTAACAATTCAGCTTGAGAAGATAAGTGAGATCTTTCTGGCCAGTTCAGAGACAAAACTCTCTCTCATCTGAGGTCCGACACAGCTATCTCACCTGATGAGATATTACAGTACATGACAGTTATGTATTATACATTCAGATAACTGTCTTTGTGAAATACTACCTCTGGAGCAAGGAAATTAGCCATTAAACTAAGAATGCATGGATAGACAAGTACAGTCTTCATACAAATTCACATTTTAAATAACTGCTTGACCATTAGGTTATAGAATTAGCACTAAGTCCCCTCAGGCTTTATTAAAAAAAAAAATCTCACTGAAGGGGAACAACAGTAAACAGATTGAACTAGCAGTAATCTAGTTTGTTTTTGGTAGAAGAGTCACAACACCACAAAATTTTGGTTCTGTGCTTTAGACCAAAGTTAAAGCTGTATTCAACTGCAAGGTCTTTATAAACTTAAACTTGCCTTATCATAGTGGAAAGTGCTGGTGAGGTCTGCATACTGCTTATATGCCCTTGTACATATGCAGGAAGCTAACGTTAAAATCATTTTTCTGCTCTTGCTTGGAGGCTTCTTTTTGCTCAGTCCCTTAACAGTCCCTTACTCAGGCTGGAGGAATAAGGCAACAATACTCTACTATGCTTCAGTTCTGACTACCTCCGTAAAGAAAGCCAACCAGCAGTATGAGTGTGTTGTAAATACAAGTGCTTTCACGCAAGGACAGTCATGCCTTCAGTTCTACCAGGCTTATGAAGGGCAAGATCGCCCCCTCAGGACCTACTCTGCAGATTGTTAAGTGATGTCTTGAAATTGCCATGTAGATAAATCTCTTGCTATCACCACAGCTTAATTACCTGCTCTGCTATTATAATATAATCTGCATCAGAAAATACCATATTTTTCAATTTACTCTAAAAGGAGTTCTAAAATTTCCTACTGTTGGTACCTAACTCCTTCCCTCTAGGGATTATTCTGTGAAGAGTACTGATCACACTTTCAGGAATGACTATTTCAGGCCCTCTATGCATAGATAATAGCTCATACCTCAAGGCCTATCTCAATCTAGGAAACTCTTGATTCAAATACTGTACTTCATTTCCCACATATATACTCTGTGAAAAATCAGTCTTGGGACTTGAGTTATATCATGTTCTTCAAGAACACAAGTTATATTGTGTCTTCAAGAGACTTCCTACAATGAGATAGTGACAAGACATCCTTGAAATACCTCATTTTTAGCAATAATTGAAGCACATTCCTAACAGTTTTGTTATGACAGCATCTCTTAAGGAAAGCTAAATGCTATTCAACTATTCCTCTTACTTGAGCAGTGGCAACATAGTATCCACCCTGCATGGTATGGAATTTTTCTGTCTTGCTGCATAAGGACTTCAGAATCTTCATTACTGTTATAGGCTGTCATGGGATTTAAAAACTAGAAAATCTTCTCCCAACAGACAAGTTGCTTGTTTTGTATTTTTTCCCCCAAAGCAAAAAGACAACTCCCTTAATATCAATAAAAACACATCTGAGCAGCAGTTAGGAGCACTGCAAAAGTCAGAGCTAAGACAGATAAACTGAACATTTGTTGAGCAGTCTAATACTTTGTACTTCTCACAGCCTGTGTTCCTTCTTTGTGCCTTGATACTACAAGTACATGACTCAGATTTAAGAGTTATTGCATGTAAATATTAACCTCAAATGAAAATCTCAGAGCCCAGAAGAGGATAAAAGCAGCTTTTACTGCCAAGTGCAACATAGCTTGTAGGAAGGAAGTAGTAACCAGAAGCACAGCAGTAGTTCAAGTGCTAAATATACCTCCTCAAGGCATGTTTCCCCCTCCCCTGCATTGTGAAGAGTCAGCCAGGTTCTTCCAGTTAGAAGGTCGTATCAGGACCAGTACAATGCAGCTTGAGAAATATCTTGAGTTCTTGACAGAAAGGCTGTTTTCAGAAGGATGGTAATCAAGAGATGGTAACCAAGCTATCTACTTGAGTGACCATGCCACAAGACCTCAGTTTTGTAGGCTGAGAGAGACTAGTAGCTATCAGCAATCCAATGACTAGCAAGAGTCAAAGCCCTAAAGCCAGATACTTTAACCAATAGTGGACAACCTTAACTAGCAGGATTCTGCCAGTGTAGCAGCACATTTATGTAAGGCCCTGTATCACTGACATTCACATCTAACAACTTTGTAGTGTGTAAATGACTACCTGGTTTTCTCTTAGTTCCTGTTGCAATGTGGTGCCCTAAATAGCCCTGAAAAGCGCTAGGCATGCATAAATAAATTTTTAAAAAGGCATGATATTCAGATAGTCAACTGATTCTGCTAAAAAAAAAAAATCAAATACCATTTTAAATGTTTTGTTTCTTTACTAAAGCAAACATTGTTCTAGCATCTGACAGTGTATGTAACCTGAATAAGCCTCCTGCAACATGACACAAGATTTTATGTCTTAGATGGAAAATTCCAACTGCTTGCTCTGAGCAAAACACTACAACCATTATTATGTCTCCTCTACTAAACAGTCACATTAGTCTAGGAATTACTGTAGAAAATGGCTAACATGTTGGAAAGGTATTAGCCTTACCTGCATATAAGATTATGTCCAGTATTCACTGTTCACACTAATAAATAAGTACCTGCTTGAAGATAAGTGGTAGGAAAGAGTTCATAGCCTGAGAACTGTTCTCCAACTCATACCATGTCTGGAACACAAGAACAGCATAATGTGCCAGAAAGTTGACTAAATACAAGCTCTTAAGCTTCCAAGTCTAACCCAAGCCCCTGTGGTTAGTCTTGTAAGAGACAATGTTGGTCTATTCTGCTGAACAAGTGACATTGTCAGTCACTCGCACAATCAGTAAGGTCTATATTAGTAATGACCCTTCTAGATAGTTTCTCCTACAATTCCTTGATAGCAAGGCTAAAGCCATTGGTCTCATCTTCCCAAATTAAAAAATAATAATAAAAAAAAAATCTCTTCTGTTAGGCTGTAGGTAATTAGAAGCCTACTTTGTAGGTAACAGATCATTTACGTGGTGTCAGTGCCTCAGTTAAATCACACTTGGTCTGTTGGAGAGAATATTTCTAGGTTAACAGGATTTTACTCAGGGAGCTGCTCCCACTTCTCTGCAACTTGCTATAAACCCTCAATACTGTTCTGTCCTCTCTCCTAAAAGATGATATATCAATACTCTTCAGAGGTTATAAGACAGCTCTCTGCCAAAGGCTTCCTCTGCCAATAGAGATACCCTTTAGGAACAAGCATGCTGTAGAACAAGTCTCAGGGTCTAACTGCCTTATTCACGTATATTCAGAATGAAAAAGAGGGAAGGGTGAGTCAGAAGTGCAATAACGGATACCTTATGGAATACCTTCTTCACAATGCTGATTCCCCCAGGTGTCCACTGCAAAGATGACAGATCTTGCTGCTCTAGTATGTGGTGTCAGCTTCAGATGTTGGCATATACCGCAGGTGGTGCGGGACCATGCCTGCGAATCACCACCCAGGCATCTTACCATTTCAGTCTATTTACCAACTGCTATTTCATCACAAGTACAGAACAGTCTGTTCTCATTGTATCAGTGCATCAGCCTTCTCCAAACTGCTTATTTTTTTTAGCAAGAATGTAGAAATTCAAACTGAATTCCTGAAAGTGTTTGCTGCACACTTCAGTCACTAGAATTATAGTCAAATGAACATCAGCAAGTTAGAAGCTAGAACTGAACAGGGCACTGCATACAACTAATACAGTTCAACTGTTCCTTTTTGTCATAGTGCTGCAGTTTTAAGCACAGCATTGCTGACGAGATGACTAGTAGCTTCTCAGCCCAGCCACTACGGTAGTTCTAGTTTGAATTTTTCCTCCACTTACCATGGGAATCAATATAGCTATTGCAAGTGCATCAGAACAGAGGTCTCAGTGAGTCACAGCAAGTTTAAACAAGCTGTATCTGGTTAAGAACTTGGTATTATATAAGTTAACAATAGCTTATGAAGAAAATCTCATTTTCCTCAGAAGTAAGTAGAGGGCAATACTTGTTATCTGGTTTGCTAAGACTTCACCTCAAAACAAGAGGAACTAGCACTGCCATAGTCAGTCTGACAAGAGCTATTCCTCAGCCAGAAACTCAAGTGTCTAACGGTATCATCCAGATACCTATCTATCTGAATTAACAATTTATTCTAGAAATAAAGTAGAATTTTAAAACAAATCTTCGTAGCAGCCTTTCCAACATCTGTGTTCAGCATACCATCCTCCTAGTTAATTCTGCCGACTAAAAAACCATTTCAGTTTTAGTACAAACAATACCAGCTTCTTAAGTCTAAATTCTTCTCTTAGAAAGCAACTGGTAGATAACCCAGTTTTTTTTTTTTGTTTTTTTGTTTTTTGTTTTTTTTTTTTTTGTTAGAGACCTATTTAGCTGGTAACATAGGCTTATTCTAGAAATATGTACTTACAGAAGGTTACTTGCTTACTCCTGTAGTCGTCACAACAAAGTATCTAAACGAAATGTCTTCATATCAGTCTTGCAGAAAGACTACATCCTTTCACACTTGAGAGGCTGTTCCTACATATCTGGCTCCCAGTGCTGAAGCCCCTGAAGACAGTGGCTCCTGAGTCTGAGTTCACCTGTCCTAGACATTGCTCAGGAGAACATCACCTGCCTACTCACAGGATGAGAAAACTCAGACTGTATGTCTGCAGTGTCTACCACTCAGTCTTCTGTCAGTACTGTTTGGTGGGACTCACTGCATATGTTAACAACTGCTTTGCTTCTAGGTTGCTTAATTAACTCAGCTAGGGTTTACTCAGATGCCAACTGGAGTTTGAACTAAAGAACAACTCAAATACCTCACTTATAACCAATGCTTCTAACTCTCTCATGCCTAGGAGGACTGTTTCTGATCTTCCTTCTAGTTTGTATAGCAAAAGACTCTTGCCAATAACTGTGCTTTTTACCCCCTTCCTTAGAGCAGGAACTTGACACATATTGAAGTTGTTATCATAGGTTATTTCAGCTGCATGCTGTTAACTGTCCAGAGCTGGCAGAGTTATCCCTCTTTGCAGTTTGGGTGTGCGCAAGCTGTACTGAGAGATTGCATATGTTCTACATAGCCTACACTGAACTGTAAGTGTTCTCTACCTGTTCACAAATACATCTCCGAGAAACAGGATTTTTCCTGTTTGTTCTTGAGCTCACCCAGCTCAGCACCATATTGTCATTACCACAGTGTCAAGTATTGTGGTCTGCTTATCCAGAAGGTGCTCACCCAGCTGATTATCCACAACCAGCCAGAAACCTGCCTTAAAAAAAAAAAAAAAAAAATCATCAATATTTGAAGAGGCTTCTAGGTAGCCACCAGCTTCTGCCAGCCTTTGGTTGCATAGCTCAGTGCAGTAGCCACTGGTCACAAGATTCCCGTAGCAGACACAAATTGAATCTGATCTGTGAAAATGATCTGTCACTGGAAGACGTATTATCCTGCTTGAACTTTATGAAGACCAGCTCTCCCGCAACAGTCTCATTCCTTCCTCAGAGAACTTTACAACATTACTCCTAAATCCAGTCTCCAGTAATCCTGATCAGATCCCATTTAGCTTTCCATCCCTAAGAGGGTCTTAATATCAGATTACAGGTGTGTCCTCCACCTACCAGAGGAATGCAGGGGCAAGCCTCCCATCCTGGTCTAGAGTCTATCTTCTATTAGCCAGGCTAGCAGCTGTTTACAGACAGATCTGCTATTCAAGCGTCTAGAAAATTAGTTTTTTACTCATAGCAACATTTGTGCCCTTGTTTAAAGCACCAATTGCCCTGGTTAGTGGAAGAACAGAAGTTAACCTGCAGGATGGACAAAGGATGTAGTGTTAATACTTCAACCTGTATGTTCCCTACTTGTTCTGTCCCTTCTTGGATCATAGTCTCAATCCTAAGCATTTTAGCCATAGGAGAGGTATATAACAGACTCCTTGTAGGAGAAGACTTGTGGTTACGTGATGCATCAGCATTAAGTGCTCCGTATACTTTTCTAAAGAGCATGATTCTCAAGTACTCTGTTGTGAAGCCTTCTCAACGACAGGTTAAAGATCTATTAACCTGGCTATCTAGCCTAGTTGTTCTGTTCAAGACATAATCCTCATAAGGTATTTTACTTCTCATCTTATTGCCTAAGAATGCAATATGAACTGACAAAACAGCAGGAAATTCAGCTCCAAGGCCAAAAGTCTGCCCTTAACTGGCCCCAGAGTGTCTGAGCTTTGAGATTTAAGGTGACATGCACCAGCTATGAAACTTAGAAGCTTTTAAGAAAAAATACACATGGATATAGTTGGGAGTGAAGGTCTGCAGGGCATTTCAGCAGAGGCACTTCACTCTGATGCAGTCCATAGCACATGGAAGGCACGTCCTTCCAGTAAATGTGAAACTGGAATGATCTATGCCCTCATCAACCCAGGCCAACAAGAGTTAGACAGGAGACGATGCTTTGTTCAGTACTCAGCTGCCCAGCTTTATAAACAGCTTAATCCTGTTTGAACTGGTACATCTTGTTTACTGACTAGGCCTGCCACTTTTCTTTATCCAGCTTCTTTATAACCCTGAGACCCTTGTACCCAGATACAGCCTCAAAACTGGGTTCCTAAAGTCAGTTTGTTTTGAAAGTTACACTGCTTTGACACTTCATTCTATTTGATCCTTAAAACACAACTCTGATTTTTTTTCTACAGAGTCCAGGCTGAGGCAGGGGAACAGTGGCTTATGCTTGGTTGTGTTACACAGAAAAAGCTTCAAATCTCTTAGCGTTTCCCTCCCTACCCCACACAGCAGGGGAAGAGTCTTATTTCTACTACTAATCCCTTAATCTTCATGCAAGAGCTAAGTTTTTCCTCCAAAATCCTTGCAGATTATGAGGTACTTTCATGCTATCTCATCACTTTTGATAGAAAGTGGATAGCAAGCAGGATTTGGTTTACCAGCACTACTTCGAGAATAAGATGTCTCTCTCTGTTGTGGAATGTGTCCCTTCATTGTCCTAGCAAATTCATACTTCAGAAATGCTTGCTTTGTGCTACACTTGCTGTATGAAGTCCACAAGCACTCCCAAGAACTAGGTTAACCTAGTAGGTCACACAAGTGTACTAGCAGTGTAAAGTTCATAAAGAGAGAAGACCATCAACAGGAGAAAGATCTGTGGGTTTGGCAACAATACTCAGTAATCACAGCACATTATACACTTCTATTTACTTAACATCACAAGCAGTAGTTTTTATTTTAAACATCCTGTCTGAATACCATCTGTTTGTTTCCCCCCCTTTTCTGACACTAAGTACAGCTGTTTTCCCACAAATCTAAGAGCTCTTCTGGTACCTTTTGCACATACTGCTCACATGTTTAAAGTACTTTGTTCCTATCTACTCATGAAACAAAGGTGCTAAGCAACTGTAGCATCTACTGGGCCATTCTGTCCAGCAGTTGAGTTATGCAGGAACTTTGTCAAGTCATGTTCTCTCATTGACAAAGTAGGCTGTGTTCTGCAGATGTAGACAGAAATACAGCAGAAGGCACATATTAGAATGCACATATTAGAATGGATAACCATCTCTACCTTCACAAGAGGAAAGTGATGCCAGATTTTTGGCATTTGGCCCATCCTTCCAAGTGATAGTGCTGAGCACAACTGCTGATGCTCAGCCAATATCTTTGTTTGAAGTAAGAGCACAATAGATGAGGAGTGTCACAAGTCATAGGACTTGTACAGTAAAGCTTGTCATTCTTCCAGTCTTGTCCACAGCAAGAAGCACAGAAGGTCCTACTAGATTCCGCATAGCGGAAGCATCTCATCTAAGACTCACAGCACCTAACATTCAACCCAATTTAGTCTGAGTTTTCCTGTACTCTCAGTCATGAGGATTGCTAGTGAAGCTTCTGCTTTGATGGCTCACCTGACATTCATTTAGAACTCACAACGATTTTCCTCCTCCAAATGCAAACTTTAGTGAGTTTCTATTAACAGAAGCTTCTGCTTTAGACTTGACCACATCCTCAACTCAGTCAAGGCATTTTGGAAGCCTAACTGTGCCCCAAGGGCCATTTGTGTTGGATGTGACTGCAGTGATTCTTTAAACAGGCATGCTCCTTGCCTCCCTCAAGCAATCCTCTTCTCAGCTGAGAAGCGTTCATTTGGATTCTGATTTACTTCTGTTTAGCCACCCAGTGTCTCACTCACCTCTGTCATCACCTGACACAATGTTAGTAGGCCTTCATAACAGCTTCCAACTGCATAACAGGTCACTATCAGACAACATATCATTTTTTTAAACTTATTAGTGCCTAATAAATCTTCACAACTAACTGGAATATATAGCTTTGTAATTAATTTAATCTGAGTTGCATATCTACAAAGGAGTTCCCATCCCTAAGCATATCAGTGCTCATTCCTGCATACAGTGACCAAATCTTAAGGCCCACAGGCTCTCAGACCCAGTCTATTTTGGATAGAATTTTCACAGAAATTATGAAATACTCCGGGCAAAAATGTAACCTTCTAAGGCAAAGTAACTTAATTAAGATAAGTCAATTCCTCTCCAGTCCCTCTTCCACCCTCAACCTCCTCCCACACCCCCAAATAAAAACCTAAACAAAGTGAAGTTAATCCTATCTTAACAATGGATTTACATGCTTCCCTAGTAAGCGCTCAAGTAACCACCCTCAACTCAGCTGAGGAGTAAAAGCTCTGCTACAGGGAAGTCCGACTGCACTGATCTTACTGCTGGATCGCAGACACTACCGGGGAACAGCACTCAAAGTGTCATCATGTGATGATCACTGGGGCTCAAAGCTAGTTAGTTTGAGAAGTTAGTTTTCCTGACAAGAGAGTGTTCTCACTTCAGTTAGTCCTAGAAATACTTAACTATATCCCTTTACCACAAATGGAATCATCATCCTGAGATTCACCAGCAGACAGAGGGGTCCTCAGTAAGGATGCTCCATCTAAAAATCAGAACAGAAAGCCTACCCCTGCTTCACTACATTCTAACCTTTCTCTCTGTTGCTAGAAGATTCTTTCACCTCGGTGATGTATGCATATAAACACAAAGTTTCATATAATTTTTGCATCTTCACTTTTTCCTCCCCCAACAAACAGAAATAAAAACGCATGTTTATTTTGTTTTCAGCTCCGGCTTCCTCAGGGAGTCGGTACTGCTGCAGCCCGGGGCAGGATGCGGGCGGCTTCCAGCCCGCGGCACCCGGACAGCAGCGCGCCCCGCAATCCCCGCGGCCCTCAGCGCCCCCCACCCCGCGCCGCCTCCCCCTCTGCTGAGGCCGGAGCGCGGCCCGACGCCGCCGGCGCTGCAGGGAGACGCGGACGGCCCCGGTGGGAGCGCTCCCCTCTCCCGGCTTTGCCACCCCGCGGCAGGGGGCTGCCGGCCCCCGCAGCCCCGCTATAAGCTCCTACTGCGACGTTCTCGAAAAGGAAAGAGGCAAAAGAAAAGACGAAAAAAAAACAAAAAATCGCCTTCCCTCCCTGGTTATAGCCCCTCCCGGAGGCTTGCAAGAGCCGAGTCTCCGCTCGCAAAGCTGCTTACAAGCTAGATCCGTGCCGCTCCGTGCATGATCCGAGGAGAACCGCAGCTGGCAGCCTGACGGGGAACGAGGGCCCGGTTAAATATTCAGTGGCACTCTCGCCTTCGGATTAGTTAGCCACTCACAGCGAGAGATATGGTTTTAATCAGATGCTGGCAGCTGAGCACTACCCAGGAATGTGCTATGATGTTTTTGCTGCTCGGTCTTGGCTACTCCCCCTCAACGTGTGCTCACAAGATTAACTCCTTGCGAGCCGTCGCTCCGGCCCCTGCCGCTGCTGGGGGGGGTCCAGCCCAGCCACGGTCACCGGGTGAGACGTGCAGTGGGCGCGTGGAAACCTGCGGACTGGTTCAGAGGAGACATAACTGGTGCTCCTCGTGCAGCGATGCGCCTGAAGCTCTCATCTAGAAAACAGGTCCTCTCTTGTGTCTGTGTGACCATCTGTTTATACACAGGTGCGGCAGTGTTGTTAAAAATCCAGCCCAAGCTGAACGCTTATTTTCTGCAAAAACACCAAAATCAAAATTCCATCCTTTCTCCCCCCCACAAATCTGTGGCTAGCTAGAAACCATACTGGGATGATACGATTCTGTTTCTGGGTCACATCCAGACCTGACCTCTATAATTTCCACTCATCTTTATTAAAACCTCAATAATTGTTTCCCAATGTGGTATAACAGTGTTCCAACTTGTATGAAAGGGCCTCTGATAAAAACTCATACTTTGTCCTTGCAGAAGAGCTACTGCCCTTTGCAGCAACACCNAAAAAAGTAGCAATAAATTTGGTATATATTTTTAACAATTTTAGGAGAAGAAAAGAATTAATACAAAATGATTTTATTACTGGGGAGTTCAGGATTGTAAACTGATGGGTGCATCTGGTCATGAAGCACATCCAAAGCTACCAAGAAGCACAATACCTTCCTTGACACACTGTGATGCTGCTCAGGCCTGGAATGGCAAAATTTGTAGGAGTCCTGTGGCTGTGGTGACCAAAGACTGTCATTTTTGTCTCATTTGCCCATACCAGTCTTTGATTTCAGAAGTGCTAATTTTAACCATAAAGGACTCTGAGGGACATATTTTTGTACACCAGCCTAGCGTTCAGGGAAGGAAGTACATACTACATAAGTAAGGCATTTGCTGCAGTTAACAGGTTGCTGGCCACGCACATGTCGGCGTATGAAGGATTATATGTGAATTCTTTGGGACACAGTCTTATTCATGTTTAACAATGTTGGTTTTGTACCGCTTGCACTGCACTGTACATTGTTGTGAATGCCTTGAGCTGGAGACCTATCAGTGAGGCTGGAGCTTCTCTGTGCTGGGGCAGAATGTGTTTTAAAGAGTAATGCTTTGCTCAGCATGTATTGTGGAAGTGAGTGACGCAGCCTGCCTCAAATGAAGGATGAGATTGTGCCTGGTTTAAGCATGGTGCAGTAACAAACGAGTTTCGATAACGCAGTCAGCCTGCTGCTGGTATAAGCAAGACTAACACCTGTACTTTGCCTGGCATGAAACCTAAAGCACTGAAATACCTTGACTAGTTGTAGTAATGGTTACAAATATGATTCATACTATTTCTTGTTAAAATTGAAGAGACTAAAATATTTATCGTTTGCCCATAGAAAGCAGCTTACAAGCCCTTTCAGGGCCCAGTGAAATTACGCCTACTGCAGAAATGCCAAGAGGTTCCTCACTACCTACCAGCACTTGAGACATAACTAAAAACATCATGGAAAAAGGTTTTTTTTTACTGATAAATTGTTGATAACTAACTGGAAAAAATGATGGTTTTCTTAGAGTATAGAAAATGTCTCGAGCCTTAAAGGACTACCCTATCTATTTTGTAATTCAACTCCGAACAGCTCCCCTGGTATCCCACATTGTTGAACTAAATGGTAAAATTCAGAACTGTTACATTAAACATATGTAATAGGATTGCTTTGTGAGTGTAGGAGGAATCCAGGCAGAAAGCCCCATAGGAATTCAGCTATTTCGTCTATAGTTCACTACAGGACTTAAAGGGCATGCTTTGCACTTCATGAAAAGTAAAAAGATTTTTATTTTACCACAGTAAAAACAGAACCAAATGAACAATGGCTGTTATGACTTTAAGCCTGACTCCTAAAAGATTATAGCAGAGAGAGTGCTCTGTTTTCCAGGATGATGATTTTTTTTTTTTTCCTCTCATTTGTTGTGTCTGATCTTACTATTGCTGGCGTAAGTTCAGTGCCTACCCAAGGTTTTTTTGTTTTAAATCAACCACTTATTGCAGAAAACAGTATCAGCCTGAAGACTTCACAAACAGATCTAAAATTATCTCAAAGTTGCAGCTGGAAAGCTTCACTTCAGTGAGTTTTTCTATTGCTTTTCCGGACGTTAACTCTGCCTAAACCACAGCCTGTCATTAGGTTCACTGGGATTCCAGTTTGGGTGGAAACTGGGGTAGCAGAGTGAAATGAAAACACCGAAGTGCAGAGACTTTCAGAAGGCATTGACTTTAACTGTAGAAACATGAGTGCCTTGAAAGTACTATCAATAACAGTTTGTGAAAAATCTGCTTGCAGCAAAGCAGTGTGGTAGCTAATCCTGCGATGGCTTGCTCAAGAATGCATGGTTTATTATTAAAGTAATCTTTTAAGATTTTATTGGAATGTGCTTCCACAGCGGTGTTGCTGCCTTTGTGGGCTTTACTATGTGTGTGTCATCTTGTCCATAATTAAACATTTTACTGACAGACCTGAGACTTTTTTTCTTAAACCTCCCACTTTGAATAGTGGAATTTCATTTGAACTTTAAATACTGCCTTGGAATTTGCCATAAGGTAAACTGTCTGCTCCTGGAAGCTTCCTTGCGATGCGACAGATGTTTCAGACACACAATAAGTAACTGAATGTAAGAGGACTTGCTAACTTTTCTCTTAGTGTTAAAAGCAATGCTGGTGAGAGCAGGACTTGTTCCGAAGATCTGGTTGTCCCTAGCCGATTCTCACTTTGGAATATACAGGAATAGAATTTATGGAAAACTGGCCTAGAAAGTACATTTTCAGTGAAGCTTCACTGCTGTCAAAGGAGAGAAGGCGAACTATGTCAAAGGAAACATGAAGGAAGAATTTGTACTTCAGCCTTTGGACTTCTCAGCCAAGTTTCTCATGTGACTTGGACTTGCTGACCACTTCTTTTTATAAATTCAGTTAAAGACAAAGTCCACCGAATATCTGAAGCAAAAAGCATCCCTGCTGTTTTAAAATCTTAAATTGCAAGCTGTTGTTCACTTTACTATAGCTCTAGACATAAAGCTCTGGGTAATGTAGTGCACAGGTAACTTGTCTTCTGGAATCAAGAATAGACTTGAGTAATTATTTAAACCAAGGCTTGTTTGTGGAGGCTCTGGTTTGGCAGTCTCAGGCTTAGACTGCCACAGGGATTTAAATTGCTAATATGTTCATTCGTTTAGAAGTGATTGACCAAAAGAAATGTTAGAGCTATTGCCCCTCAGCTGCAGTACAGCAGCTCTCTTGGTGTGCATCTTAACCAGCTGCACTGCAAGGCAAAACCAATTACTTTAAATTGCCTTCAGTGGTATTTGCTATGAATTTAAGCTAACCTCTCTCAGTTCGCTTCTGATGACTGTTAATATTTGGCTGAGACATGATGATTTCCTCTGAGTTCTTACAGTCTGTCAGGCTTCAGTCAGGGATATTCTGGGAGGAGATTTCAAATTTCGGGGCTGGAATTACAGTGTCATCTCTCTCCAGCCTGGAGGTTCTACACATCCAATGCTGTCACCAGCACAATGCAGGTTTCCAAAACAAGAGAGACATTGTGGAGCTGTTTACCAGTTTTTTGTCTCTCTTCCCTTCTGCACCTGTACTCTGCCTCAGGCCTGGCTGTGAATGTGTGCTGCCACAGAAGATGGGCATGCTCTTACACCACCTAATGTGGTCATGGTGTGCAGCTTACACAGTGCCTCTGTTCTAGCACTTCTGTGCTTGACTCAATGGCCAACAGATTTTAACTGACGCAGCAGTGATGTTTCCACCGCTATAGAGCAGTTCTTGGTCACTGGTATGGTCAACTAGTTCTATGAATTCTTCATAGCAAAAAAATAGACTAGTAGGCAATATCACCTCATCTAAAACAGTACTCTGCCTCCACCCATATTAAATAGATAAACACAATATTTTGTTTGGCAATGCTCAAGGTGAATAAAAGCCCATTTCCAAGCAGCATTCATTAATTGTTAGGCCACTCTGTATAAGGAAGGTGGTGACCACTCTCTATCTTGAATAAAGAGTGGCCCAAATGACACTGCATGCATACATACATTCCAGCATACAGGAAAGCATTTTGGCATGGTATGTTTCTTCCCTGGAGAGGTGCTATGTCCAGAAGAGAGGGAGAATTTCAGACGCATCCCTCTTGGCAGTGTGTCATGTTGGCTGGACGTAGCTTCTTCTGTTTGTGCACATTATATATTCTGGCTCTGGTTTGTAAGTCCACAGCTGGTGGCTGACTTTTGGGCTTCACAATATTTAGCATCCAAACATGGGAACGTCTTCTGGAGTCTGGCCCATCATTCCTAACCTTTACAGACTGTGAACTGGAGTTTGATAGTTGACCTGCTTAGCTATGTTTTGAAATTCTACTAAAAATGCCATGATGCTAAAAGCTCGGGTCTCTTACAAAACGCTGAAATCAGTCTGCTCGAGAAAAAGATTTCATGTGTTAGCTGGCAGTGCCCTAGCTAAATTGTATTTTTCCATACTTCTAATCACATTAACACCACTGAGGTAACAGAGGTGGTAACAGGTAGAAGTGAATATTGAGTTTATTTTATTTAGATGTTGGTCATGTGATACATGCTCTAGGGAGAAAAATCAAGCCTCTTTGTGCCCTTTATTTTTTGTTATGCTTTTCTTCTCCCTTTGGTTATTTCTCAGGGTTTTTTTTTTTTTTTGTTGTTGTTGTTGTTTTGTTTTTTTGTAAGCTGCTAAGCCACTATCCATCATATTTGAGAAGTTGTGGCAGTCTGATGAGTCAAAGACTTAACAGATGGACCAATTGGTGGGTGAGGAATTGGCTGATGGTCACATTCAAATTGTTATGGTCAACTGCAAGTGGAGACCAACAACAAGTGGTATTCCTCAAGAGTCTGTACTGGGACTGGTATTTCACAAATTTATCAGCCACAGGGAATAGATGCCATCCAGAGGAACCCTGGCTGGCTTGAGAGGCGGGCTCATGCAAAACTCATGATGTTCAAGAAAGTGTAGTGCAAAGTCCTTCACCTTTGTCAGGGCAATGGATTGAGAGTAGCCATGAAGGTAATGACTCAGGAGCTTTTGGTGATGGAAAACTTATAATGATCTGGCACCTTGCACTTGCAGCCCAGAAAGCCAACTCTAACCTGGGCAACATCAAAAGAAACATGGCTCGCAGGGCTATCTAAGGCCCCACCTTCAGTACTGTGTTCAGCTCTGCAGCCCCCAGCACAAGAAGGACACGGACATGTTAGAACAGGTCTAGAGTAGTGCCCTGAAGATGATCAAAGGGCCGGAACACCCCTCCTGTGAAAACAGGCTGAACTGGGGTTGTTCACCTTGGAGAACACCCTGGGAAGATCTTAAAGAAGCCTTCCAGTGCCTAAATGGGACCTAATGGAAAGATGGCGAGACATTCTCTATCAGTCATTGCATCAACAGGACAATAGGCAATGTTTTTAAACTAAAACACAGTAGATTTGGATTAGACACCAGGAAGAAATTCCTATCTATGGGAGTGGTTAGGCACTGGAACAGCTTGTCCAGAGCTGTGGAGGTCCTCAAGGCCAGGTTGGATGGGGCTTAGAACAATCTGTTTTTGTGGAAGATGTCCTTGCCCACAGAAAAATGTTTGGATCTAGATGATCTTTAAGGTCACTTCCAACCCAAACCATTTTATGATTCTATGATTCTGTAATTCTGTAATTCTGTAATTCTGTAATTCTGTAATTCTATGATTCTGTGATTCTCTGTTCTTTTGTTCGCTTCTTGAGAAAAATAACGTGTTACCTTTGGTTTTGTCCAAATAATCCAATAATCGCCTGTGGAGCAAGCATCATCAACAAGGATCTGGGTTCTATGACCACGGACCTGTTTTGAAGATCAAAGTGCCCAGTATCATCAGGAGTGCTCAGCACAGATTCACCAAGGAAAAGTCATCCCTGACCAACATGACAAGCTTCTATAAAGCTTGAAATAACCAGCCTAATAGACAAGGAGACAGTGAGGGAGGTAATGGATTTTGTCATCCTGAACTTCAGTAAGGCCTTTAACACTGTCCTCGATAAGAGCCTCATAGTAAAGCAGTTGGAGGGTGGGCAGAACAGATGGTGAAGCTGAATGGTTAGGCCCAGAAGGTAGTGGTTGAAGTTGCAAAGTCTATTTGGAGGACAGTAACAAGTGGAGTACCCCAGGGGTCAATTTGGAGTCCAGCCTTGATTAACATCTTCATTAATGATCTGGACAATAGGACAGAGTGCACCTCAGCACATTTGTGGATGACACAAAATGGGGGGCAGTGGCTCACTCACCAGAAAGCCATGCAGCCATCAAGAGGGAGCTCAACAGGCTGGAGAGGTGGGCTGACAAGATTCTCATGGAGTTCAGTGAGGAGAAATGCAAAGTCCTGCAGCTGAAGAGGAACAGCTTCTGGCACCAGTACATGCTGCGAGCACCGAGCTCCAGGCCCTTTATAATTTTTGTCTTTTTTGAAGTGGGCATCCCAGAACTGGATGCAGTATTCTAAATGTGGCCTCCCCAGGGCAGAGTAGAGGGCAAGGATCACCTCCCTTGACCTACTGGCCATGCTCTTTTTAATGCACTCCAGGATACCATCAGCAGCCTTGGCCACAAGGCACATTGTTGGCTCACGGCCAACCTGTTGTCCACAAGAACACTCAGGTCCTCCTCTGCAGAGCTCCTTCCTGGCAGGTCAGCCCCTAACCTGTACTGACGCATGCGGTTGTTCCTCCCCAGGTGATTCCTTCCCAAATGCAAGACTCTACACTTGATCTTGTTAAACCTCATCAGGTTCCTCCCTGCCCAACTCACTGCTCTGCCCAGGCCTTGTTGAATGGCAGCACAGCCTTCGAGTGTGCCAGCCACTCCTCCCAGCTTTGTATCATCAGCAAACTTGCTGAGGGCGGACAATTAACAGTATTCAACAGTATTCAACTACAACTTCCTGAAAGGAGGTTGTGATGAGGAGGGGTTTGGCCTCTTCTCCCAGGTAACAAGTAGGACCTGAGGAAATGGCCACAAGTTGTGCCAGGGGAGATTTAGATTAGATATAAGGAAAAACTTTTTCTCTCGAGGAGTGGTCAGGCACTGGAATGGCCTGCCCAGGGGGGTGATGGAGTCACTGCCGTCCCTGGCAGTGTTCAAGAGGCGTCTGGATGAGGTGCTACGAGATGTGGTTTAGTCGCTTAGTGGGTAGTAATGGTGATAGGAGGATTGTTGGACTAGATGATCTTGTAGGTCCTTTCCAACCTTGTGATTCTATGTTTCTATGATTCTGTGATTCTGTGATTCTTGGCTGCATTAGCCAAAGTATCATCAACAAGTCAAAAGAGGTTATCCTTCACCTCTACTACTGAGACATTGCCAGGAGTACTGGGTCCAGTTCTGGGCCCAAGTACAAAGTAGGCATAGAAATATTCCAGCAGAGGACCAGTGAGATTACCAAGGGACTGGAACGATTCTTCTATAAGCAGAGTTTGAGAGAGCTGGGACTGCTCAGCCTGGAGAAAATCAGGCTCGGGCAAAAATGTATTAATGTCTGTAAGTACCTGAAGGAAGAGTGCAAAGTGGATGGAGCCAGACATGTTTTAGTGGTGCCCAGTGCCAGAACAAGAGACAGTATGTGCAAACTGGAGCACAGGAGGTCCCATCTGAACACCAGGAAACACTCAGGTGCTGAGCTGGTGATGGAGTGCTGTCAAAAGTTGCACAGAGAGGCTGTGGAGTCTCTGTCTTTGGAAATCTCCAGAAACCACCTGGACATGGTCCATCCTGCTCTGGATGTCTCTGTTTGAGCAAGAGGTTGGACTAATTGACTGCAGATGTCCCTTTCAACTTCAGCCATTCTGTGATTCTGTGATTCCCCTACTTCTCTAGAATTACCTCTCATGCTAAGCTTGGTTGTTTTTTCATCCATTTTTTAAAAGTGTGTCTCCTTGCAGTAGTTCCTTGCTTTTTTTGGTAGCCTTGCTACCTTACTGTCAATCTCTACTTGAATTTTACATCTTCCTTGTCTATCTTGTAAATAGCACACACTGGGGAATGCAATAAAACTACTTCCTCCTCCTTTTTGAGCTAGTTTAATTTATCAGTATCTAGCACCAACTTGCCAAATGTGAGCTTTACACTAGCCCTCAAGAAGAGACAAAGCTCCACGTCAGTTTTCGGTGTGCATTTGGAGAACATCTGCACCCATCTCTTGCCTTGTATATGTTGTACTTTTTATTTTAAAATTTACAAAATTTGGTCAGTAGTATTTTGGTCATGTCAACATTTCCTTATTGACTCATTTTTTTTAATAGTTTTTTCTTTGAGTTAATATTTTCATTCTTAGTTTACACAAAGGAACATAGAGAAACTCCTATTACATGTTCCTAATCTGAAAAAGAGAGGCTCAGATTTGTCATGCTTTCTTTATGAGGGAAAAATTGTGATCCTGGCTGTTCTTTCAATTTATATTCATTTCAAGGGAACCCATTTGGTCCATAAAGATCCAGGCTTGACAATACTGAATATAGAAGACAAGAAACAGAAATAGTACAACAAAATGGATGTCAAATA
Source organism: Pavo muticus (assembly GCA_016647715.1). Lineage (NCBI taxonomy): Eukaryota > Metazoa > Chordata > Aves > Galliformes > Phasianidae > Pavo > Pavo muticus. The sequence goes on from JACDJE010000321.1 coordinate 1,931,462, forward strand.
TGCAGGTTCTACAGCCCCATTTCTCTAGGTAACCTAATTCTCCCTGTTCTGTACGTACAAAGTCTGAAATGACGTGTATTCAGGGCACTGAGCTTTAACAACCTAGGATAATTTCTGTTTCTTTTGAAATACATTCATCTTAGACACCGGAAGCACTGGAGTTTTGACACTCACTTGCTTTGTGGCTTTGACCATAGTAGTTTGCCTTACTCAGAGTGGTAGGAAAGTTGGGGCAAAGACATTTTTAAGTTCAAACTAAATAAAGTCTGTAGGGTACTTGAATGATCAGCATCAGGATATGACTCCGACTTCTCCGACTGTGCTCATTCCTCATTCCTCTAAACTTCCTGTTTGCTAGAGGTTGTTTGTTGTTTTTTTTCCATAAAAATTTTCCTCTTGCTACTCTACGAAGTAGATATTTTGATATTTTTAAAAGTCAAGTTGGATTTCATGATTGTCTTTGTCATAACTAGTGTCACATATCACTACTAAAAGACATCTGCCCATCAGAAAATGGTTGTGATTTCACAGATCTGAGAATGCTGAGATTAAATCACCTCTCCACAGCTGTAACATTTCAGCAGCCTGGAAGTTAACATACTGCTGTTATTAGGAGACAAATGCATTGCAAAGTAGATTCAGAATTTTCCTAGTAAGTGAAAGTCATGAGACTACTCCTGTAGGAAATAAAACTGGATTTTAGGGAAACAGTGTAAAATATTAGAGAAATGTGGAACAAATTCATCTACGTAAATCTGGCTGTAAATTTGTATGAGGTTTAGCACAATTTGCTTGCGCTTGGGAAAATAATTGCCATATATGCTGTAGCTCATGCTGAGGAAGGGGTGCTATAGACCATAAACTACTATATCAACAATCTCCCTATAGTGCATGGCACTAAATACTCAGAAGACAGGTTTGTTTTCTCTTACTTGGCCTAGAGATAAACACAAAGATCATGGTAGACTGATTTTCTGTGTTAATAGCCACAGAATTCCTTGCAAAAAGATTTGCTGGCAAGAAACCTCCCTTTCCTTAACTCTCTTCCTTTCCTTGCTTCAATCTGAGGTGACAGAAGTTATATTTTTTAGGAGGGGGCAACTATCTAAGTTCTGTCACATCTCATCATGTGGCAGTATATAAAACTGGTTTGCTAGCATAAGAGGCCCCCTTTTTCTTTAGGATTCCTTTGTTTAAAATATAAATTACTGAAATAGCCCAGGAATAATCCCTGTGTTATGAAAGTTCAGTAAAAATGTGTCTTTCTTTTATTTTAGCTTTCTGACAGAAGTATTCCTTTAAGGGTTACTATAGCAATGCAAGCTGCTATTGAGACTGTAAACATTAATGATGACTTGGAAGTTGACACCCTGCAAAAACATTCAGTCATTCTAAGTAAGACTTCCAACAGAACTGCCATAATATGCAACTCCTACTGAGAACAGCAGGATTCAGAGTTTTTTAAGAAAATAGTCTGTATACTAGACAGCATAACTGCAGTGAAGGGAAAATAATATACTCTAATTTCGCAACAAACCAAAATTCCTTTTTCAGCATATTCCGATGCCATATTCATTGTATTTTGGGAGGTCTGGTAGGCCACTTTTAAAGCAGCTTTTGTCTGCCAACTCCAAACTGGCTCTGCATCTCTCCAGAATCAAACTTCTGTTGCTATTGTTGCTGTTGCCTTTCTTTTGCAAATGCAGTAAAAATATCTGTTAGGTTATATGCAACCATGGATATCATTTATTGTGTAGGAAGCACAGAAGCAAATGAACCGCTAACCTAAGCAGTTGCTCATAGGATATTTTGGAAGGGCAAAATCCAAATTTGGGCTTCTCTCCAAATCTGGGAGCTTCAAAATAGAAAACGAAAATCACAGGTTTGTGTCTCAAACACATTTCTGATTGGTTTTCACAAATACAGTTTGCAACACTGCCTGAAGAATGCTGTCTTCAGCTGCTACTCACAGGGAAGGACACTTCAGTATACTAGCAATACCTCTAGTGGTATTTGATGTTCACTTTGCACAGCTCTCATGGGAAGCAACATAACAGGAGTTAACAAGGCTGAGACAAAAAGGATTCACAACTATCTAATTTTCTCTTCCTATTGAAATATGATACTTGAATTCATTTTTTAAGGCTTATTTTATGTATCTAGCACAAGTTGAAATTTATTCAAAGAACAACCATCAAATAAAACAGGCATAACTCAAGACAAAATTCACAAGATTTTATTGTCCCAGTACCATAGCTTTCATACAGGCCAAAGATATCATTGGCGAGCTGTATCTTTCCTACAATCTTCCTGTGGCACACTGAAGTCTCTGTGGCTTTCTGGTCTTCTGCACCACAGGTTGTAGGCTTGTTACAGAGTGTTTGGAAGTATTTTGTGGTTTGTGGGGACACTTTGCACCAAATAACTTATTTACATTGCTATCTGTGACTGTAGGAGCCTGGACTTATGGTCCTTTCCAGTACTGTGATTCTGGAACTTTGTTTTCATTTGCAGCAGTGTTGATCTCAAGGGGTGGATTGTGTTCCCCTGCTGAGGCTGCTATGTGTGGACTCTTGTAAATACAGCAGCCAATTTGTTTTCTGACTTTCTCCAGCATTGCACTGTGCTTTTACCAGACCGTTTGTAGAGTCCATGCTGGGTAAGATCTATATCTTGGTGTATTTGCCTTGAGAATAATCTAACCCATGGCATGGTTACTTAAGCCTTTGAGAATCCCCAAATCAGGAAGGTACAAACAAGGCCATGAGTCAATGCTTGTCCTTGGTTTGGGGCTACAAACGTAGTCAATTTTAGATTTAAAGTAATTCTATATTCAACCTACTTACAGGGACAAAAGTGTAAAATTCAAACATTTTAATTCCAAAAATAAAGAAATATACACATTTTGAAAAAATGCAGATGCCTGTCTTCCACTGGTTTCTTACTTGGAGCTGTCATCTGGTAGTAGACCGTCTGTACTTATTCATGTACAAATAGCCATTAAGAGCCTGGTCCCTGCTCTGAGGATCCCACAAAGTAAATAGCCTCATAGACGAAAGCGTAGGAAGTGACCAAGGTCACAAGGTGTGCACTGCAACGGTTTCCCACATAGAACTCACATTGTCTCAGTGACAGGACAGCTTCAGCTGTTTCCCTTTACCCATTTTTAAGCATGTCCATCATCTACAATGATGGGATTCTGCATAATTCACAGAAGCCTGATAATCAGCAGTTAAAAACAAACAAGAAAGCAACTTGGAATCTACTGATATAGTTCCACTGAGTTGAATTATTTAGGTGCAGGCTGACACGGTAGTGATAAATAATCAGTAACGCATTAATGTTCCTAGTGGTTGTTAGCAAGGCCACAGCGGGAATGGCTGTGTTATCTGACTGAGATACGAGCCATATCTTTCAGCTCATCCTACTACTCCCCATTTTGAACCTGTATAAACTGTACTGGAGGCAGATCTTCACCCAGTGTCCGTACACACTTCGTTCTGTGCTCTCTGAACAGACAGCATTCTATATCATAATACAGTGTCTTTATGCCTCCTGTATTTTTTCTTTCTCTTTCCAACTATCCCTAAATAAGTCCTTAAAATCTTCACAGTACACTTATTTAAATTGGATGCAGGATAATACTATCACTTAGAAGTGATCTAGCTACTTACTACATAAATCATAAGCTGCAGTGACCACAAACTGTTTTAAGCTTAGAAATCACCTTCCCCATGTTGTCTTCCATGCTCCTCTCCTAAGCACCACAAGCTTTGTGTATTATTCTTAACATTATGAAGCAGCAGAAAAAGATGTTTTGAAGTACTTATTTTTTTTTGCATTACTATGCTTTAAAAGTTGATGTTGGTTGAGAGCACTTCTATTGTTGACTGGAAAATGTAATTTCCATAGGAAGAGTGGCCAGAGAACAGTAAACAAGTAAACTACTGGGAACATGTGCATATACTTCCTTCCAGGAAGAGAGTACTTGCTGAGTGATAGCTATCAAAAGCTAGTAGACCTCTGTAGCACAGTTGTGTACTGCTGTGTTACACATTTTTCTGTAGATCTTCAGCACAATGAGGCTGTAGTTTGGGACTCAGTGAGGACATTGCAAGTACTATTCACATATCCATTTATCTGTTGACCAGTGACAGGTGCTAAATTGGTGTTATTGCAATTTAAAATTTCTATGATATCAAGAAAATCCAAAATGATTGGTGCCTGACAGGATCCCAGTTCTAGTCCTGTGCTCTATTTCGTATCTGCATTCAGGGCCCAAATGAGCTACAGAACATGGAAACAAACAATGAAAAAGAGAAGACCTTCAGTAATACTTGCCAGAAACCTACAGGGTACAGAGTGCACCAGCAGGCCCTGTAAACTTTCTCCCGTCCTAGGAAGATGTGCTGAAGGCAGCCTTGATATGGCACAGCTGGGGAACCTTGGATAAAGATGCTGTGAAAACAGCTGATAGCCAGAAGCATTGTCTGGGTGTCCTTTGTGAGTCTGAGAATGCGGGAGCTGTGATTAGAATCAAGCCCTTGCTTTGGGTCCTTGCCTGAGCTCTGCTGTCCTTGTGCTGGACCTGCCCTGGCATATATCATTACCCTGACAATAGGTCCTGAGCAGCGCAGGTAAATGTGAGCAACTCCAAAAGCAGGTCTCCAACATCTCAGAGTGCAAAACTGAGTAATACCAGAGCTCAGAGAATATGTGGTGCAAACTTCAGACAACAAATATAAATATGAGTGTTGTTCTGATAGAAAAAGACTTTGAGTCGGTATAAGGACAACAGCAGAGGGAGAAAAAGAGTAAAGAGGCACAGAAAAAAAGTAAAATCTGCAATACTTACGATGAAATTTGAAAAAGCATGGAAATGTGATGAGAGGACAATACAGGACATGAGATGTAAGAGCTGTTTTTAAGTTGGACAAGTTGTCTCAAGTTGGATAGTTATCTCAATAACTGTATCCATACAAACTAGAGACATAATCAGATCACAGAATCACTTGGGTTGGAAGGGACCTTAAAGATCATTTAGTTCCAACTCCCTGCCATGGGCAGAGTTGTCACTCACTACCTCAAACTGTGCAGGGTCCCAGCCAACCCAGCCATGGATGCCTGCAGGGATGGGGCATCTACACCTTATCTGGGCAGCCTGTGCCAGCCCTCTCTGAGTAAAGAGTTTCCTCCTAATATCTCATATAAATCTCTCCTCTTTTAGTTTAAAACTGTTGCCTTGTCCTGTCACTATCAGATCATGTAAAAAGCCAGACTTCCTCCTGCTTATAAGCTCCTTCTTAGTACTGGAAGGCCACAATGAGGTCTTGCCAGAGCCTTCTTTATCCCAGGCTGAACAAGACCAGCTCCCTCAGACTTTCTTTATAGGAGAGGTACTCCAGCCCTCTAATATCTTCATGGCTGTCCTCTCAACCCACTCCTACAGCTCCTTGTCTTTCTTGTGCTGGGGACCCCAGGCCTGTATGCAGTACTCCAGATGGGGCCTCACAAGGGCAGAGCAGAGGGGGACAGTCACCTCCCTCTCCCTGCTGGCCTTTTTTTTTGATACAGTCCAGGACATAGTTTGCCTTCTGGGCTTCAAGTACACGCTGTTGGCTCACGTCAAGCTTTTTGTCTACCAGAATGTCCAAGTCCTTCTCTGCAGGAGACATCCAAGTCATAAGATAGCAACATGAGATCAAAATAGTCTTGCAGTTGAATTCATCTGACATTCAAATTTAGCAAAGGTTGCATCTTGGATGCACATTTCCATCTGGAAGGTTGCTGAGCAAGCTGAACACTGAATTTCCAGACTTAGCTGGCGGAAGATTCTTCCTGAAAGCTGCCATTGCTGCCTCTCAGCTGTGTATAACAAATGCAGTGATAAGTTTCAGTCTAGTTCTCAGTAAATACACCAAAATTTCTATCAGAAATAGTACTAGTGAGTAGTTGTTTCAGAATAGACAACAGAAGGATGATATTGACAGAAGCATGAAGTTCAACTAAAGAAATAAATTTGTTCCAAAGAGTGTTGGAAGAGTTCATTTATTTGTTACCCTCTTGCATGAGGTAACAAAACTGCACCAGTTCCCTTCCAGCTTTCTGATAGAAACGTCCAGATCCAATGCAGTAGTAATAGCTTGGAACATAATCACCAGTCTCTGAAAAAACAAGTATTTAACTGAAATGAGGAAGAGAGAACAGAAGCTGACAGGGGCTCCTCTGTTTTATATATATTGCAGAAATCCCAGAAGTAAAAAAAAGAAAGACAGAAAAGGAAGTATGTTATCTAGATTGCAGTTTTACACAGCAGCACTGCCTCAGGAGAAGCTCGTTTCCTGCTCCCTGCTTACTCTTCACATGTGAGTCAGGGAGGAAGAGCAGGGTCCTTTGTTACCCAGGGCAGGTGATCTCCACTGCTCTAGAACAGAAAATGCTGGAAGTGAAGGAAAAAGAGGAACGGGGAGTAAAGTGTCTGTTCATTTACAAACTCTATCTATTCCTTTCCAATTAGCCAGCTTCCCAGTCCAAGTCTCTAACAGTTAATTCAGCAAAAGGTACAGGACAAATTCAGTACCCCTTTGGCTGCTCTGCTTGCAGAAGTGAAAGTCAAATATGACTTTGTACATTGATTTTCTGCTAAACCATACACTTGAATTCTTCTCAAAACCAACACCAAAAAAACATTGCAATGCCACGAAGGATTGTGAAACCATTAAATTAGCTATAGCTGGGTGGAGGAGAAACTGTGGGTAGGGGCAAGAAGATATGTTTCTGTTATTTCATGTATTCCACATTATTTCCATGTTCTCAACTGACCTAATTTTGTTGTGGGATTAGAATTTTCTCTGTGGGATTCCATTATCTGTTCCTTTGGTTTCTGGTACCCCCTTCCTGAGCATACCTACCTCTTTTTCCTGCACCTTCTCCTGGGGACCATGGATTGTATGTGTGTGGCAGAACTCCTCTCTTTTGAGGAGCTGGAGGATCTCTGATTGATAAGGCAGTGTAGATGCATGAAGTCCTACAAGACTTTTCCTATGATAGTGCGAGAGTGGAGGAATCCTGTTCTTAGTCCCACTTGCATATCTCACTGTCCCAGTGAAGACAGAGCTCAGAATTCATTTAAGACCAGTTAGGTCTGCACTTTTACGGGTGCGATATTATGAACGTGATGAGCCCTTGAAAGTGCAGAGTAGCTTATGCACCACTTCCATGACTGAGGCTAAATTTGGTTCATAAAGAAGTGAAAATTGAGTAAAATAGTATGAAACAGGACTATTTGTTAGCAGTTCAGCATTACAGCTGTGGCGATATGAGAAACACTGTTTTTCCAGTTTCTGAATTATCCAGCTCACGAGTGTTATTTTTCTTTCCAAGAGATTTGACTTACATGATATTGACTGCAGAGCGGGTACCTTCAGTGCATTGCAGCTGTGTATTGCTGTTTTTCTGCATGGCACAAGGTGTGTTACTAATAGGAGAAGGTCCCAGAATGTTTAGCTTTATGCTTGGAAACTCGTATTACTTGAAGTGATGTGATTAAGTGCAAACATACATGTGTTCATGTATCTGTAGAGAGCTATATTCACCTGTGCAGATAATGAAGACAAAATATTGTAGAATCATAGAATCACCAAGGCTGGAAAAGATGTCCAAGATCATCCAGTCTAACCCTCCACCTGCCACCAATATTTCCCCACTAAACCGTGTCCCTTAGTACAACATCAAAATGTTTCTTGAACTCCTCCAGGGACAGGGACTCCACCACCTCCCTGTGCAGCCTGTTCTAGTGCCTAACCACTCTTTTGGAGAAGAAATTATTCCTAATATCCAGCCTGAATCTCCCCTGGCACAACTTGAGGCCATTCCCTCTAGTCCTTTTTCTATTTATGCAGGAGAAGATCTCCACCTTTGCTATTTATGCAGGAGAACATCTCCACCTCACCACAACCTCCTTTCTGGTAGTTGCAGAGAGCAATAAAATCTCCCCTTCTCCAGACTAAACAATCCCAATTCCTTCAGCTGCTCCTCCTAAGACTTGTGCTCCAGAGCCTTCACAGCTTTGTTGCTGCCTTTCTCTGGACACACTCCAAGGCCTCAATGTCTTTCTTCTGCCGAGGGGCCCAAAACTGAACACAGCACTCAAGGTGCAGCCTCACCAGTGCTGAGTACAGAGGGATGATCGCCAACCTGCTCCTGCTGGCAACATTATTTCTGATACAAGCCAGGATGCCATTGGCCTTCTTGGCCACCTGGGCACACTGCTGGCTCATGTTCAGCCAAGGGTCAACCAACACCCCCAGGTCCATTTCTTCCACACAATCTTCTAACTTCTCTGCCCCAAGCCTGAAGCATTGCCTGGGGTTGTTGTGACCAAAGTGAAGGACCTGGCACTTGGTCCTGTTGAACTTCATCCCAGTGGCCTCAGCCCAGCTATCCAGCCTGTCCAGATCCCTCTTTAGGGCAATCCTACCCTCAGGCATACTGATATTTCCTTCCAACTTGGTGTCATCTGCAAACTTCCAGAGGGTGCACTCAATCCCCTCATCCAGGTCATCAGTAAAGATATCAAACAGAACAGGCTCCAGTACTGAACCTCAAGGAACACCACTTGTAACTGGTCATCAGCTGAATTTAACTCCATTCACCACCACTCTCTGGGCCCAGACATGCAGCCAGTTCTTTACCCAGCAAAGAGTCTATCTGTCCGAGCCACAGCCTGCCAGCTTCTCCAGGAGAATACTGTGGGAGACAGTGTTAAAGGCTTTGCTGAAGTCTAGGTAAACTATGTCAACAGCCTTTCCCTCATCCACCAGGCGGGTCAATTGACTGTAGGAGATCAGGTTGGTCAAGCAGGACCTGCCTTCCACAAACCCATTCTGCGTGGGCCTGATCCCTTGGTTGTCCTGCACATGTTGTGTGTGATCTCACTCGAGATGGTCTGGTCCATAACCTGGCCTGGCACTAAGGTCAGGCTGACAGGCCTCAGATTCTCCTTATGACCCTTCTTATAGATGGGAACCACAATAGGTACACAAGGAAGATGTTTATGGTAGCTAATGGAATTTAAATGAGGACCAATAACCTCAAACAGAAATTTGCATTTGCATAATAAGAAAGCAGTTATTCTATTGCATGTAATTAGTGACTGAAATTCAATAGTTACTGAGTTAAAGTAGATTTTTTTTTTAAAAAATAAGTTGAGATAAAGGATAATCTGTGCGTTTCATTTAATTGCATAAGTAGCTGTAACTAGACTATTAATTTTTTTATATACACAAATTGGTAAACTAGACTATTCATCCTCAGGGTAATCTTTTCATTATTATGACAATGAAGATCTAATCTGTACTCATTTAATAATACATACAAAGAAGTAGTTAATATTCTGAAAGGAAATCCTGCTACAATCTGCTGTAATCAGAAGGCAATACAGAAGTTACATAAAGACACTTCTTTAAAATAAATCAGTACATGCTATGGCACCTAAGGCAAAAACTCTTTCAGGTGAAGAGCAAATGGAGTTCAGCCAGATGTGGTTATCCATTTGTGACTGTTGTAGCTATGGTAGTTGTCAGAGCAAAAACCCCAAACTTCGCCTTTTCACCAGATCGCTGGTGAGCACAAATCATATTAACAGACAAGTCATGTGCTTATGGCTTCTGTTATCCAAGAATGGTTTAAATATCTCCCTATAGTCTTTACAAGTGAAGATGAGTGCAAAACTGACAGACAAGTTGGGAATGGAAGGGTTAAAGTTATCCACAGGGTGAGCCTGGGAAGAAGAGGAGGACCTATTGCATGCTGTAGTGGCTCTGACTCAGTGATGAGTGTGCCAAAAGAGCTCTATTCCCTAGAGTAAGGGCGGAACACTTATCCACCGTAAGTGCAGCTGAGCAGTATGAGTTTGTTACCTATCTATCTACAGCTAGTTCTAGGCTCTGTGTACCTGTGGCAGCTGGAAGAGTCCTCTTCACAGCTTGAGGAGCTTGGCAATAGGTGCTCTTATAATAGGGAGCCTGCAAATCTTTGAGTTTTCTTGGAAACCTGGAGATCTGGAGATTTCTTCATTTCTGTCCACATAGGATGATAAATCTGGCTGCTTAAACTATTTGTAGATATTGCAGCAAATCCATGTGCTTTTGCAGATTGAGGTCTGTGGATACATGGTAATGGGTCTCTGGTTGAGCAACAGAGCTGTAAAATGTACTCCTGAATTGTTTCTTTCTCTTTGCAAAATACAGACTTACTCACATCATGGCTGGTGTACAGCACAAATGTCAGTGCACAAATGCCCATGCAGTACACTTCTGCGGGCAATGATAGGCAGGAAAATGTCCTACCTAAAAGCAGCATGCTGAGTGCCTACAACTACACCTAGTTCCACATGTGTCTGATGAGGTTAGTTAGGGCTGTGTTGAAAAAGTAATTAGTATTTTTAAGACTGTCATTATGTCAGCTGTATAAGGAGGTAGGTATGACATGGCACTACAGGCATTCCCATTGTAGACATCTCAGAAATAATACCAAATAATCATCTGCAAGTGCTATGCAGCCAGGCTAGTACCAGTCATCAGCTGAATGGTGTTTAAAAGTAGGTGAGAGGAAATCTTTGTGAGATAAGCACAGAAACACATCCTGATGAATGCAAGTAAGTGGAATGGATAATTGGAATAATTCCAGAGCATTCGGTTATGTGTCTCTACAGCTAGATAAAATGTGTCATCTAGGGTGTAGCATACAAATTGAGCAGATAATTCTCTGCTTGCCATGAAGCTGGGTTAATTACACTTCTATATGCAATTACTCTGCTTAGTTTACTAAAAGACAATATGATAAGGGCCAATTTTGCAATTCAGTATTTACTGATGCTGAAGAGCTTTTTGCCTGAGGAGATGTTGACAAGCAGAAGAGTTGAGTGGGATCCATTTTGATCACTGAGGACCAAAAGAGGCCAGTTCAGCAGTTCTGTATTTGAATGTAACTCTCCTTGACTTCCAGCAGAACACCTTCCACTTGCACAGGGCATATGTTTTGTCCTCAGCACCGTGTTATTTGTGAGGCTGTAATGATGCAGTTGTTTTAGTACTGTGTTTCTATAATGCACCAAAGAAATCTGCATGTGTGTATAAGAAGCTGTTCATTGTGAATCTGTTTGGATTCTGAGTACCATATTCTGCCATCCTGGAAAACTGTGGTTGTGTTTTCCCTTAATCCTTAAACTCTTAATTGCAAATGAAGTTCAATCACATGGAAAGCACAGAATAGAACTTACATTTGCCTGATAGAAAACAGTGAGCATGTTCATTATTAAGTTAGGCTTCAGAGGCAAACCCAGGTACTTATAGACCAACTGTAATTATGTACATTGTGTCAGAGGGGTTGAATATAAACACAGTGGAGTCACTGGACAGAATCGATGAACTTTCACATATGTAGGTTGGGATAATCTTTATTTCCAGATATTCAGTATTTAGAAGTCTGCATATTGTCATGAAATGGGTGAATGTTTTTGTAATGTTGCATTCTTTGGTGTAGAAAAGAGATGGCAAGGGAGATATACTAGATTCTCCAGATATACTAGAACTAGATATACTAGAGTCTCCAAATTGTAACAGACTTCCAAAGGGTTCATTTTTTATTTCACTACAGGAACCGCAGAATTTCAAATGAGGTTGCTATAAGAAGATTCAGAAAAAAGAAAGTGGCTCTTTACACCACAGAGCTCCACTCCAAAGAGTGGAATAGTAGATGGGAGCTTGCATGGGCTTGAGTGATGTTTGGGACAGTTTAGGGTGGAAAAATCCAATGAGGATTACTGAGTATGTGGAAACCACATTCAGCTCTGGAAGATCCTGTGGTGAAAAGTGTGGGAAGCTAGGAGAGTATTAGTGGGGAATACAATATTCTTGCTTTATTTCAAGTTCTTCTTTAGCCATTCAGTTATGACTGATGTTGGAGACAAGCTAGCCAGACCTTTGGGCTCCTTTTGTACTGCCATTCTTCTGATGGCAGTGTTTCAAAACTTACCCCAATGATGGGGTAAGTGGTTTGTGGTTTCTCATGGTGGAGTGACCAATATCATGGTAAAAATAATAAATAAAAAATTCAGGAGTCTGCTAAGTCATTCACAGCACTGTACAGTAGAAATGAAAATGTAATGAATCATCATTTTTCCACTGCTTGTAAAATAAATACGCATAAATATAAAAGTCTGCAATTTTTGAAATCATAGGAAGGAGAGAAAAGTGGTTTTCTGTTTGGGGTTTTTTGTTTTTTGTTTTGTTTTGTTTTGTTTCTTTGAAGAGGGAGTTGGAGATAGCATTTTTGCATGATTTATGAAGGTGGTCTGAAATGTTGGGATGTTTGTGCTGTTTTGAAAACTATTTGATTTTTGCAAATAAAAATGCAGCAGTATATCAAGATATTGCTGACAGCAGAAGGCAAAACTGGTGTAAATCTGGTGTCTCCTTGTCATGTTTCTGGCCTGGTCCAGCCTAGTTCCATGACCAAAGGGGCAGAGGGACCCATGGATCCACAGCCCAGCAAAGGCGTAAAGGGTAAGGGAAGGAGATGGGCCTAGTTGGAAAAAAAAAAACAAAAAAACAAAACAATGGCAATGGGCTAAAGGAGAAAAGAGAAGCGGAATAGGAAATTTTTCTGAGAGCTGTAATTCATCCCTTCCTGGGACCAGGTGCCCAGGACTATAAAAAAATCCATGGAACTGCAGCAATAACTCTTTAACTCCCAGTGCACTATATGATGTTATAATGTGGAATATTGATAAGAAAAATCATAAAACCACGACAGTATAGGTCAAAAATAAATAAATAAATAAATAAATAAATAAGGAGGAATTTTAGTGAGGCTGCTCAAAAATGCTTTCTGAAAAAAATATGAATTGATGAAAAGTTTTGGAGAACCAAGTGAGAAAAAGATTTCTTATTTCAGGTATTAAAAAATACATACCAAGAATTAAACAAAGCAAACTAAGAAATTGTTCCTGGGCCATCATAAGGAACAGTAATGAAAAGACCACAAACTGCAGCCCAGTCTTCTTAAATTCATCTCCTATTATTTCAAATTGTCTGAAGTGACAGGATATGAAAATCTAATTTTGAGTAACAGTAGAGTAATCTGTTGATTTCAGGTGCATTCGTGTGTTACCCAGAAAACATCAAGTGGTAAATTGCTGTAGTTCATGCAGAAGGACTAAAAGGCAGGCAGGACTCAAGAAGGAAGAAACTCAAAGCCACATCAATACTCCAGAATGATAATCAGAGCTGACAAGGAGCAGAATTAGAGCCCAGTGACTCAGCTCTGGGAGGAAGTGTGCCACTGCAGGTGTTGGAGAAATCCAGCTCAAAGGAGGAAAAGCAACTCAGAGCAAACCGAGGGAAAGCCTCCTGAGTTGCAAGGGAAAAATTAGCTGCTCTGAGATCATCATGAGTATAATGAAGTGCAACTCTAACCATTTATGCACGTGACAAACATATTTTCAGTCTGTGAACATTTTATGGGTAGGTATGTGCCGCAAAGAAAAGGCAGCCTGCAGCAGAGCTGCTTGCCTTTCTTGCTAAAAAGGAAGTGAGCTGCAAACAAAAGATTAGTGAAAAATGAGGTAGATAAAGAGAGAAGCAAATAGATTTTGCAAAGTAGAAATATGTTGTGCGTAGTTGTTTCTTCTTTTGAATAGCTTGTTCATTACTGGAAGCTCCTTCCTTTCACTCACATGTTCAGCAATATACAGAATAAATGAATAAGCCATGGCTTTTGTTTTACTTCTCCATTTGTCATGGCTTCCTATCATTTTTCTCCCACTCCTCTACATTTATTGCTTGCACATCTCTTCTATCTCACGTTCTACATCACTAGAAGTTGTGCAAGCACTCTGTGAACTACCCATTTAATTTCCTGTATGTTTAAAGGCAGTACTTTTTGTCTTTACAATAGTATTTGCAGGGAAATCACAGTACTTCCTAGGTAAACACAAAGTTGTGCAGCAAAAAGTGTCTCTGGGAGACAGAAGCTGCATTGTATATGCTTCTTTTTTACAAATGTCTGTACTGAAGCTTTTGTTATTGAGACATTGTAATAGAAAGTTAACAGGAAAATGAGAGCGCTGTTGGAGAACCTGAAATGGAAGAATTACTGCTTGAGCAGGCACGACCAGTATGAGAGCAGTTACCAAACAAAATTCATTGCACAAATTCTGTGGGACACAAAGATAAGGTCTTCATGTGAAAAATGTATTTAACTGAATCCCTACTGTTGACCTTTTCATGTCATCTCAGTCCCTGCAGAGCAATCTCGAAGTGCATGGACTAGCTCTCCAAGCGACGCTGTGGTTTTGAGAAGACTCCAGCTCTTTCCCTTTCTTTGCTGGAGATGTCTTTGCACAAGATATATCTGTTTATTCCTTTTCTCCTTTCCATATGTCATCTGCAGCAGTTCCGTCAGACAGACGTATTTGGAAAAGTGAACTGAATTTGGGCAGGATTAAAACAACCTTTAATTGCAGTCTGATTCCTCTCTGTATCTCACACTCTCATCCGGCAGTGTTACAGTATGGAAAAATTGTCTTGTGTATAGTAAGAGCAACTAAATAATAACAGGCTGCCACTTGTTGAGACCTCCAGAGAGCAGCTCTCCCTTAAAAGGGAAAGGAATGGGACCGAAGTGAGAAACGTGTCAGTGCCCTAACACAGATGTTTACTGCACATAGGCAGAAATGGAGGGGACAGGAATGGAAGGGAAAGAAATTGCTGATCTAATCCAAGAATAGCTTGCTCAATATCAGAGGAAGATGATAACATGAGACAGATTTCTCACATTTCCTTATTTGCCATTGTGCAAAAATAACCAAGCGAGATATTGCCTTTGTACTGATTTTACAGAGAAATTTCTTTTAAAAAATTTCCATTCACTCTCCATTCCACATAGTGCTTGGAAGATAGTTATTGTTTGGATCTGACATCTCTGGGCCTTGTTCAGAATGCCTTTGGCTTTTACTTAATTCCTTATTTTCCAAGGAAATGAAGTTGGTGTCAGTATCTAGGCCAGGA
The DNA here is from genome assembly GCA_016647715.1 of Pavo muticus. NCBI lineage: Eukaryota > Metazoa > Chordata > Aves > Galliformes > Phasianidae > Pavo > Pavo muticus. Next base: position 1,946,533 of record JACDJE010000321.1, read on the forward strand.
ATGGGTAAGTGGAAGGTAAAAGCATTCTACTGAAAGTCAAATTTAGCTCTGTGATGTAAATATTAGAAAGCAAATAAGTGTAGCTAAGGGCAACATTTCTTTAATATGCCCATGGGCCGAATACTTTGCTGAATCATACTGCAACATACGGTACATTAAAAATCAAAGCAAAATACAAACTGGAATGAAAATCTCAGTGGGTACTAAATCTCAAATTTGACACAGACTGTGGTATTATAAGACAAGAAGTCCACTCGAGTTTGCTTCCTCTACCTCCAGAAATGGGCATGACATGATGCAGATCCAGATCCAGTATGTAATGGACTTTCCAGCAACCAGCACTTCCAATAATATTTCCCTTTCATTGGTAAAGATTTGAATATATTCGCTGTACATTCCTTTAAGTCATTATTGTTTTATTTTTGTTCTGAAATACTAAGATGTTGCATGCATTGTCTGTATTTGGAATAAAACAGAAAAAAAAAAAAAAGGCTTGTGGACCACAGTAGAGTGGTTTAGATCTGGCATATAGTCCCTTTCGTTCTGCCTTCAGTGCCATGGGATTTAAAGGAAATTACTTTAGCAGGCAGCTGCAAACAATTACTAAACATTTTAGCGTAACTCTACAATGTTTTGAATCTGCTCTGATTCTTCAAAAGTGCTGATTTTTGTTCTTTGGAAAGAATCCCTTCACTCCTCTTACAAGTAAGTCCCGTGCACCCGATATGGCTCAAAGACCCATCTCACACTGGGTCTCCCTGAAGGCTGTGGGTTTTTCAGCAGCCGCTGTTGCATTCAGATTTTTTTCTCTGGGGTAACAGGAGAAGGAAAGCAAGAAACTTTCCCCATGTGTTTTCATTTCTGCTCTCCAAAACACATTTCCTATTTTTCCCCATTTGCTTCAGAATTTCAAAGTGATGGAAAATGACTGCTGGAGTGGGAAAGAGGGAGAGTTGTATACTTTCAGTAGGAAATTTTCTATTCATCCAAACAACATGGTCCTTTCTACCTGAAAGGAACTGATTGAGAAATGCTGTTCCTACAAGTTTTTCTGATCACCGGACTAAGGAATCTGTGGTTAGAAGGGAGATCCAAAACGATGTGCTGAAAAATGTTTAACCCCTTAGAACAGTCCGTAAAACCCAGGACTTGGGAAATGGATCAGGGAAAAACAAATTTAAAAAAAAAAATTTAAAAAGTAACAGAAAGGTCAGCATAGACAATCAAGAGATAACAGTGTTCTGAGGGAACATGAACAGTGGTCGTCTGATTTCCTCACAGAGCCATTAATGACTTTGTGAAAGAGAAGAGAGGAACTTGCTGCATTCCAGACATGTCTGTAAATATTACGCTAGTCTATTTATTACTCAGTGGCCTAAAGTCACATTATATAGACTATTGAAGGTCAACAACTATAAAGACTCCTAGTCACTTGTTAACTATTTGCTTTTCCTTCATTGCTACAGTAAAAGAGTAACTTAGACATTGATTAAACCTAGGCACAAGGGTCTGATAAACCGGAAATGACCGCACCACTAGGGACAGCGTATTGCAACATGCAGACAGACGAGGGAATGGGAAGTAGAAAAAATAAGGTAGTTTCTTAGTAACTTCTCTTTCTCCTCCCAAACCTCTTCCTACAGCTGCCAGAAAACTTCCAAGTTCTTAAAGTTGCAGATTTGTGCAGAATTCTTTCCTATTTCTCCCATAGGCATTTTCCTAAAACTTCTGGTTTTCACTTCAGTACAGAAACAAAAACTTTGTACATCTATTAAAACCTCATCTTCTTCATGAAACATACATCTTTGTATTATGGCTATTCATGCAACAGAGAGTTATCAGCCAGTGGTGGGAATACTGATACTGAGATATCGGATTAAGACACTGAACACGTGCTCACATAAAGCACCAGCTGTTTTTAGACAGTAATGGTTTCATGCTTCCACTTATGTAGGTAACACTTACATGCTGATCAAATCTGTACCACCTTACAGATATTAATCTAATGATAATCAATAGCCAAGGAATGTAAGACAGTAAAAGGGCAGGTTTCATCACATGTACCTTTGGGCTAATTTGTGACAAAACAGGTAATATACATAACATGTAGGAATGTTTCCATCTCTCAGCTTTCTACATCTTCCTTATGTGGTAGTCCCTTTGTTTTCAGGTAGTAGAAAATAATGACTATCCACCAGAACTGCTTGTGACATCAAAATATTCTTACATCATGGAAGTGAGCATCATGGAAAAACTAAGTATCTTCCTGGCAGTCTGTGCTATCACGTCATTAGTTAATTGTTTGCATGGCTAAATGACCAGCTTGTGATAACTACATGTGCAATGTTAGCAATATTCAATATCCTTCAGTTCATGTTGTTCTGAAAATCTATGCTATTGCTTTTAGTTCCAGTGTCCATCTAGAGTTCAGGAATATGCATGTAGAAAAGAATATAACTGAATTACAAAAGCTAAAAAGCTCACTTAAGATAATAGTGTATTTATGGGCACTATTGTCCTTGATTGTTTGTGTCATATAATTTTCCCTTCAAACAGAATATATAGCATAAATCTATCTGTCTGGATGTGTTAGTGGTCTCTTTGATGCATGATTACTTTCAGAAATCTCTGGGATAGATCACGCACGTCTGTATTGCAGCAAGACTGTGCCTTAAAGGCATGATCTGCCCCTGAGAAGTTGGTGTTACACCCTTACTCACTGGACTAGTCCATGTTTGGACAGATCTTTTTACTGTTTTAAATTGAACTACTGATATGTTCAAGACTGGCTGTAATGGGTGTGGGAAATAGTAAGTTCTTATTCTACAGGACCAACTGTCATAGAATCATAGGATTACTTCAGTTAGAAGGGACCTTAAAGATCATCTAGTTCCAAATTCCCTGCTGTGGGCAGCATTGCCACCCACCAAATAAGCCTGCCCATGGCCCTGTCCAACCTGGCTATAAATGCCTCCAGGAATGGGGCATCCACAGCTTCTCACCACCCTCTGAGTAAAGAATTTCCTCCTAACGTCTAACATAAATCTCTCTTCTTTTAGTTTAAAACCATTCTCCCTTGTCCTGTCAGTATTAGACTGTAAGCAGTCTGTTTCCCTCCTGCTTATAAGCTCCCCTCAAGTACTGAGAATCTGCTATGATGTTTCCCCTGAGCCTTCTCTTCTCCATTTTGAACAAGCCCAACTTCTTCAGCCCTTCTTCATAGGAGAGACGCTCCAGCCATCTGATCATGTCAGTGGCCCTCCTCTGGAACCTGATCCAACAGCTCCATGTCTTGTGCTGGGGGCCCCAGGCTTGACACTGTGCCAGATGAGGCCTCACAAGGGCAGAGCAGAGGTGGGCAGTTCCCTCAATTCCCCTTTTCAAGCCTGTCCAGGTCCCTCTGGATGGCATCCCTCCTTGCTGTATCAAATGCACCATTCAGTGTGGTGTCATCAGCCAACTTGCTCAGGTTACAAGTATAATCAATCCCACTGTCTATGTTGTTGATAAAGACGATGAAGAGCACCAGTCCCAAGATGGACCCCCTGAGAACACAATTCATGATCCGCCTCCACCTGGACGTAGATGGAGCTATTGACTTCAACCTTCTGGCTGTGACCATCCAAAAAATTCTTTATCCATCAAATAGTCCAACCTTCAAATTCATATTTCTCCAACTAGAGATAAGAATACTGTGTGGGAATATGTCAAAGGCCTTGGACAAGTCCAGATAGATGAAATCAGTTGTCCTTTTGTCAACCAAAGCTGTCCCTCCATCATAGTGGGTCTTCAGGTTGCTCAGGCATGATCTGCCTTTAGTGAAGTCATACTAGCTGTCTCGGATCACATCCTTGTCTTACATGTACCTTAACGTATCTTCCATGAGAATCTGCTCTATGATCTTCCTGCTTCCTCTGCTTAATTTCTTATGTAGGGGGACAGAGAGCTCTTTTGACCTCAGAAAGTTGTCCTTAAAGAGCTGCCAGCTCTGTTCTGATCCAAAGGATCAGAACTGTCCCTAAGGATAGTTTCCCAGTGGATTTCATCCAACAGTTCCTTAAACAGCCTGAAGTTTGGTCTCCTAAAGTTCTGGGTCCTGTCTCTGCTCTTTGCCAGGCATATGTATATATATACATATGTATGTAGCATGTATACATTATTTGTAGCATAACCTTCATAAAAGAATAAGTATCTCTAGTTTTGGAAATTAAATCATCACTTTTGCCTCCAGTTTTCCATAAATGCCTCAGCCTTGCCCAATCCCATTCACACAGCAGCAGGAGTCTATTAACTCATAATAAATAATAGTGTATCCCATGGACATTCTCGTATAATATTCATTCATCGTGCTTAGAGAATGTGCGTACTATTTATAACAAGCTGTGTGACAAGAGTCCTTTTTTATTGGTTTAATTTTGAAGTAGAGCACGTCCACCCACAGTATGGGTTAGTGCTAAGATTTGTGTGTAACAGTCATTCTGTATCAGGGAGAGAATTGTGGTCCCTGGGTGACACTGATGATCTGAAAGCCACAGTGCTTTGGGGGCACTTAAAGGAATTTGATGAATTTATCTCCCCAGTGCTCTTCTGCGTAAACCTGCTTCTTACCCTGGAGACAGCTTGAGTATCTCTAACACAGTTGAAATACGTGATTTGCCTTTCCAGTAAGTGCCTTGGGGCAAAAATCCTCTAAGGGAACTGAATGTCACTTTTAAGGAGGACTCAGTTAACTTCTCCGGGGCTGTAGCAAAGTGACTCACTTCACTTAGCGTGAGACTCCCAACTCCCAAAATAGATGCCTATGTTTTTTCTTCAAAAAAGGATAATAATTGTTGGGTTTATTATTATTATTATTATTATTATTATTTTATTTTCTTATAAAACATCTCCAGAAGAAGATGTAGCATCAGCCATTCCCCCCATAACTAGACAGGCTTTCATAACACGCAAAATTTCCAGTTATCGGCTCCTCTGGCTGACAGACATCAGACTCATCTCTCTTTTGTTGTAAGAATATGCTCTGAGTAACAGACAAGGGACTGTTAAGTGAAGAGAAATGGATACATCAGGTTTAATCTTGTCCAATGAAGTCACAGAACAATGAAACTCCATGGAGAAGTGAGGGCTCTTGGCAGAAAGGTTGTCTGTTTGTTGTGGAAAAGGTGGGATTAACATTTGACATGCTCAGAGAAGGAATCGGAGGCCAGCTTCCTGCCTGAATTCTCTAAACATTGAGACTTTGCCTGAAATGAAATCTCTATCCAACATCTTTCTGGCTGTGTTTTATACAGAGTCAGATTTCCTGCTGTTTTAAGACTAAACCTGGGTTAGGATAGATGCACGCAATACCAAGCCTCTAGGCTTAAGGAGAAGTGCTGAATGAGTCTGACCATTCAAGACAATAGTTCTAGGCATGCTGAAGAGCAGAACCATAAGTGCCTGGAGTGTGTTCTTGCAAAAATTATAAATAAAAATAAATCAATTACAGATTTTAGTTAGTTCTTCATTTGGCAGTAGCTGAGTATGGTTTTTGGGAAAACCAGTTTTGGCACTGGAGCTTCTCTCTGTGGAGAAGATAGTGCAAAGCAGATGTCCTGCACACTACCTAATGGCTTCCCAGATTGGTACAACTGGCACATGCTAAAATGCCTCCAATATATACTGGGCATCCACAGCCTCTCTGCTGTTTCCTAGAGAGGTCACAGTTCCTGGACATAGCAGAATGCTCACAGTGAGTCCCACCTTTTGTGAACACATTCACAAAGTCAGAAGAAGGAAGGGCAAGTGGGACTTGTTAGACTTAATGTCTAGTATGACTGATTCCTGTCAACCTTCTTTTATTGCTGCCTCTGTCTTGGAAGGCTGAACTCATGTCAGTGGCCTGGTGAGTATGCAGAAGTTTTGGTACCTCTGGAAGACAGGTTGCTATGCAAGACAACTGCTTGCGTGTGAGAAATAAGTCAGACATTAGATGCGCTGCTTGTGTGCAGCCCATCTGATCAATGCAAGCTGTGTGCACATGTCCAGATTTTACATGTCAGACAGCCGAGGCAAATACAAATAATCCACAGATTCTGCCAGTCAATCCACCAGCTGCAAAGATAATTAGGGCAGCTGAAGTTCACTTTGGAACAAAGGTGCTACAAAGCTACAAGTGTTTGCAGTTGTCATGAACTGACAGTCTTGTTGTTGGCGAGGCTTGAGTTCACTTCAGTGCACAGTTCCACGCCACTTCCCATTCAAGTTATTCCATGGAGAAATACATTACTGAGATATTTTAAGCCTGGCTGCTGGACTATTACTACTAAAAAAATCCAAGAATTAGAACAGAGTATGATGTAGTTCATTCTTTCCAATTAGGATTGTAATATAAAAGGATTTAATTTATGACTTTGGGATCAATTCTGTGGCTTTGGAAAGAGCAAATCCCCCCTGAAAGGACAAATTCTGAACTCAATTTAGAATCTATTGTCTGTTAGGAGAAACAAACATCAGTTAATAGCTATATGGATTCATGTGTCAGACAGCTTAAATCTCTGTGTACAACATAAACTACTTCAACGTTACTGATATAAAAAATAGTTTCTTCCAGTATTCTTTACAGCTTTTAGTGTGCCCTTGTCCTGATTCAGCAAAAATATTTTTTTCTAACGAGTGATCAGACTAGCAAACAACTCATGTACATCAGACGGTTTGTATTTGCAGAAAATGTCTTAAGAGAGCTCTTTAAAATCAAATGCATTCTGAAAAAAGGAAACAGCAGAAGCATCCTGTGTTTCTCTGTGGTTCAGCAGTACTCATTGCCAACACCAACACAATATACTTTGAAAGCTATGTTTTCTTATTCTTACGCTGTGCCTTTTGAGGTTACATTGAGCAGACCTGCTTGGTATCAAAGTCCTCCATACATGCTGGTGATATGAATTTGGATGTTTTTTCTTCCTTGTTTGTCCTTGGAAAAACGATTGCAAAACCTTTATCTAGCTATCAGTCTTACATGTAAAGAAAGGGACATGATAAACCCTCTTTTTCATCTTTTCAGGAATTGAGAAGAACACCATAACATTCAGGTAGTAAATAACAGTGTAAGAAATCATTTACACACAGAAGTGGCTAATGGCTGAGAAGTGTTTCTTCCATGTGTGTTGCTTGTTTCAGTCAGAACATATTTTGAAATACGCTTTCAAGAACCTTCAAGGATGGATTTGTTTTTGATGTTGCAAGAATCCTTCGTGGCTGCCCTTTGCACAAGAACCTGATGTATTATTGATGGTGGGAAATCCTTGCTTCCGAGAAAGTCTTGAAAGGACATTTGAAGTATGGTTGTTTTCGTTCTTTTTTTTTTTTTCCTTTTTTTCTTTTTGGTGAAATCAGAGTTTAGGTCATACGACCTGTGGAACAACTCTGTCAGAAAAGGGAGTTTTCAGAAAAGAGATTAAATTGACTCATTTTCAGTGGCATTCTTCCATTGTTTTGCCAGTTTAATTTGTTTGCTAGTTTAATTAGTTGAAATAATCCATATGATATTCAAGAAAGAAAATAGCTGAACAAACTGAATAATCAGTAAAGATCTAGATTTATATTATATACAAGTAAAATTATCTCTAGTGATGAGACGGAAAACATGAGTGAGTTTGGTAGTATTATTCTCAAGGGTGGTTAGGTAGATTTAGGGGTTCAAAATTAAAGGCAAATCTTACTGTGTTTCATCTTTTCAGAAGTTAGATATTGATTTTTAAAATTGTGACCATCACAGCTAATGTCTATTCAAAATAATAAGGTGATTATTTGGTTTGCAAATTAACTTATTTGATTATGGCATTGTAAGAAACTAAAAATATTTTTCCTTGCACTGATTTTCTAGTCGTGTCAAACTGTCATAGGTCTACTTCTACATTTTCTCTTACTACTTAGTAGTAACTATTACATGACTAAAGGTTTTAAAAGCTTCTCTCAAAATTATACCTGTGATATTAGGCTATTATTTTAGGGAAAAAACATAGTATACACCAAGCCTACATCCAGGTTTCTTTACAAATTGCTACAACTCCATGCATTTCAATAGACTTCTTCTAGAGTAGCACCACTCTAACCTGGAGGATGTTGGAGGTCCTAACTAACTTTAAGTTTTATGGATCACCAGAATTCATTGTCCCTTGAGGCAAATATTAACCTTGGCTTCATCCTGCACTAATATTTACTTTGTAAATCAATAAACCTTGATGTTTAATCACTTGAGTTAAAGCCAATGCCTGTTGAACATCTCATGCTACATATCATTACTGTCAGGAGTAAATTTAAAGCCTCCTTTTTATTTAAATGCTGTGATGAGGTGTCTTTCTGTGATGCTAACAAATATTTGAAGAGCTTATTTCCAATTACAAGTAGGATTCACTAGCAATATTATTATTACACCGATGTCTAGAATTGATGGAACATGATCTAAAGATACACATGGGGAATGGTGTGTGGTTTAGGGATTGCCACACTTAACAGATCCTGGAGGCTGTTTAAGGAGTGTTTGCTAGGGTAAATTCATCTTAGTGTCTGTAGCTTTCATAGACTTTCTTTAGAGTCCACAGAAGCAGACATCTCTTTCAGTGGAGAGTTGCATCCTCACTGAACAACTCAGAAGCAACCATGTCAGTTTAGGTTTCACTCACTGGTATGGAGGGCACTGTGGTAGCTCAGTGTACTGGGCTGCCCTTGCTTTTGCAAATTCTGCTTTCTCCCAGACATCTCAGTCAATCAGGGATATCGATTCTAGCATCACCACCAAATGAGCCAAGACCACTACTGCAAAACATTCAGATTCATATCTTGTGTAAGCAGCAGTACTTAGCTATCAGCCAGCTTGTCCTTTACTATAAGCAGTTAAAAACTTATTAAAAGAGAATTTAGAACACAGCCTGTGTTTCAAGCTTCACAATTTAGGCTAGATAAATGCAATAAGAAATGGGTTATTTATAGGCCTGCAAATGTGAAAGAAAACTGATTAGATAGTCACATAGAAATGCAAACATTTACTTGTCTTTAGAGGCTCTCCTGCTTTAACTCTTTATCATTCTTTTAAGATCAGATGATAAAAGCTAACTGGATGCCGTCTCCCATTTTTTATAGGGGTCCTTCCTTCCTTCCTTCCTTCCTTCCTTCCTTCCTTCCTTCCTTCCTTCCTTCCTTCCTTCCTTCCTTCCTTCCTTCCTTCCTTCCTTCCTTCCNAGCCCTTCTTCATAGGAGAGACGCTCCAGCCATCTGATCATGTCAGTGGCCCTCCTCTGGAACCTGATCCAACAGCTCCATGTCTTGTGCTGGGGGCCCCAGGCTTGACACTGTGCCAGATGAGGCCTCACAAGGGCAGAGCAGAGGTGGGCAGTTCCCTCAATTCCCCTTTTCAAGCCTGTCCAGGTCCCTCTGGATGGCATCCCTCCTTGCTGTATCAAATGCACCATTCAGTGTGGTGTCATCAGCCAACTTGCTCAGGTTACAAGTATAATCAATCCCACTGTCTATGTTGTTGATAAAGACGATGAAGAGCACCAGTCCCAAGATGGACCCCCTGAGAACACAATTCATGATCCGCCTCCACCTGGACGTAGATGGAGCTATTGACTTCAACCTTCTGGCTGTGACCATCCAAAAAATTCTTTATCCATCAAATAGTCCAACCTTCAAATTCATATTTCTCCAACTAGAGATAAGAATACTGTGTGGGAATATGTCAAAGGCCTTGGACAAGTCCAGATAGATGAAATCAGTTGTCCTTTTGTCAACCAAAGCTGTCCCTCCATCATAGTGGGTCTTCAGGTTGCTCAGGCATGATCTGCCTTTAGTGAAGTCATACTAGCTGTCTCGGATCACATCCTTGTCTTACATGTACCTTAACGTATCTTCCATGAGAATCTGCTCTATGATCTTCCTGCTTCCTCTGCTTAATTTCTTATGTAGGGGGACAGAGAGCTCTTTTGACCTCAGAAAGTTGTCCTTAAAGAGCTGCCAGCTCTGTTCTGATCCAAAGGATCAGAACTGTCCCTAAGGATAGTTTCCCAGTGGATTTCATCCAACAGTTCCTTAAACAGCCTGAAGTTTGGTCTCCTAAAGTTCTGGGTCCTGTCTCTGCTCTTTGCCAGGCATATGTATATATATACATATGTATGTAGCATGTATACATTATTTGTAGCATAACCTTCATAAAAGAATAAGTATCTCTAGTTTTGGAAATTAAATCATCACTTTTGCCTCCAGTTTTCCATAAATGCCTCAGCCTTGCCCAATCCCATTCACACAGCAGCAGGAGTCTATTAACTCATAATAAATAATAGTGTATCCCATGGACATTCTCGTATAATATTCATTCATCGTGCTTAGAGAATGTGCGTACTATTTATAACAAGCTGTGTGACAAGAGTCCTTTTTTATTGGTTTAATTTTGAAGTAGAGCACGTCCACCCACAGTATGGGTTAGTGCTAAGATTTGTGTGTAACAGTCATTCTGTATCAGGGAGAGAATTGTGGTCCCTGGGTGACACTGATGATCTGAAAGCCACAGTGCTTTGGGGGCACTTAAAGGAATTTGATGAATTTATCTCCCCAGTGCTCTTCTGCGTAAACCTGCTTCTTACCCTGGAGACAGCTTGAGTATCTCTAACACAGTTGAAATACGTGATTTGCCTTTCCAGTAAGTGCCTTGGGGCAAAAATCCTCTAAGGGAACTGAATGTCACTTTTAAGGAGGACTCAGTTAACTTCTCCGGGGCTGTAGCAAAGTGACTCACTTCACTTAGCGTGAGACTCCCAACTCCCAAAATAGATGCCTATGTTTTTTCTTCAAAAAAGGATAATAATTGTTGGGTTTATTATTATTATTATTATTATTATTATTTTATTTTCTTATAAAACATCTCCAGAAGAAGATGTAGCATCAGCCATTCCCCCCATAACTAGACAGGCTTTCATAACACGCAAAATTTCCAGTTATCGGCTCCTCTGGCTGACAGACATCAGACTCATCTCTCTTTTGTTGTAAGAATATGCTCTGAGTAACAGACAAGGGACTGTTAAGTGAAGAGAAATGGATACATCAGGTTTAATCTTGTCCAATGAAGTCACAGAACAATGAAACTCCATGGAGAAGTGAGGGCTCTTGGCAGAAAGGTTGTCTGTTTGTTGTGGAAAAGGTGGGATTAACATTTGACATGCTCAGAGAAGGAATCGGAGGCCAGCTTCCTGCCTGAATTCTCTAAACATTGAGACTTTGCCTGAAATGAAATCTCTATCCAACATCTTTCTGGCTGTGTTTTATACAGAGTCAGATTTCCTGCTGTTTTAAGACTAAACCTGGGTTAGGATAGATGCACGCAATACCAAGCCTCTAGGCTTAAGGAGAAGTGCTGAATGAGTCTGACCATTCAAGACAATAGTTCTAGGCATGCTGAAGAGCAGAACCATAAGTGCCTGGAGTGTGTTCTTGCAAAAATTATAAATAAAAATAAATCAATTACAGATTTTAGTTAGTTCTTCATTTGGCAGTAGCTGAGTATGGTTTTTGGGAAAACCAGTTTTGGCACTGGAGCTTCTCTCTGTGGAGAAGATAGTGCAAAGCAGATGTCCTGCACACTACCTAATGGCTTCCCAGATTGGTACAACTGGCACATGCTAAAATGCCTCCAATATATACTGGGCATCCACAGCCTCTCTGCTGTTTCCTAGAGAGGTCACAGTTCCTGGACATAGCAGAATGCTCACAGTGAGTCCCACCTTTTGTGAACACATTCACAAAGTCAGAAGAAGGAAGGGCAAGTGGGACTTGTTAGACTTAATGTCTAGTATGACTGATTCCTGTCAACCTTCTTTTATTGCTGCCTCTGTCTTGGAAGGCTGAACTCATGTCAGTGGCCTGGTGAGTATGCAGAAGTTTTGGTACCTCTGGAAGACAGGTTGCTATGCAAGACAACTGCTTGCGTGTGAGAAATAAGTCAGACATTAGATGCGCTGCTTGTGTGCAGCCCATCTGATCAATGCAAGCTGTGTGCACATGTCCAGATTTTACATGTCAGACAGCCGAGGCAAATACAAATAATCCACAGATTCTGCCAGTCAATCCACCAGCTGCAAAGATAATTAGGGCAGCTGAAGTTCACTTTGGAACAAAGGTGCTACAAAGCTACAAGTGTTTGCAGTTGTCATGAACTGACAGTCTTGTTGTTGGCGAGGCTTGAGTTCACTTCAGTGCACAGTTCCACGCCACTTCCCATTCAAGTTATTCCATGGAGAAATACATTACTGAGATATTTTAAGCCTGGCTGCTGGACTATTACTACTAAAAAAATCCAAGAATTAGAACAGAGTATGATGTAGTTCATTCTTTCCAATTAGGATTGTAATATAAAAGGATTTAATTTATGACTTTGGGATCAATTCTGTGGCTTTGGAAAGAGCAAATCCCCCCTGAAAGGACAAATTCTGAACTCAATTTAGAATCTATTGTCTGTTAGGAGAAACAAACATCAGTTAATAGCTATATGGATTCATGTGTCAGACAGCTTAAATCTCTGTGTACAACATAAACTACTTCAACGTTACTGATATAAAAAATAGTTTCTTCCAGTATTCTTTACAGCTTTTAGTGTGCCCTTGTCCTGATTCAGCAAAAATATTTTTTTCTAACGAGTGATCAGACTAGCAAACAACTCATGTACATCAGACGGTTTGTATTTGCAGAAAATGTCTTAAGAGAGCTCTTTAAAATCAAATGCATTCTGAAAAAAGGAAACAGCAGAAGCATCCTGTGTTTCTCTGTGGTTCAGCAGTACTCATTGCCAACACCAACACAATATACTTTGAAAGCTATGTTTTCTTATTCTTACGCTGTGCCTTTTGAGGTTACATTGAGCAGACCTGCTTGGTATCAAAGTCCTCCATACATGCTGGTGATATGAATTTGGATGTTTTTTCTTCCTTGTTTGTCCTTGGAAAAACGATTGCAAAACCTTTATCTAGCTATCAGTCTTACATGTAAAGAAAGGGACATGATAAACCCTCTTTTTCATCTTTTCAGGAATTGAGAAGAACACCATAACATTCAGGTAGTAAATAACAGTGTAAGAAATCATTTACACACAGAAGTGGCTAATGGCTGAGAAGTGTTTCTTCCATGTGTGTTGCTTGTTTCAGTCAGAACATATTTTGAAATACGCTTTCAAGAACCTTCAAGGATGGATTTGTTTTTGATGTTGCAAGAATCCTTCGTGGCTGCCCTTTGCACAAGAACCTGATGTATTATTGATGGTGGGAAATCCTTGCTTCCGAGAAAGTCTTGAAAGGACATTTGAAGTATGGTTGTTTTCGTTCTTTTTTTTTTTTTCCTTTTTTTCTTTTTGGTGAAATCAGAGTTTAGGTCATACGACCTGTGGAACAACTCTGTCAGAAAAGGGAGTTTTCAGAAAAGAGATTAAATTGACTCATTTTCAGTGGCATTCTTCCATTGTTTTGCCAGTTTAATTTGTTTGCTAGTTTAATTAGTTGAAATAATCCATATGATATTCAAGAAAGAAAATAGCTGAACAAACTGAATAATCAGTAAAGATCTAGATTTATATTATATACAAGTAAAATTATCTCTAGTGATGAGACGGAAAACATGAGTGAGTTTGGTAGTATTATTCTCAAGGGTGGTTAGGTAGATTTAGGGGTTCAAAATTAAAGGCAAATCTTACTGTGTTTCATCTTTTCAGAAGTTAGATATTGATTTTTAAAATTGTGACCATCACAGCTAATGTCTATTCAAAATAATAAGGTGATTATTTGGTTTGCAAATTAACTTATTTGATTATGGCATTGTAAGAAACTAAAAATATTTTTCCTTGCACTGATTTTCTAGTCGTGTCAAACTGTCATAGGTCTACTTCTACATTTTCTCTTACTACTTAGTAGTAACTATTACATGACTAAAGGTTTTAAAAGCTTCTCTCAAAATTATACCTGTGATATTAGGCTATTATTTTAGGGAAAAAACATAGTATACACCAAGCCTACATCCAGGTTTCTTTACAAATTGCTACAACTCCATGCATTTCAATAGACTTCTTCTAGAGTAGCACCACTCTAACCTGGAGGATGTTGGAGGTCCTAACTAACTTTAAGTTTTATGGATCACCAGAATTCATTGTCCCTTGAGGCAAATATTAACCTTGGCTTCATCCTGCACTAATATTTACTTTGTAAATCAATAAACCTTGATGTTTAATCACTTGAGTTAAAGCCAATGCCTGTTGAACATCTCATGCTACATATCATTACTGTCAGGAGTAAATTTAAAGCCTCCTTTTTATTTAAATGCTGTGATGAGGTGTCTTTCTGTGATGCTAACAAATATTTGAAGAGCTTATTTCCAATTACAAGTAGGATTCACTAGCAATATTATTATTACACCGATGTCTAGAATTGATGGAACATGATCTAAAGATACACATGGGGAATGGTGTGTGGTTTAGGGATTGCCACACTTAACAGATCCTGGAGGCTGTTTAAGGAGTGTTTGCTAGGGTAAATTCATCTTAGTGTCTGTAGCTTTCATAGACTTTCTTTAGAGTCCACAGAAGCAGACATCTCTTTCAGTGGAGAGTTGCATCCTCACTGAACAACTCAGAAGCAACCATGTCAGTTTAGGTTTCACTCACTGGTATGGAGGGCACTGTGGTAGCTCAGTGTACTGGGCTGCCCTTGCTTTTGCAAATTCTGCTTTCTCCCAGACATCTCAGTCAATCAGGGATATCGATTCTAGCATCACCACCAAATGAGCCAAGACCACTACTGCAAAACATTCAGATTCATATCTTGTGTAAGCAGCAGTACTTAGCTATCAGCCAGCTTGTCCTTTACTATAAGCAGTTAAAAACTTATTAAAAGAGAATTTAGAACACAGCCTGTGTTTCAAGCTTCACAATTTAGGCTAGATAAATGCAATAAGAAATGGGTTATTTATAGGCCTGCAAATGTGAAAGAAAACTGATTAGATAGTCACATAGAAATGCAAACATTTACTTGTCTTTAGAGGCTCTCCTGCTTTAACTCTTTATCATTCTTTTAAGATCAGATGATAAAAGCTAACTGGATGCCGTCTCCCATTTTTTATAGGGGTCCTTCCTTCCTTCCTTCCTTCCTTCCTTCCTTCCTTCCTTCCTTCCTTCCTTCCTTCCTTCCTTCCTTCCTTCCTTCCTTCCTTCCTTCCTTCCTTCCTTCCTTCCTTCCTTCCTTCCTTCCTTCCTTCC
>JACDJE010000321.1:1962027-2011099 GCA_016647715.1 Pavo muticus
CTTCCCTTCCCTTCCCTTCCCTTCCACCTTCCTCTCCCTCTCTCCCCCTCTTTTCATTCTCTCTCTCTCCTCTTCCTTTTCTCCATCCCTCCCTTTCTCTCTCCAGAATCATGTAAGTACTGCTGTTAGAAATAATACAAGATTTGTTTTTGAATATTTAAAAAGGGATGCTTTTCAGTAGACAGGAGGAAGAACTGCCTACAGGACATGTTGTGTCAGCTCTCCTAAGACATTCCATGTGATTTTTCAGTAACCAGCATAATGATGTGGTTCAATAACATCAAATTAACTAAGGTAAATATCACTGCTCAACACTCTTTTGGCTGAGGCACAGAATCTATTTCATGACAACAAAAACATTTTATGAAAATCCTCCTACTCTTTTAAAATAAAGTGGAAAGCAGATCACTAATTCTTCTTCTGGTCATTATTTCTTATGGTTGCAGTTATTAATTCTTGTAAAGTTTCAGAACTCTTTCGTAGAATCTGCACACATATAAAAGCAGAAAAATAACAAGGCATCTAATGCTGTTTTGAGAGGGACTGACAAGAGATATTAATGTACTTATTACTATTATTGTTAAATTATAACAAAGGGCTCATGGCATCTTCCTTACTGAAATAAACCAGCTGCAGAGCCCTCCCTCACCCTGTCTCATTCAAGGCAGTGATCTCTGTCAGCTTTCGACTGCTCTAGTTTGTCACTGCCGGCACAAAATGGAAATGCTACACGCTATTCTCATTGTGCCATCATTCAGGATTTATTCTGGCTCATCAGCAGTGGTGAATCTCCTTCTTTGTTTCATGAGATCTATGAATACGTTTAGACATTTCAGACTTGTATTAACATTCCTCTTACTAAAACCAATGGAAACCTTTCTATTTGCTTAACTATGAGGAAGCTTGAGCCAATGGCTGCTCTCCTGCACTTCTGTTTTATTATTTTGACCAGTTATTTTTGCTCCTACTGACAATGTTCCAGGTCACAGTAGTGACATTGAAATATTTCTCATCACTACTGTCATTTTTAAGTGACAGAATCATAATATTCAGTAGCGCTGAAAGTAAGGGTTGGTTGTCTCTTTCCTGTTTCTTCCACTTTGTGGATGGATAAAGTACCAAGATGTGGAAGCCTTGCAACATCCCAGTGTTTCTGTCTTGCTGCCTGTCTAAATCCAGCCTGCTTGCCAGTGTCAAAGAAGGCTAAATGAGCTTCTGGTGACTCAGCGTTGGGGGTGGACAGGATGGTGGAGTGAGAATGATGGCTGTGGTTCAAGCACCAAGCCTGCTGAATTTTTATTTTGCTGTACTTAGCACCAAGGGAGTGAAATTAGATCTTGCCCATCTTAGCACTGTTATAAGCCCTTTTCAGCTTCCCCAGAATGCCATGGAATTTCAGTATCAATTTCTGTGGCATGTTCGCATATGTTAACGAGTGTCTCCAAAGCTAACAAGCGAGGAGGCAGGGTAGGGAAGTGGAGGAGGAAAAGGCAAGCAAGAGGACCAGCTGAATGTTCCCGCCAAGCTTTACTTAAGCTGTGT
This sequence comes from Pavo muticus, assembly GCA_016647715.1. Classification (NCBI taxonomy): domain Eukaryota; kingdom Metazoa; phylum Chordata; class Aves; order Galliformes; family Phasianidae; genus Pavo; species Pavo muticus. The sequence continues at coordinate 1,963,570 of JACDJE010000321.1, forward strand.
GGCTGGCTCTGCTATTCAGGTCCCTTCACATTTGTCTGTGGGTTGTGATAGACAACAGGGGCTTAATTATTAGCACCAGGGCATATGTTTGCTGGATGACTAGATGGGAAATGTAAATGAAACACTAAAAATATATCAATTAGTGCATTTTTCTTACTATCGGATTCTCTAACAGATACGGCACATATTGCAGGCTAGAATCAGAACAGGCTGTGGTGTCTTCAGTCAGAGAAAGACGAAGAAATAAAAAGAAGTCAGAAAGTGTTGGTGGCCTTACCATTTGGTGCTTAGTGTTCAGCTTCAGCAAGAATAACACAGCTGAAAGAGAGGGAGGTATTGAACATCACCAAACATATCTGACCTCTACCTATTTCCCAGGTGAAGACCTGGCAGTGTGGGACAGTGGTGGTAGATAGCCTGACTGCTCCTGGAATGCTCCTCGGGGAAAGCACAGGGGGCTGAAAGGACAGAGGGGCATGGTAGGACCTGGCACAGGAGCTGGGAGGGAGCCTTAGCTCTGCACACCACATCAGAGCCCCGACCACTCTCACCTCAGTAGTTGCAAGCAGCCTTCACCATCCTCCTCTGTCCTGGCCTCCTGCACACACAGCTTTTCTTGGCTGGCCATGTTCCTGCATGATTAATGCTTTCAGGCCACCTGGGCCTGGGGAATAGGTTGCTGGTATGTAGGCTTTTCTTGGCTGCTGTCATTTGGTAATTAGATCTTGACCCTAGTGCCTTGACACACTTCTTGCCTTGATCAACAAAGACCTGATAGAGGTGTATTTAACAGCTGAAACACAACATGCTCAGATCTGTTTATCTGGATTTGAGTAGATTTTTTTGGGTAAGAGCAGAACTTTTCCTATGGCTGAGAAAATATTTTCCTCTGTGCCCTTGTTTCATTTTACTACTTTATATTTATTATCATTTAAAATCTCGAGCGTCATGGGCAGGTACTGAGGAAAGTTCTCCTGGTTTTGAAGGTCTCTGCAATAATATTGATCTCTTCCAGACCCTTTTGCTCATCTGAACCTCCCACAAACTTTCTGTCCCTTTGTGCTCTCTTCCCCTCGCCTCCTGGAGGCATCTTGCTGCTGCAGCTAAGTTAAACACTGTCACTACTAGGACAGATAGTTAGAAGTTAAGGCTGACCCAAGTTTTGGTACTGTGATTGACTGCGATGCTGAGGCAGGGTGAGGAAGTGTGACACAGCACTTGAAACTTGAGTGAAAGCAGTGCCTTCATCCTATGGAAATGAAAGTTTCCAGGATGAAGTCTGCATGGCTGCATGAGGACAGACTCTTTAGGAGGGTCTGTTGTGATAAGACAGGGGGAAATGGTTTCAAACTAAAACAGGAGATTTAGACTGGATATAAGGAAAAAGTTCTTTGCAGTAAGGGTGGTGAGACCCTGGAACAGGTTGCCCAGAGAGGTAGCAGATGCCCCATCCTTGGAGACATAAATTGTCAGGCTGGACCAGGCTCTGAGCACTCTGATCTGGCTGCAGATGTCTCTGAGCAGGGGAGTTGGACTAGATGGCCTGTAAGGGACCCTTCCAACTTAAACAATTCTATGATCCTATGGCAGATTTTCTAACTTGACCCCTTTCCAGGTAAGGTTTCAGCTGGAAACTTGCTGTTGCCCTGTGAAATTCTGGGCACTCAGGGAGATGAACAACTGGGCCTCAGCCTCCCTTTCTGGATCTTTCAACTTACCATGCCATCTGTGCCACATCAGCCTCAGTTCCCACCTGTCCAGAACCCCTAGCAAGGCCTGCTCACCTTCAAAACTCTAAGATCATGTCCCACTTCAAATCATTATGTGGCGAGGTAGCTGGATGAGATGTATGTAATGCCATGTACTGCAGTTTCCAAGATCACACTAATGCTGAATAGGCTCAATAAATAAGCAAACGTTATCCCTGGTAGATCCTTGTTTGTCTGCAGTATTGCACAGTTTTCCTCTCTTGCCTGATCATTTAATCTTTCCCTCAACCTTTTCTCTGTTACTGCTGATCAAGCAAAAACACTCAGACTGTCAGAGAGAGGAAGCCACCATTATTTACATTAAATTTTGACCAAGTGAACGCCCTGATAAACCAGGTCATGGAGGACACAGATCCTGCTTGGTTTTTCTTGCGGGTTCTCTGTTTTGTTATGAATGACATTTACAAATGTACTGCCCTTTCTACATAAAAATATCTCTCTAAGCACACTAGACCAGTTCAAATGAATGTCAGCAATTCTCTTATGAGGCAATATTTACCACAAGACTGAGGAGATGCTGGAGATTTAAGTGCTACTTCCTAATATCCCATTGGCTATTAATATATGCTATGACTTATTCTAAATAACTACATGTAGCTGCAGAAAGGTGACAAGGTCTTCTCAAAACAGCAACTTCATTTGCTGAAGGAACAATGGGAAATGTTGTGACAAAATTAGGCCTTGTAGAGTTTCAGTTAAATGCTTGTCAAGTTCTTCATTATACAGATAGTTGCTCCATATGTGTGCTGTCCTAATACTTAAATATATCTTAATTACATTTGTATATCATAGGTGTGTTTAGTTTTAATAAAAGAATATTTTGTCTTTCAGTAATTCAAGATTGTTACTAAATTAACAATGTAAACCCATATTTTCTCCTCTGTTGAGCAGAACTGAGATCAGGGACCACAGAAGGGCTAGTGCCAAGAATATAACCCCGGAGCTGCTTGAAGATCCTGACCCAGAAGCAGCATACAGCAGAGCTGAGCCACCTGTAAGTCTCATCTGGCCATTTACTTACTGACTTTTGGGTGGCAGGAAGTGCAGAATAACCTATTTAGAATTCATAAAGGCTTGTTCACCTCTTAGGAGGGACAGCAGCAGGGGGCTAAGTTGATGACAAGATTAAAATATCAGAACTGGACTTAGGCAAAATATCTCTCCTGTTGAAATCTGTGTCATGGTGTGTATGAACCTATGGTGGGTTGCAACAAAGTACTCCATAAACTACGTGATGTGACATTCACACTAGAACAGTGATAGAGAACTCTCTTCCTTCTTTGTCCAATTCTGGTAAAGACTTTGGCTTTAGCTGAGGCCACAGATGAGACCACAGGGTAAATGCCAGTGACGGGAGAGTTGAGGCAGTGTTGGATCCTGGGAGTTTTAATCTCTAAGTGGTCCCTCCATCCCAGGGTTGTCATAGGCCCTGTTAGGGAGAGCTCTGATTGCTAGCTTTCTTATCAGCCAAAAGACAATGAAAAAAACCTTTCTCATTCCTTCAGAGAATGGTACGCAGAACTTTAAACAAACAAGTGTTTAAAGCAAAAGCTGGTTAAAGCACATCCTGAAATCTTTAATAAAGATATATTTTATATGCAGTCATGTGCGTGAAAGAAAGTCTTTAATTACATGACAATAATTTTATGTATAACATTTTTTCTCACTTAAATTTAATTCTTGGATACTCTCTGCATCTATTTTTCTTGATTTTTCAAATCTTGTTCTACTTTGCAGCCTGTGGGGATCAGTATAAAACCTATATCTCTGCTGCAATGGGGGTTATAATTGTGTTGTTTTAGGATTTTCTAGAAAGCAGCACATGACAGTAAAACCTGAGGGTTGTTTTATACATACAGACCCTCTATGTTTGGTTCGTAATTCCCAGACTATTCTCAAAGGGGTAATATTAAGCAGTTTCTTAGGACAACAAACATTTAATACACATTGAAAGCAGTCTGTGATTTCAGAAGATGAAGTCTTTGGCAATTATACTAATTTAATTATACCAGTTAATGCATCACTCCTTCAGATGTTCCAACACAACAGTTTGTGCAGCTGCTGATGAATCAGACCAAGGAGATCATCAGCTTCAGAAAACACAGTTTTTTGGGAGTGTTTCTAAAAATGGGATCTGTTTATAAGCTGGTTCACAGTGTCTTATGACATTGCAACGCAAAAAGCTGTGCCAGCATAACTGGCACAGGGTGGGAAGGATTAGAGTATTTTACATTGGTATTGCTGAGAAGACTTTTGTCTTTTTACTGATAAAATATTGACCTTGTCCTTTACAGGCATATAGTAAATTGTATAAGGCACTGTAAGGCCTATATGCAGAATGTAAAGATTGAACAAACAAAAGCTATTAGAGCGAACATTTACTGTTTTTTTTTCTTTTATTGCCTCCTTTAGTTTGTTGCTGTTGTGCATATTCAGATACACAGTTTCAACACCACATTTACACCTTTGTACTTTAGCACCAATATCTACATCCCCCACTTATTTTTGTCCAGAGCTGGTGTCTTATTCCTGACAGCATGTCCCAGACATGTTATATTTGTCATTATAGACAGCTAAGAGCTTGCAAAGGTCTCAGGTTTTTCCATTCCCCCAGCATCTCAGTGACAGACACAGACAGCAGCATTCCAGCCTACGGGGTAACTGTCGGCACAGTTACAACAGAGATCTGTAATCTGCATTCCAAGTGCAGCAAGTATTAGGATCAGCCCAGAAAATATCCCCAGATTTTGTGTTAGCCAATTAGTCTACAAGGTATTATTTTTTCCTAAAACTCATCATGGTGGACCAAGCATTACTCCAAGGCAAGCTGTCTCAAGTAAGTAAGCCCAGAGCTGTGGCACTAATCTTGTGGTGTCACAGCAGCACAGATTTAAAAATCCAATTTACTATTTCAGGTACATGTAGTTCTGCTTCAAACAGCTCCACACACACATACACACACACAAACACACATACAAACATATGCACACACTCATTCTTTTTGTATCTGAAGTCTAATTGGCTTCTTTGGAAGAAATTATACTACATATGACCAACTTGCCATGGTAGCTATGCAAGTGGCTTCCACTTCAGCTACTGAACATGTCTAATAAATTCTACTCTCAAACACAGGTCTTGGTGAACCCTCTTGAGTCATTAAGCCTTCCTTGCCTTTCATCATGTGTCCAGAGACACAGAATATCCTAACATATACTGCTCTTCACTGCTTTTCTCTCTTCTCTTTTGTCCTAGTGTTATCTATTGCATTTTATTTGGACTAAACACGCAGAAGGTATATACTAGGTCAGGAAGTTTCCCCTTCCAAACAAACAAAAACATTGCAGTTTCTCTCTTTCTATCAGTAGAAAAAAGTAAACATAATTTGATTTCAGCACTGGAGATCAGAGGCTGCCGTACTAAGCTTGTCATCTGTTTCTGAGTTTGCTCGAGTCTCTTCTCTTCAGCACGTAAAGAAATGAGCAGAACTGCACCTGTCTTCCAGAATCTTTTAACTTGAGAATAGTATATGAAAAGAGAAAGAAAAGCTGCTACTAGAAAAAGAAGATGGAAAAATCAAAGCTGAAATCTTTAAAATATATTAGAACATTTCCTTAACCAAAATAAATGTGAGCATTTTCTTGCTAGTTCTAGATGCACGCATGATATATACTTAAATAAAGGGCATATGGGGTTCGCTTCATTCTCTTAAATACTTCCACTGTGCTCTGAATGAAGTGTCAAGCTCTATAATGAATTGATTTGTTCTTTAGATAGTGTTGGACAGGCTCGTGTTTCCCTGAACTCAGTGTGTGTGGGAGGCTCAATTTTTTAGCGATGTTTAACTTCTTCCATGATGGGGGCCCCAGTTTCTGCTTTAGGTAGTATGTGAGCTACTTTTAATATATATTTTCAGTTTTATGCAAAGCATTCTTTTTGTGAATCTGGTTATGTATCAGCCTAATTCCCACACACTTTGGAAACAAAATATCAGGGCAGCAAATAAGTGTTCACATTTCAAATATGCTTTAGTGCAAAACAATGGTGAAGAATTTCTTTTTCCTTTTTTCTCCTTCTTCCTTTCTTTATTCCTTTATTTTTCCCTTTTCTTTTTCTTTCCTTCCTTGTTTCTCTCTTTCCTTCCTTTTCTTTCTCCTTCCTTCCTTCCTTCCTTCCTTCCTTCCTTCCTCCCTTCCTTCCTTCCTTCCTTCCTTCCTTCCTTCCTTCCTTCCTTCCTTCCTTCCTTCCTTCCTTCCTTCCTTCTATCCGTCCATTCTTTCTCTCTTTCTCTGTTTCTCTCTCTTTCTCTCTCTCTTTCTTCCTATTTCTTTTCTTTCTTTTCTTTCTTTTCCTTCTTTCTTTCTTTCTCTCTTTCTTTCTGTCTCTCTTTCTTTTCCTAAAGCTAGTTAGTGCAGTATTAGGTAGGTCACTCTGGCCGCATTCCCAGAATTTAACAGTGGGGGCCTTGTGGAATGCTAAACGATGTGTATAACAGCATTCAGGCTCTCTATGAGCCAATCCGTCAAAACATTTGCTGCTTTGAAAATGTGTTCTTCAAAAAATGGGCATATGGAACTTATTAGACTATTTGGTGGAGTTCAGGCAGCAGAGCCCAAGAGAAGCATAAAAACATTTGAGGATACAATTCTACCTTAAGGTAATGGGATCTCTAAACTGTTCTTTTGCAATCAAAAACATACAAAATACAGGCGAGAAACATCCTGAATGGAGACATTCGACATTCCAAACAGTCACAAGACCCTAAGTAAAGAACTTGTAATAGTAGTAAAACAGTAGTGGTTTGATTGCAGCAATGGCTGATACGTTTGGTTTGCTCTCTTTGCAGAGTGTATTGATTCTTGGCTCTCTAACAGTTTAAGCTGAAGTGATATTGAGGAGCTCTGACTCATGATTTCACTGCAGTGGATTACTGGGTCTCTGGTGCATTAGCAGTGAGGATCAATCAGTCTCCTTAGAGATGAAAAAAGACAGTGTTGCAGAAAAGAGGAAAAAATAAACTGCCATTTTCCAGCACCTGCTTGTACCTTTTCCCAGGGACTCTTCATCTCTGTGGCACAAGGTTCACAGATGGATGCCAGCATAAGCAGGGCTTCCTCTTCACAATATTAAACAATACAGCAAACTGCAAAAATTACTCATTCTATTCTGAGTTTGGCAGCCGCAGCAAGAGATAGCACTGGGGAAAGCAGGAGGGGGGTGGAGTAACCCACATCAACCCTGCACTCTGTCCTTTCCTCCCTTCTGCCCTGCCAACCCTCTGAGTACGCAGCTGTGATCTGTGTAAGCTCTTCGTTATGCCACACTGCTACCCTTGATCATTATGGCAAAGAATTAAAAGGACACCCTGTTCTTATGTAGAGGCATCTTTGCCAGTTGACATTCATGTACCCTCTTTTATACCACTGCGTGTTAGAGGCGAACATAGTATATATGAAATTCTGAACAAATTTTTCCACCCTGTTAAAGATGGGAATCTCAGCTTCTGGACTTCGTTTTGTTGATATATCTGTATTCAAGGATTGTTCTATTGCTGTGTGGCTGTAGTGCAAGTGAGGCAAAAAAATGATATTGAGACTTTTTTTCTGGACAAATCAGATGAAACATGGATTGTTAGCTTTGAGTAAGGTTGGTACTATTTGCTGATATACTCTAGACTGGTCTTCGCTATCCCAGTGTTTGGACCAAGAGCTGAATAGTACAACAGGCTTTGACAGTTGTTGACATTGCAGAAATGATGGACAGTAGCCTCATGGCACAGAATATTGTGCTACCAAGTGATGTCACTGATATCATTGATGTACCTGCAAGTCTTATGTCCCATCTTCTTACATTGGCTTGAACCATTTCTGACCTTCACTTCTGTCCCTGCTGTGCCTCACTTTTTCTGTAATGCAATTCTTCCTTCAGGGAAGGACACTGCTGTGCATGCAGCCTTTTTAGTCCTGAGGAAGAGGGAAAATGAAGGGGCTGGAGGTGAGCTACTCTCTTGTTTCTATGCTCCAGCAGGTACCTTGCCTCTCATTCCCTTGAGGCATGCCAGACTGCATTCAATGTTGTGCACTCAACAGTCCACAGGGAGGGATCCTGGCATTGCTAGTGCTACTTTTTTCAACCTCTACAAATGAGTAAAGCATCCCAGGAAATGGGGCTCAGCCTTGAGACTTTGCTAATGGTCAAGGAACAGAGATTAAGGACAGAGACTGAGACATCTCCACCTCTAATTGCAGCCCACTGGAAACCTCAGTGACCCTTGTCCAATAAGCTTAGTATGATACTTGACAATAGCATGAGACTTTATTCGTTATTATTATTACCAGGAATTCAAATGGCAGTGCCCCTATCTACAGCAAAGAAATGCTTTATTGTTTTGTTATGCAAAGATCCTTGAAATAAGCTGTGGCATCCAGCAGAAACTTTCCTTTTTACTTTATTCCTGTATTTGGAAGAGACTCCTGGGACAGAAAAGCCTCCTGGGAACTGGACCTTGCTGTTTGAGTGGAAAATTTTGAAAAAGGAAATTGCCTGTAATGGTCTTGTTGTTGCCTCCATGGGCTGCAAAGAATAACTGAATCAAGTTAAATGGCAGATATGTTCTCAAACTCCTTTGCCACTGAATTTTCCCACTTGAGGGAAACCAATCTGCCACCTTCAAAAGCTAAATTTTCACATGACAGAGACATGATACTGGAGCCATAGATCTGGATCCTGGGTAATATTTTTGCCTGTGGGGCAGGAAAGTAAGAAAATAACCTTAAAAGTGTCTGGATAGAAACTTCAGAAGTGCGGTGCTTTGGCCTTCTGCCACTCCTTTTGAAGTCAGAGACTTCTCCCATTGTGTTAGATTTTAACAGAGTCAGAACAATGTCAAACTCCCTTAAAAAATCCCACCCAACTTTCAGTGCATGGCTTCACTGAGCCAGAAAATTTTGGTGCTGGAAATCATCGTGGGATTTTGTAATACTAGAGGTGGACTCCCTGTTCCTTTCATGTCAGCCCTGTCCCTGCAGGAGATCTTTGATTCTGTCTTCCTGACGCCGCAAGAGTAGTACTGTGTCAGACCCCCTGATACTGCCTTCTATTCATCCCATCATGGCAAAATATGAAAGAAAAGTGGAAGCAGCATTATGCCCATCACCTGCACTGGCTGTAAGTCTACTGGCGTGGGTGGCAGTGTGTCGTGCAGGAAGGTCCCTTTCTTTCTGCCATCTTCCTTCTCTTTTCTGATGTGTACCATTGTAGTTCCCAGCTGCTCATGGTCTTATGTATGAGCTTTTTCAGGAAGATTAGTCATGCAGTACTAGCTTCTGTCTTCATGGCTGGGTTTGTTGTTTGCTGTTCCTTGCACTATGGCAGAGCACAGTATCTGGCCTTAGCTCACTACCTTAAGGACTGGTTTCTTTTGTTACAGGTTCATGTTCAAGGGATCCAGCAATCACACTTCAGCTAAAGTTCCTTATCAAGTTTTATGAAACCCTTAAACTGAACTGGGCCTTCTTAAATCTCACTGGTTTGTTGTTCAAGATTAGTTCCTGGAGTATCTAAACTTATGAAATGTTCGATATTGAGATCTGTCCGTGGTTCAGGTTTCTGTTGTGGTTGATATCTGTTGAGCCATTAAGCTTCATTCTACTGAAATTATTTTATTTATAAAATTGTAATTTATTTTACTTTGGTACTCTGCAGCCATTTCCTAAGGGAATTGTGCCTGGAAAAAATAGAAGAATGAGCCATGTAAGTCCATGAGAGAGGCTATAAAATAAACATTATACCATGTGTGGGGTAACATTTTTTACTGCAAGTGGCTGCTCTCACTTTCTGGCATTTATACACATAGCCATCTGTTTGAAGGCTGTTTGAAGTGGCTGTATTCCAGCATTTATGTAACTTGCCTGTTGAAAGGAAATGACATCATTTAGTTTCCTGAAGAATATTACCAATGCCAGAACTGAGGAAATAAAATCTACAATAAATAGAATATGTATTTTAAAATCTTTTTTCTCTGTTACAGTAGACCGCTTCTCCTTACTGATCTGAACATGTTTTTAAAGCAATGGTAAGCCCAGGAAACCTCCTCCATTTCAGAGGCATTTTGATATTCATTGCTAGCAGTAGACTGCAAGTGAATGTTTGCTGGAGTGAGATCCAGAGAGACAGAACTGAAGAAACACAAGGACAAAATGTGTAGTTTTCCCTGAATGAGCCTCCGTTGAAAGGTATAACCATAAACTAACAAGCACTGCAACTTCATAGTTAGACTGGGTGAAGATTCATCACTTTCAGGTGACCACGATAGAGAAGCAGCTATTTGTCATACCTGGAAAAAAACATGCAACTCCATTAATAGGAGTTAATCAGTTTATTACAAACACTTAATAAGGTTCAAATTGCAAGAAAGTTTACATTATTAGAACCTGCATAAATGACGTATGTGTTCTGAGACAGTTGTTTTAAATCTTTTTAAAGATGTAAAGGTCTTCAGCTGGTGATTTCAGCTGAGCCATGTTGAGCCATCACGTGAGGGCTTCTTCCTACTCTGTCTAGCCAGAAATTTTTCAGACCATTTATTGACTGATGACTCCTGTTTTATTGCATGCTTTTGTCAAGCAAAATACGGACCACAGGATCACCCAGCCAGTAGTCCAAATAAAGTAACAAGATCTTCTACTTTATATAGAGTTTTAAATGGAGTTTGCCTTTCAATTTCCTTGTGTGAAGAATATTGCAAAGTAGACAAGCCATACCCCAGGAACAGAAAGGCAAGCTTTGATCATGAGTTTTGTCATGCTGCTGAAGGTATCATTTCCAATCACTTTTACAGTTTCAAGGTACTTCATGTTTAACCCTATTATGAGCTACTGACATACAAGTTTTATTTTACAAAAGTTATGTTATTTCCCATGATTGACAGTTGTTTATAAAAATTAACTCTATTCCATAAACAGCAGTGTAGCTGGACTTTAATTTATGGCTGATTTATTAAAAACAGATTTGAGCTGCCTATTTTTCATATTCCTTTACTTTTGAATGTTTTTCATAATGAAGACATTATTCTTGTCAAAAGGAAATGGAAAGGAAGAGATGGCTAATGATAGGACAAGGGGTAATGGTTTTAAGCTCAAGGAGGGAAGGTTTAGATTGAATGTCAGAGGGAAGTTCTTTACAGAGAGAGTGGTGAGGTGCTGGAACAGGCTGCCCAGGGAGGCTGTGGATGCTTCATCCCTGGAGGTGTTCAAGCCCAGGCTGGATGGAGCTCTGGGCAACCTATTCTAGTACCAGATCTGGAGATTGTTGGCCCTGCTTGTGGCAGGGGGAGGGTCGGAACTTGATGATTCTTGGGGTCCCTTTCAGCCTGAGCCATTCTATGATTCTATAATTCTATGATAATGATGAACCTTAATAATTTATGAAATTCATATAGTCTTCTGTTTTATATTTATGGCTGGTCTTTGATATTCTCCAGAATATGCTGAAACTCAAGAAGCTCACTCCTGTGCAAACCAGCATAAAAATATCACTAAACTTTTTGCCTACCTAAAGAAAGAAAATCTACTTAATATAAATACGCCTGCTAATGGGAGTTATTGGTTAACAAAGCCATGGTTTTATATTGTAGTTATAATAGGAAAGTCTAATGTAGTCAGTAGTAAAGAGAGAAACAAAAGAGCTTATTCCTGTCTGATTAACTGTACAGCCTGTCCAAGAAGAATAGATAAGTGTTGATTATTAAATCCCAATTTTGGTGATGCCTTTTTATTTCTATGTATCAGCTCACAGCAGAATTTGAGATACTTGTCTAGGTGAGTGCACATAAACAAATCTAATCATGTGAATTGACTTCATAAATGTAGATATTTGTATAAATTAATGCCTAACTAAACTTTACTAAGTAATGGAATTGTTATGAGGCAATGCTGAAAGTCACGATGTTTTAGAGAGCAATTATCCAATGGATTAGAAAGGAACAGCTTTAAATCCATTATTTGAAACTAACATGAAAATTATGGTAATTATTACAGTGCATTTACTGGTACAGATTCTTAAAACTGGAGTAATGCAGTAAAATTAACATCCCTTGCAGGTGCAAATTGTATTCAAATAATCTAAAAGGGAGTCACTCTAATCACTTAATTCTACAATTTAGAAGTGTGATCGTATTATAGATGTGAGGGAATGTTTGAAAGTACGAACTCAGGCTTGATCAAATCCCTAGGAACAAATAGCCAGCTACATATGAAGCTCTGCATTTCCTCACAGGTGTAAACTAGGTATATACTTGTTGGGTAGCTGGTGAGTCTCAAAAAGTCACACATGAACAATGATATAAGAAATAAAAAGTCTTTCAAAGGCACTTGTTCAAAGAACTACAATCTGTATGAGGCAGATAGACTTTAATTACTTATTTTCAGATTCTTCTTGGTCCATATAGAGGTCAGATATAGGATTCATTCTTGCAGGGTGGGTAATATGAGTGATGTGAACCATATTTTTAGTCCCTAGATGTGCACTGCATGGTCTTACATCAATCACATAATTTTGTGATTGTAGTGCTGTGCACAGCACAAGTTTCAGCCCTGCTTTCATGGTGACTCAATCAAGCTATGACAGCTAACTAAAGAACTGCAGAGGACGTGATTTTTCAAATAAATCAGTTTCATATCTACACAAAACAAAATATGGATTTTCAAGAAAAAAACATGCTCCTTCTTCTTCTACAGAGCAGATGGAGCTCTGTTAAATACTATATAAATATTCCTAATACCTACTTGTGCTATGAGTTACTGCAACATGCTGGCAGAGGTATTTGTTACTGTGTGGGACATTTCCAACTTCAAAGTTAGCCTTATGTGACCTCTTTCTTCCTTAATACATTTTTTACTATCAAGAGCATCAACAAAGTAGTGCACCTAGAAAAACAAAGTGTAGTCATTGTAGCTGTGTAAACAGTTAAGTAACATCAAGGCAGGATCCAGCCAGCCCCTATTTTGCACATGTGTAGAGCACTTGGTTTGTAACTATTATTGCCGTGCTCCACATTGCTGTCCACGTAAGTTTGCAGGCTGTTAAACTTAGTGAATTAGATTACCCCCTCTGTTATCACTGTAGATATCACTTTAGGTATTTCAACTCTGCTCATGGCAAAGGGGTTGGAACTAGATGATCTTCAAGGTTCTCTCCAACCTGAGCCATTCTATAATCCTGTATCATTGTTTTCCATGAGGTCTCAGGCATTTGTACACCTGTACTAAAAGTAGCAAGAATTAGAGAGAAAAAACAGTTCCTTGCTTCACTATGTGAAATACGCAAGTACTTAGACAATCAGCTTTTCTTAAAAATCCATGTTCTTCCTGGGGATAAATAATTTTTTCTTAGACAACCAACAAAATGACAAATGAGTCACTAATTCCATGATTGTCCTGTTTTTGGTGAGGAACAACGTGGGGGAATGATTGAACTCCACTGGTCCAGGTTGGGTGTCTAATTATCTATGTATCTTACGTAGGTTGTGTTTTGTTTTGTTTTTTTTCCTTAATAACAACAACAAAAACAATTCTGTAGACTTCCCTGAAATTTGAAGAGGTCAGTTTGCATTTCTGAAAGTTCCTGTAATGGGAAGCACACGCTTCTAAAGTGATGATGGTTCAAATTTATTTTGGGAATCTTATGGTTTTCTATGCTACTAGCTATGATGTGGAGTCTCAAAACCCAGAGTCAATAGGTGAGCTGGCAGGAACACTACAGGCTTCTAAAAACTCCTCTAATATTTTTGGCAGAAATTGAGGTTCTTGAAAACTTATGCCATTTTTGAAAAAAGAGCCATTTATGTGTCTCTAGGACTTCCATTTGTCTCCCTAAGTGACTGCTTTGAATTGCAAAAGCAGAAAATATTCTAGATTTTCTGGTGGAGTCATGTCTGCTTTCATTATTATGGCTGTGGTCACAGGCTGAGCAGGGATATAAGTAGGCCTTTATTCACCCTAAATACTCAGAAAGAATATGTTTGAAACATGAAAATCTATTCCACAGGAAGTAGCCTTATTCAGGCACTTACTCCTAATAATGTCAGAGGTTCACAGGTAGAATGAATTAACGCTTTATCTAAAAATGTGGAATAAAACACGATCATTTGATAGAAAATACAAAGTGCAATTGTGAGTGAAAAATGTGGATTGTGGTTCCATTTCCAACCAGCCTCACCATTTTTGCAGTGGTTGTATATTTTAAAGTTTTCTCTAAAGACACTTGTGGTGTGGAGGATTCAGTATTTTAAAATGTTATTTTGTTCCAGCAAGGGCTAAAAACCAGAAATGCTGAAGCTCTCAGCACGGGAAAAAGAGTCATGGGCTCCTGTGCCAGTTCCTCCTGGCTGTCCCTGAGATGAGGACACTGAAGTCTCAGTGCCTCAATCACCTGCAAAAACAGCCAGCTGGGGAAAACAGCATTATAGAAGGAGATTTGTGTTTGGAGGCTTCACTCTCATGAACACACAGCTCCTCCCAGCTTGTTTTGTCTGGGGCCTGTAGGATGGGTTCTTAGAAGGCTGCTGTCCCTCCTGCCTCACCATCCTTTTGGCCCCCAGCTCACCCTGCCTTGCAGCCATTCAGGCTGCTCCTGGGGAGGCGGGACATTTATTGAGAATTTGACAGCACTGAAGCCTGGCAAGGCCCTAGGCTGCTTGTTCATGGAGAAGGCAGGTGAGCTGGAAGAAGCTGGGGTGTGCTCCAGGGACTGCACCAGGAGGAGGAATCTCCAAGGTTCCTGTTTGAGTTCCTATGGAACAGTAATCAAACCGGTTTTGTTCCATGTTCAGACATCATAAAGCAACTATATTCCAACAAAAGCAATTCATTAGGATTTTTCATATCAACGCTGTATTTTTTTTCCTTCCTTAATCATTATTCAGGTAAAAGCAACAAGAGCAAATGGTAAATGGAAAGAAGGAAAACGGCAACAATTGAGAAATTCTGGTGAATTGCTGAGTTCAATAGGGTTCTCCAGGAACAACCTCGAAAATGTATTTTTAAATACTTCTACAGAACTTTATGCAATTTTCTTTTCTCAGTTTTCTAGCAGTTTAGGCAATGAGTGACACATGCTCATTCTACAGAAGTGTTCCTGACCTTACTCGAGATCTGCTTACTTTGACAGTATATTTTCCACTGTCAGCCTTTCTAAAACAGCAGTCCTGGCTTCCCCCTATTGCCCCTTATGTCTGATCTGAGATATGTCCTTATGTCTGATCTGAGATTATCAGATCATGGGTTGAAACTAAGTGTGCATGCAGTGCTGCATGAATCAAGTATATCTGAACCTGGCAGGGCACAATCAGCTGGAAGTGGAAACTCAACTTGCTGTATTTCATATTAGTGTGAAGAAGTATTTCAGAGCTTTCTTCTGCGTTCTTCTAAAGAGCAGAACTTGGTCTATGAACACATGGGGTTGGAAAAGCATTCATGTGATGCCAAAACTTACTGCACATTCTTATGCAACAGCTTGGACACAGCTTACAGAACTGAAATATCCTTTACACTGACAGCACAGTTTTATAAGTAGCTTTCTTTTAAGCTAGTGTTGATTTAACCCATTGCTGTCCCTTCCACAGCCTACAGTCAATCCCACTTCAATCTGCCATTCTTGTGATAAACCTAAGGAATTCCAACAGCTGGAAAAGACAAATCCAAGACATTAAGGTGAATGCTGTGAGAGAGTTATTTTTCAGCAGGATCTACTGGAAAGAGCTGCTCAGATGTTTGTATGGGGCAACATGGCAGAGATTGCCATGGCACAAGACTTCTAACAATTTAAATTCCAGACAGTCAGTGAAAATTGGCTTCTAATATGTGTATAAACTACTGCCCTGTCAAAGCGCTTTTTTCTATGGTAGAAGTAGCAGTGTTTGTTGTGCTAAAAATCCCACTGAAACATTTCCAATAGCATTTATATGCCTCCAGAGTAAAGCGGCTTGTCACTCCTGGAAGTGTCAGGGTGTGTAGCTGAGCAATGAAGTTCTGTGTTCCTGCAGCCCCCCGCCCCCCGCCTGGCAGCGCAGCTCAGAAGTGTATTTATTCTTCTGTAGGCTGCAAAAACAGGAAGTGACATTTCAAGTAATTACAGATTTACTGTGCACCCATGGCTGGTCCCTCTGCATTGTCCCCGCTTTCCTGTTTGAGCTTGGAGGAAGCAGCCAGAGGGATGGGGGAAGGGAGAACTCGGTGGCATTTCTCTTCTGCCACAGCCTATGTTACTTAGGGGAAGAGTGATGAAAACATACTCAAAGCCTTGCCAAAGGCTTGCAAGAAATATTTGACATCTCACCTATAACAACAAGCAGGAGTTAAAGGTTAAATCACACACAACCCAAGCGTTTGGGAAAAGGATATGTTTGTGTCATCAATTTCTGCTGGATTCTAAGGGAAGAGTTTATGACAGAGCAGAATGGTCTCTGAGTTACCAGGAAAATATGGTGTGGCTTAATGCAACTATCTATCTGCGCACTTGCAAGGCACCCATAGCTTCGATATATTTTCATACCCAAATGTCATTTTCAGCGTAGTGGCTCTTAAGATGGTTACAGAGGAAGTGGACAAGGAGGACATTACTAGCTACATTCTTTATCTTTGTTCATGTACATTTGAATCATTACACAGATTATCTGTTTTTCTTTGATGTAGTATCACTTCCTGTGGGCAACTGTCACTATGGATAGAGAATAAGTGTTGATTACTGCTCTCATGTAAGGTATGGAACTAAAGAATTCAAACTAACAATGTGTTTTCTAAGATAATGTACAGCTATTCTTCAAACTGGGTTGAGAACATCTTTGTTGCTAAGTGCTTAAGTACTGCAGAGCCTATTTTGGTCACTATAACATTAAAGCTTCAGTGATCGGACTTCAGGAGAAGTGGTTTTGCTAATCACTCCTCCCATCTGCTGAAAATAATCAGCTGAAATTCATGGAATCTGCCCTGTGAACACAAATTTTAAGGTTATTTCTCATTCATTTTCTAGCCACTCACTGAGAATTTACCTATAAAAATATAGATTCTCAAGAACGAAAGCCAGTCTTATCCCAAGATAATAAATACAATTTTTATGTTGTTATCATTTTCTCTTTGTATGCATTACCAGCTATTAGTGAGCTGGCATCTCCCTAGCTTCAGCAATCTAAACAGATATCCAAGACTTGTTGTGCCTCCCACCAGCAGGGTAGTGGCACAGGAGCTGCCTCAAGAGAATTTACCTTACATGCCTTTGTAGATGGATACATCACTGATTATAAAGACGGTTTATATCAAATTTGTATATTTTTTTACACAGTTAATAGTAACAGTAAAAAAGAAGAATCTTGTAAGAACTAAAATTTCTGTATTTTGCACAATTAAAAGTAGAAATAACTTTGGGACAGGAATTAAAGGCCAGTATTAATCCTCTGTGAATGTGTCCCATTCATTAAGAAAAAATGCACCAGAACATATTAATTCATAGTACTCAGTATTATATGCCAATAAGTTGTAGCATGAATATAAACATTGCGCTGGCAGGGAAAGAGTGACTTTTGGAAATTTTCCTCTAAGAATAGGCAAAGCTGCCAACAACACCTGCAGAAAACAAAATAAAGTAGAACAATATATCAAATTAGTCTTGCAGGATAGGCTGTCCTATTTGCTCTGACAGGGTAGAGGTTATCAGCATTCACTAAGTGGTGTATATTAAACAATATGCATTGAGATATAGACGTTGTGCCAGTAGTCCTCCTTTATAAAATTAAACTGTCTGGAAGCTATTTCTGGATGTTTGATTATTTGCTTTCTAGATAAACTCCTCCTCATTGGTGGTGCTATGTTCTCTATTCATTGTTAAAAATATTTTGACTTAATGATTTTCTATTTCCTGTACTTAAGCAACTGTGATTTGAGTCTCAAAGGTCAGAGGCAAAAATAGAGGTACTACTGAGCATGAAGACCAGATTCAGCTGCTGAAACGAAGGAACAAAAATGGTTGATCTGAGGCCTATACCCCATTATTTCCTCAAATATATATCTTTTCCCCTTATGGGGAAGCTCCTCGGGGCCAGCTCGTCAGTTACATATTTATACATGTTTGAGTGTGCTGGTATCAGTGTCACCATGGTGTCGTCACCATGCACTAGTGATAATGGAGCTTTCTGACAGAGCTGTGGAATGAGTTTTCATGGCCGGATTGTCTGTTTCTCTCATACCCTACTGAATTTCTTCCTCTTTCCTTCACACTCTTATTTTGCTGTCCTTTTTGTGAGGCAGGCTGGGATTGGCTCTCCACTGAATACTAAACAGTTGAAAATGTAGGGCGCTCGCCTAACAAGTCAGACATCAGAACCTTCCTTTAACCTAGAGGGAAGAGATGTGAATTGGTTGTTGTGCCACCTGTGTGCTACTCTAACAACTGGACTCAGAATGTTGTTTAGGGATAAAAAGGTGCAGCTAGATGATGGAAGGTTATGAAAGCAAATCTTGCAGAGATTAACCTTCTTCACAATTCTTTTGGGTAAAATCACAAACTGATGACTCTTTAGCATACCTCATTCCAGGTGCTGACGTTGCAGTTGTGTTGGTTTTTTGTTTTTGTTCTTGTTTTTTGGTGGTTTTTTTTTTTCTTTTTCTTTTTTCCCCTTCCTAATTAATTCCTTACATACACACAAAGGAAATGGAAGTAGTCAGGTACATGATAAAGGACACTTCTCTATTAAGCCATTAGGCTGAGAGATGTTGGCTGTGGGGCATGAGATATTGGCTGAGATGCTGCCTGCATAGGACATCTTGCTCCACTAGTTTCCTTGTTTCCTTCTGTGCTCTGAGTCTTTGATTAACATTTTAGAGGGCTGAGAAAGGAAGTGGAATCAAATACATCAGTCTTGCCTCTGGATTACAAGGTGTTGGTAATCTGGATTGAGTAATGAAATAAGCATGGATTGAATGTTAGCTTTTAAAGGTAACAAAGCTTTGAAATGATCATTGCAGTGAGACTAGAAATGAGATTTGTCTGTGAATAGAGGTCTCCCCAGGCCTTCTATTTTTTATTTGAAGACTTCCAGTAAAATCCATGCCAGTGACCTCCATAGAAGCATGTTTCTGCCTACCAGCCAACTGAACATGATTGTTGGTTTATTTTCAATGGAAATGTCAATTCTCATTTACCAAAATTCATACAAAGCATTTAATCACTGTTCAAATGTCCATAAGTTTCTAATATATGGTCAAACCAAGCTTCAGTGTCAACAGTGTCTTCACCATTCGAAATTCACACCAAGAAAATCATGGCAAATATAAACTGTATTTTTTCTAAGCATGTCCTTCAACTGACCGTTTTATTTAAAACAGAAAACAAACAACAATAACAATAAAAACCATTTTGCTAAGTCTTAGTATAGTTTCTTGAAACTATTTCCATAAAAAGCTGCATTTAAAATAGTGGAGATGAATGTCCCTGCTTTGAGACAGCTGTCACAACCACTTCAGCTATGCCTTACAATAGTGTATCATAGCTAACACTTGAAAACCTTGATTATGAAAATAATTACTATGTTTCTTCTAATTTTATTTGTCCAGGGAACAATCTGACAAAATGTTGGGTGACTTTTCATTGTCTCGTGGCTCCATCATACAGTCATACCTTGTCATTGTGTTACAATTTTAGAATGTTTTACAAGCTCAATTCAAGCACTCAGCTTTGATGCGATACATCCAGTGCTCTGTCCCTTGAACTGTGACCTTAAACAACCAGGCTTTTTCCTTCCCTTCGGGAACCATGTGATTGCACTCTCAGCGGATAATTTTTCCTGGATTCTTGTAGGTATTTCCTACACAGGAAACCATTCTGTTATCTCACTTTAAAAGTTTACTAATGAGCATTTTCATGGCTTTTAAAAATGTACATCTTCTTCCCTTCTATTGCTTATCTGAAAGACCATGATACAGAAGAAGTAAAAAAAAAAGATCACAGATGTATTTTTTCACATAGGATAGAAAATGGGCAATAGCAAATAAGACAGTACAGCTACTAAGAAAGAAACCACAATTACACAAAAAAAGAAAAATAACTAAACATGAATTTTGGCATTTTTAAACAAAAGAGAAACAAACTACAGTTTACAGCCAGCACTAGAATGTTGCACAGTCTCAGTTTGTGAATTCCAACAGGAAACAGTTTTCAGGAAGAAATTTTGTTCTTTTATTTGTGTAGTCACAGTGACAGAACTAAGGTTGTCATAGGCTCATACCTTTGTCTTGTAGTAGACAGTGGGAGTAAGCCCACTTGTAGGTATATTTAGAAATACTGTGTGTTTATTCTGGTGACTCATAAGACTACAGAAGTTATTTTGAAATAAAATCTAAGTGGACTGAAATAAGATGATTAAAAGTTCTAATAAGTTACACAGATATAGATGCGGTCAAGAAGTTTGTATATTCCATGCACTTAGGAGATCAGATGATACACACGGTTGCATTCAAACAACTGACAAACCTGTGAATCAATCAATTATTTATTTATTAATTATTTTACTGGTCTTTTACAAATTTTGGAAAAGGCCTTTGTGTATCCTAGTTATATAAAGATTTATAATAAAAATGTCTCAAAATGTATTCCAACCAACTCTACGAATGGCCATGTGACATCCCATTCTAAGTGAAATCAGGCATATGTACTTTAAATTTCTACTACATCTTCAGTTATGAAATTTATTGTGTTTCACGGTACATTAATCCTGGTTAATTATAAGACTGATTACATGTGTCCTGTAGCAAAATCCATCATATATGACCTCTTTTTCTTAAGCTTCTCGCAAATGTAACTGATAATTATATTTCTGCAGTTGTATTTTGCAAGAAAGCAATTCAAGAAAATTCACAAAGTACATGAATTCCTCTGAAACAAAAGACAGTAAGCTGAATGCTGCCTTCAGTACCTTTGATTCCTAAATTTTTACCACTGTATCTGATGTAAAAATCCAAATCTACATCACTCCTATACAGCCTTTTTTTCCTGAGCATCCTTGTTTTTATATTGAAAGCAGGGGTGCTATCAATTCAGATTTTTTTCATGCAGCAACATGGCCAATTCATTATGATAGTTCACTTTAATTACAAAGAAGTGCATATTCTCTGAGTTGAAAAAAACAATTGCATACGTTAAATAATTCTGTATGTGAACAACAAATGCCTACAGATAAACCAAAATTCTGTTTTGAGCTGATTAGTAGTACTGAGAATACAGATTCACTATACTTTCACTGCTTGCAAAAAATGATCATCAAAATGATAATCATTTTTCTTCAGCTTCAGACATACATAAGCAAATTCAGACCATTCTTTCCTGACTCTGCTTTCAGCCCTCAAGAGCAGGAGATTCATGAAAGAAAGCATTTCTTACAAGATTTTCCATTCCGACATCTTTCTCCTATGAAAGGAGAAAGACTGCTTTCTCCTATGTTTTCCCCCCATGGATTATGATTATTTATGTTTCCAGTCATCTGACTGCAAATCTGAGATCTCAGGGCTTCTCTACAAGTTATAAACAAAATGACTTCATATTCCTCTTACTTGTTTTTGCGTTTCTTTTGCTAGTGTCACTCTTATTCAGCTCTAGGGAAAATTCAGAAGTTTTCAAGAATATTAGTAAATTCACCTCACCAAAAGTCAGTGAAGTAATGATATAGGCAGGGTGGGATGGTTTTGCCATCACTAGGAAGGAAACAGGACTTACTTGGTGACATAACAAAGCAAACATGCTTTTTATTAATGACATACCTCAGATGACCGAAAGTTGAGCATTAGTAACTACTGCTGGTTTGTTTAAAAAGTGTTCTGAATTTGATACCAAATACATATAAAAATTATTGTTATGGTGTAGTGGTTCTCTGTATTTCTTCTACATTTGTCCAGATGTATAACAAGAATTTTTTCATAAGACAGAGGGCTGATGACATTTCCTGTTTTTTGTTTGCTTGTTTTCAAAACTAAAGTAAAATAAATTTATTTATTTATTTGTTTGTTTATTTATTAATCAAAACACACACTTTTCCCTAAGCTAAAGAAGCACTCACTGTCAGAAATATCTTCCTTTTATATTTATCCAGAGTATGAAGAATTTGCCTCCTGATTAGTTCTGGACAAATAGCCATGCCTGCTTTTAATTTTTCAACAGAAATTAAGAAATCAATCAGTGCTTCAAAAATTCCACTTTCACAAACCAGTAGTCCTAATCATTTTCCTTTTACTATAAGCCCAGACCAGTTGCACTGTTCATGATGGACCACTCTCACTGATCCCTGGCTATGCGGGAAAATTTTCTGCACTATCCGTTTTGCAACTTCTTTTGAACACACAAAATTACATGAGCTTCCTCAGCCTTTCAATATAATTCCTTGAATCAGTAGGCAGGTCTGTCTGAACAATTTCCAAGTTGTGAGCTGCCTTCTTAAAATGATGAGTTGATACCAAATCTATTAAAATGATTCCAATGAGAAGCTGTGTAATCTTTATAATGAAGTTCCTTCCCTACTCTCACCTTCAGGTTTCCTGCTGGTGAATCTGAGAATTGTGTTTAGCTTCTTGCTCAGGCAGGATATGTTCAAATATGCTTGTTCATATTTCTACTCTTCAGGATGAAATCTCCTTCCACAATATTCTGTCCTGCATCCTGTGTTTCTAGGTCTGTGACACAGCATTTAGCCACG
Source organism: Pavo muticus (assembly GCA_016647715.1). Classification (NCBI taxonomy): domain Eukaryota; kingdom Metazoa; phylum Chordata; class Aves; order Galliformes; family Phasianidae; genus Pavo; species Pavo muticus. The sequence continues at coordinate 1,986,067 of JACDJE010000321.1, forward strand.
TTCAAAATCATGTTCCTAAAATGAATGTGACTTCCGAGGCTACCCCAGACAGCCTATTTAACTAATCAATCCACATCTCATTTACTTGTCCAACGAGTCATAGTGATAACTGCAGTTATTGCTAGGTGCTTCAATGTTTTCCTCAAATTTTGAAGCTTGCATCAATTGACTGTCAAATTAAACTGACTCATTAGAAATAAAGGTTTCCCCTTCATGGATATTTTTTGTAATACAGCAGCTACCAAGGGCTTCCCTAAGCCAAGACTGCTCTGTTAGTTTTGTTGTAATACTTCTCTGATATCTCTTCTTAACTGTTTTCTAGTGTTAACTGTGTTCGAGATTAGTTTTCAATTTTGCAATTTACAATATTGCAGTATACAGTTTTTAAGACACACTCTATCCATTCTAGAATAAAATTATGTAATTTTCTTTAGAAGATGAACTGTTTCCACATTCAACTTCATTCCACTATTAATACGGAACACACATACATGAATGCTTATATCTTTGGCTTTCACCAGTTAACACACTAAAAAGTTTTAATATTTTAGTTACTATTCACTAAGAATTTTTCTTTTATATGTTCATTTAATTCTGTAAGTTCATCTTTAATTTTACTCGATGTAGAGTTCCAGTCATTTATTTAACTTTCTCTTCTCTTTTTCTATTTTTTTCATCCAATGTTATTCTTCCTGGTGAAACGATGTTTTCCTTATATACAGTTATGCTCAGTTATTACAAATATCTGCTTTCCTCTTCAGATGAATAGTGTACTTATGGATGACTCCATTAATTATCAAGGATTTTCAGTGTGAAATATCTAAGAAAGCCTTCTTTGCCAATTTCCAATTACCTTTCACATTTTTTTTCCTGGTATCCCAAAGAGGGTACACAGGATTCCTGATCAATATTTGTTCTGATTTTTCAATCAAAAGGTAGAACTCCCAGGCTACAGGACTACTAATGGTCACTCTGTGATGCAAGAGAAATTTTCTTCTTTCATTTTTTACCGAGTTTCAGAAAAAGCCAGAGTGATGTTCTGTAAATACTCAATGACAAATTACAACTACAGGAAAGATATTTAGCAAGGTAACAGTACTACTGGTCTTATAGATGATTAATATAGCTCAACATCCACGTGGAGACCAATTATGAGTGGTGTTCCTCAGGGGTCCTTCTTAGGAAGGAAGATTGAGGGAGTTGGGCTTGTTCAGCCTGGAGAAGTTTTCATTAAGACATTATTGATGCCTTCCAGTGCCTAGTAAGGGGCCTAAGGCAAAACGGGGAGAAGTTCTTTATAAAAGAGTGCAGTGATAGAAAAGGAGATGACTGTTAAAAGAGTAAGTGTAGATTAGCTCAGATGTTAGGAAAAAGTTCTTTACTCTGAGGGCACTGAGTCACAGGAGAATCTGAACATGCTGCCCAGAGAAGCTGTGGCAGCACCATCCCTGGAGGTGTTCAAGGCCAGGGTGGATGGAGCTTTGAGCAACCTTGTCTAATGGGAGTCGTCTCTGTCCATAGAAGTTTGTTGGAAAAGGACAGCCTTTAAAGATCATTCCAACGTAATCCATTCTATGATTCTATGACTACTACCTACTCAAATACTCAAAATAAAATGCATGTCTAACTGAGGAGTTAAGAAACATTTTCCTCTCTATCAGATTGACAGAAATCTTCATACTTTTAAGGCATGTAATATATGGAGTATATATGAAGTAGATATCCTGGTGAAGTAAGCTCAACTAATTCAAGAACATGATTGTTACATCCAAAGACCACTGAAGATAATTCCAAGGTAATTCCTTCCAATTCTTTCTATTCAAATATCTCTTTCCATTCTGCCTTTTGTCTTCTGCTTTAAGTGGCTCAATCTTTTCATCTAGCCTGTATATTAATCAGAAATATATTCTATTTCTACATGGCACAAGCATAAGTTAAATTACAGCTATTTCATCTTAGGTATAGCACAGCACTCAGGCTTTCTATATTGGCATTCTGTAGATGGACACTTTTTTCCCTAATGTTTTAGCAACTGGGAGACTGCTATTTTCTCAAAATATTCAGTAGTCTATCATATTGTCTTCGCAGTACTCCATTTTGTGATTTATTATGTATAATTTAATACATGAATAGCATACAATCAAGGTCCTGTCTCTCTGACTTGTTTGTAAATCTAAGACATATAATAACTCTGCTGTCTTTCTTAAGTGGTCTGTAACCAAAGAATTTAATATCCAGTCATGTGAATCATACCACTGTAGTTGAGTAATAGCATCTAGCTCAAATTTCTTTTCCTAAATGTGTATTTCTAATTCCTGAATCATAGGAACACAGATTGTTTTTCTCACTCAAATTCTTGAAGTTTCTGTCCTTTTACTTTTGTTCGTATGTACTTGTAAGTTCTTTTCTTTAGAGTGGATATTACTTAGGATGTACTTTCCTGTTTACAGAGGTGCAAGTAGTCCAAAAGTGATCCATTCTACCTTCCTAGAAGAACTGCCCTTGGTATCTGTATTTTTCTGAAATAGTTTAACTGAAATAAAGATAGTTCTCATTTGTTCTACAGACAGAATTAATCCTATTGCATCAGTAACTCCAGCAGAGGATTAAATGTAGGTAAGGGAGCCACCTGCGCCTACATCTAACCTCTGAGTATGTATACTTTTACAGATGGTTGGTAGAATTCACCTGAAGCAAAGAACCAGTATGTCTCCTGGAGATAGGCAAATGGTAAATAAGACTTTGTATTTGTGCCCAGAATAACACAGACCTCTTGCAACACCAAACTGTTGTTATAGTAACAAGGAGACAATCATGCCTTAAAATAGCCAGACTGATGAGTTAAGGTTGCTAATAATCTTTTCCCACATGATTTTCAGAGAAGCACATTCAAATGAATCCAGCTGGCCTGCTCAGCCATGATTCTGGCCTTCTGGCTATCTAACTAGTATTTTTAAATGTTGTCCTGAATAAGAACTCAGAAATTGCCATTTCTGAATAAACCTGCAGGAGTGAATAAACTGAGTGGGAGAAGCTGACTTCATCATAAGGAGCTGGTGGAAGGTAAGGACTGCTACATCTTTGCATTTGAAAGACAAGCAGAATGTGTTTCTAAAAAATAATTTTTAAACTCTTGCGGCAGTAAGATAGTCTTGCTGTGTACCTCCTAATAAATTAATAAAAAGGCTATGCTGCTAGATATCAGGCCTTTAATAAGCAAAGACCATCACGTGTGTGAGATGCTAGGTACTGAGGGAGCTTATCACTTTGCAGAAGAGGATTTTCTGTCTTCCTTCTTGTAGGCACACACAATGAAAGCTCTTGGGCTCCTTGGTTCTCTTCACAGGCTCCTTCCACCATAGCACTTGCCTCTATACATTTGCTAAAAAAAAGTTATAAGCAAAGACAAAACGTGGACATCTACAACAGGAATGTTGAAGCTGTTGGTGAGCAGAGGAAAGAGGTGCTCCCATGACAGTATGCTCTAGACTGCCTGCACACCCAGGGAGGTAGAAGGAGGGTATGTCTGTTTATGAGTGCAGAAGGATAACAATGACATACGCTTTGATTTTTGTGGAGCATCATTCAGGAGTTCTCCAAGCACTTCAATTGAAGCAGCCAGCAGCAGCAAAATAAAAATGACTTTCCGGTCAGTAATACAAATCATGTGAGAGAGATTGTGTTCTCTGCTCCTGCATAAATGGAAAGGGTGAAGAACTGGATATGAAGCACTTACCTATAGCAAAAAGGAAGAACACCTTGTGCACACTACAGAGCAGATATTTATGCAATAAAAAATAAGGGCATTTATCTGTGTACACATCACTGTTGTAAAGAAAGCTCTGTTATTTTTAGGAGGAAGTTCTTCAGTCAGGTATTGACTGTGAAGGGAGAAATGGAGCCCTGATAGGTCACATACAAAAGATGTTAGAGAACACCCATGTGTTCCCTCTGCACTGGAGCTTGCGCAGAGCTCAAAACAACATTTTACTTTCTGCCAGGTGGAACACTCAAAGAGGTGATCTTATTTCCTTCAGTCAATGATAAAGCTTACTACTTGAAGGAAGTGTTCATACGAGAACTTAGTAAAACTGTTTAACAGTGTTTCTTGGTCATAGATGTTTCTCTTGTACAGAGATTTATTGAAGGTCCTGCCTTCTTTGTTCTGTGTGCATAGGTGATGAGGCTTTAAAAGCAAGCTTTTCTGCTTTGATTTCCAGTGTAATAATATCCTTGCTATACAGATGGGATTGCTGAACATGAGCCACTATTGTTTAACAGGACATCTTTCTCATAGATGGAATGAATCATCCTAAGATCCAAAAAAAGATTTTTGGATCTACTCTTTAATTTACTTGAATAATAGTTACTTTTGACCAGAACTTAATTAAACTGTGATAACTCTGAATGGTGAACTAGATCAAGTTGTCCTTTCTAAGTGAATATTATCATGAGTTTATATGAACTTCTCTTCCTTGATTATGTGCTTCACAAGAAATAAGCTAACTGGAACTATAATCAAAAGTGTTCTTCAATTAAGGATCAGGATCTGGTTGCCTTATACTTTTGCTAAGTGGTAGCTTTATACTAGAAATTTTGTTCTCAATATGGAAGAAATGCATTCACATTTCCATTTGACTTGTTGAACTTCGTTATGTTTTTGTCAACCATTCTCAACTACCTGTCAAAGTTCCTCTGAATAGTAACTCTTTCCTCTGATATCTGAACTTCTCCTAATATTGTACCTTGAGCTAGAGAACCATGACTGGAGGAACAGTGACTTGCCATCTGTGGTCCCTGGAATTGTAAGGGAACAGCTGTATCAGATGAATGCTCATAAGTTCATAAGTTCAGACAGGATTCACACCACAGTTCTGAAGGAGTCAGTGGACTCCTTTCAACAACTCATAAAGGCCTACAGAAGTCCCTGTTGACTGGAAGCTAGCCAGCATCATACCCAGCTACAAAAAGGGCATGAGAGAAGGCCCAGGTATCCGCAAACCTGTTAGTACAACTTCGGTGCCTGGAAAAGTTATGAAGAAGATTGTCTTGGGGGATATTGCTAGGCAATTAAAGACAATGCTATTTTCAAGCATAGTCAACATGTTTTTATCAAGGGAAAGTCCTGCCTTAGTAATTTGATCTTCCATAAGATCACCTTCTTGGTGGTTGAAGGTAAGGCATAGGATGTAATCTTTCTGAATTTCAGCAAGGCATTTGATACTGTCCCTTACAGCATCCACTGGACAAATTGTCAAGCTGTGAGACAAACAGGTTCACACTGATCTGAGTGATGAACTGACTGAATAGAAGAGGTCCAATGGTAGTGAATGAAGAAACATCTGTCTGGCAGACAGCCACCAGCTGTGGTCTCCAGGGCCAGTCCTGTTTAATATTTTGATCAGTGATATGGATGCAGGATTTTGCCAGTGACACTAAACTGGGAGCTGCTGCTGACTGTCTGGAGAGATGAGAGACCTTGAAGAGGGATCTAGGTAGATCGGAACATTGGGCAGTCAGTGACAGCATGAAGTTCAACACAGGAAAATTCTGGGTACTGCATTTGGGAGAGAGCAATGCAGCACACAGGCACAGATGAGAGATGAGTGCCTGGGGAGCAGCTCAGCAGGAAGGGATCTGGGTGTGCTGGGGACAGTAGCTCAACATGAGCCAGCAGTGTGCCTGGACAGCCAAATGGGCAAACCACATTGCTGAGGGCATTGAACACAGCACAGCCAGCCAGTTATAAGCAGTGATTATCCAACTATATTTATTGTTGGAGTGGCCTTACCTTGAATATTGTGTGCAGTTCTGGGCTTCACAATACAAAAAGGTCCTGAAAGTATCCAGAGGAGGCAGCAGAACTGATGACAGGGATGGAGAATATGTTCTGTGAGAAGAGCCTGAGGACAATCTGTTGTCAGGGTGGAGGCCAGTCACAAGCGGTGACCCTCAGGGGTCAGTCTTGGGTCTGGTGCTCTTCAACATCTTTATCAATGACATAGATGATGGCAATGAGTGCACCCTCAGCAAGTTTGCGGATGACACCAAGCTGAGCAGTGCAGTCGATGGATTGGAGGGAAGGGAAGCCATCCAGAGGGACCTGGACAGGCTGGAGAAGTGGGCCCATGAAAACTAATGAGGTTCAGTAAGGCCACGTGCAGGGTGCTGCACTTGGGTCGGGGCAATACCAGGTATTTATACAAACTGGGGGAAGATCTTGAGAGCAGCCCTGCGGAGAAGGGCTTGGGGGTTCTGGTGGACGAGAAGCTGGACATGAGCCAGCAATGTGCGCTTGTAGCCCAGAAGGCCAACTGTGTTCTGGGCTGCATTAAAAAAGGGGCCAGCATGGAGAGGGAGGTGATTGTCCCACTCGACTCGGCTCCTGTGAGGCCCCATCTGGAGTACTACGTCCAGGCCTGGAGCCCCCAGTACAGGAAGGACATGGAGCTCTTAGAGCAGGTCCAGAGGAGGGCCACTAAGCTGATCAGAGGGTTGGAGCACCTCTCCTATGAGGAAAGGTTGAGGGAACTGAGCTTGTTTAGCTTAGAGAAGAGAAGGCTCCGGGGAGACCTCATTGTGGCCTTCCAGTACTTGAAAGGAGCATGTAAACAGGAGGGCGAATGGCTGTTTACGAGGGTGGATAGTGATAGGACAAGGGGGAATGGTCTTAAACTGAAACGGGGAGGTTTAGGTTAGATATTAGGAGGAAGTTTTTCACCCAGAGGGTGGTGACACACTGGAACAGGTTGCCCAAGGAGGTTGTGGATGCCCCATCCCTGGAGGCATTCAAGGCCAGGCTGGATGCAGCCCTGGGCAGCCTGGTCTAATGGTTGGAAACCCTGCACATAGCAGGGGGGTTGAAACTAGATGATCACTGTGGTCCTTTTCAACTCAGGCCATTCTATGATTCTATGATTCTATGGTTCAATCTAAAGAAAAGGAGGCTGAGAGGCAACCTCACTGCTCTCTGCAGCTCCCTGAGGAGAGGTAGCATAGGGGTATGCTGGGCTCTGCTCCCTGGGAGTTGATGTCAGGATGGGAATGGCACAAAGCTTCACTGTTGGACAGGAAAAAAATTTTACTGTGAGTAAAACACTGGAACAAACTTCCTGAAGAGGTGGTTGATGCTGTCTATCTGTTAGTGTTCAAAGTGGCATTGGGGTAATGCCCTCAATAACAAGCTTTAACTTCTGGCTAGCCCTAAAGTACACATCATGGTTATCTCTATATCTATCTGTGTCTGTGACAGGAGAACAGCAGGCCCACAGTTCCAAAAAAGGTGGGGGGAGAAGGAGGAACAAAGAGGGAAAGGAAAAAAAGACAAACAGTGGCAACCATCTGGGGAGGAAAATTAATTTACTAATTATAACAGCAGAAATACAAATTAATTGGGATTGAAGCTAATAAACCAAATAACTGAGAGACTGAGTGTCTAAAACTGAAGGAGTGCTCTTTTCTTCTGCACATATATTAAATATATGTGTCTCATGAAAATGTTTCCAACTTGATGATTACCTTTATGCAGGACTGAGATAGGAAATGTGTTCTCTTTCTGGCCTTATCATGTTGGCAGGATACATCTGAGTTTTATTGCATAATGCCTAAAGTTTTGGTCAATGCCTTTGATCACTGCCTCAGCAGCTGGCTGCTCAGCCTAAGGTATAGTAAGGACCAAGCTCAGATTTTACAGTGAAGGACTGAAAAGTGGTGTCTGCAACATGTCCCAAATACAAAAGACATAATCTGATTCTAACTGATGCTGGTTCTGTCCTGTAAAGAGGCAACATCACTGAAGGCTTGATCAAGATTCAGGCTGAAGCTTTGAATCTCCACTATTTGTTAGGACTGCAAAAATATCTTAAGTGTTGCTTTTGTGCTTGACTTGCGAGAACCTTCAACTTCTTACAGAATCATAGAATCTTACAGAACAATGGATATGATTTAATTTTAAAGGAGTAAAGACTTTAAAACAAGTGTTTCTTTATTAGCTAGCCTTAATCCTGTTAACTTGGTTGCTAAAGCAGTTAAGTTACAGTTAATTAGTATGTAGTCTTTTGTTTAGATGTAACAAATGCAGCTGTTAATTCATCAGTAAAAGATAATAAACATTGCTTGGAACAGGTGAATACTAATAAACACAAGTACTTGGTGAGCATTTTATGATTACGTTCCAGCTGAAATCAGACTACCATGTCCTGTGTAGGTGCAAGAGTTACCTGAGGCCTTTACAGAGAACTACATAATGCAACAGCTGTTATCTACACAGAGCCAGCTGCAGGACATGAAGTTTCCTAAGAATTTCAAAAGCCAAGTAATCCAGTTACAAGATCTAAGTATTTGACTACTGCTCTAGAAATCAGTGCTAAAATTACAATAGTTGCATTCTTTGTTCTACTGTTTTATTTTCAGCCAAGAGTGTGGCTTTCTGAGCTTATCTACTTGCAGCTGACCTTTAAAAGCAAGCACCTGTTGGTGCTCCTGTAAGCTCCAGCTGCCTCCTCTGGATATTTAGTAAACACTTTTAACCACTTCACTGAGTTGAGGGATTCTCATGGGTAGGCTCTTGTCAACAAACAGACCGTTTCAGCTCTCTGTTTCTACAGTGCTAACTGTGGGATAAGCCTGCCCTGTCTTGATGTTTACAGCTGAAAAGTTGCCCTACATGGTGCAGCCGTGGCCTCCACACCCACCTTAACCTCTGTACTTCTTTTTCTGATTCCTTCAAGCTGGCAAGCACCATGCAGGGAGCTACATCTTCTCCTTCCTCCAACCCTGTCTGGAGCAGTAGGTGGGAGAGGCCACACTTGTGGCACCTATCAGCTCTAGCAGGAGAGTATGAAGGCCAGAAATACTTCCTGACACTCTTTCCCAGCTGATACCTGGGGGAGGCTGTTGCTCTGCCTCTCTGCTTACTCCCTCAGTTCCAAAGTCCTCAAACTGCCTGTGAGAATGGAGTGAAGGGTGCGCAGATCTCTGAAGACTGTTGACAATTTCAGTAGAACTCTCCATAACAATAACTGTTATGAAGAATGCTCGTCTCCCAGTTCTTAAATACTCTTACCTATCAATGAGGGAATTTGAAGATGAGAAAATACTGTTGTTTTTTTTTCCCTTTTTTCATGGGTAGATGGATAAATCAATATATAATGTTGTACCTAATGTGTAGATGAGCACTAGTATTTTATTAGCATGTTACTGTTAGTTTTGTTGAACATTTGCAGCCTTTCAATGAGTCTGCATGAAAACTAAAGATGACAAAATTGACGTATGAACTTGCATAATGATAACGGACTACTTCTACTCACTGTTTGTGTACCAGTGTTTTGAGTTCCCTTGTCCAGCCCTGAGTCTTGTGAAATGAAAGACTCTGATCGATCCGGTGTGTGTGCTTCACAGAAATTGATGCTGTTGTCATATGGTGGACCAGCTACCATACAATAACAAGTTACTTTCCTAATGCTGAGAGCAAAAATTCTGTTTTCTCTGACAATGGAAAATGTCCTGTATAAGGTTACTGGTGTATCTATTAGTGTGTGTTAATAGCCAGTAGCAGCCACCAGGAAATTTGTGAAGAGGTAAGGCAAGCACACAGTGGTGCCTTCTTACACGTCAGTGATTAGTAGTGGATTTTTGCCTTTTCAGATGGAAAGTGTACTCAGACTGGCATAAAGATTAGCATCTTCTCTCTGGAATGAGATCTTTTTTCTGGTGCCTTTGGAGCCCTGCTTCTGCTGGGGAGGCATATAGCAAGCAGGCCTGTGGAAAGGCAGTGTGGTGGCACAGGTGATCAAGTATTTGATCCGCTCTTGCCAGATATTTAGAAGCTCAGGTTACCCTCAGTGACTTCGGTGGGAATGGGCAAGACAGTGGCATTTAACCAATGTATAGTAGTAATCAGTGAGAACAAATGCTTTCATATAGTCTGTTTCAGATCTGCAACTTCTATGAACCTTGTAATGCTTACCATGTATTATGTCAGCAATATGGGCTATGTGACACATCACCTCATAGATTCCTAGTAGAAAGTGAAGTGAAATTAGTCTTTCAGATTACCTGTGTTACTTTAGAGTAGCAGCATTTTAAAATAAAAATAAAATTACAAAAAGCCCCACAGAAGTGTGTGTTCAGAAAGCACCTGGCAGGGCCAATACGACTCACGTCCCCATCTGGTTATGGGGACATGACTACAATGGTTATCAATAGGCATGGACACTCTTAAACAAAGGTTGCAGTGGTGAGATTTTGGGAAAGGCGAAAGATTAAACAAAGGTGTTGGACTTAACACAACAGCACGGCAAAGCTGCATTTCTCTGAGGCACATTTTTCATGCTGTGGGACTGGAGCTAGTTTCTGAATGCAGCTTGGGATCAGATTTTGGAAGATTCAGCATTTGGAAGAGAGAGTACAAGGAGTATCAGCTCTGTGTAAGTAAATTCCTTCCACTGGAACACTTCCGTGGTAAACATTTAGAATTAGTGGATACTAATCCACTAGAAATCCAGAGTAAAAGTTCCTCAGACTGGTGCTGCTCTATCTGATCTGCCTCTAGGCAAACTTGAAAATCAAATCAGCGAAGTTTCTAGCGACTGAATTACCCGTGGCTACCATCTATGGGTATTGCAAGGGAACTGCGGGAACAACAGCAAGCAGCACACAAATTACAAATTACAAAAACTACATCCTCACAGCTGTGACAGAACTGATTGGATAGGATGTATCAATAGACTCAAATGGTGCTTCCTAGCCAAGTGCAGGGAGACTTATTTGGTCTTTTCATGTCTGCAAATGGGGCTGTTGATCTCCAGTTGCTGTCAGCATGCTACTGTGAGGAGAGCTCTCACTGCTCTGCCAAAAACCAGTCAGATTCAGGGCCTGATATTTCTACAGCAGAAGATGAGAAAACTGAAGTGCTGCTCTGTTTGAATGCTTGTGCTGCAGGATCTGTCAAAGTGCAGCATGTGGTGGGTGGGAAGGGGTGAAGAAAATCGTAAGGAAAATTTCTGGAGTAGCATTCTCTTCTGTGAACTATTCTATTGCTTCTGCTTTTAGTTCCAGTTAGAAATACAAAAGCAGCTGACCTGAACTCTTTTTATCTTGGGGAAGACAAGGATATTTCATAAGAGCAAAAGTTCAGAAGAACAAGACCTAATCTTTTTGCAAAATATTTCTTCAGTTTGCTGCCCAGGATATTTATAAATGTGCTGCGAAATACCTAGAACAGACTTTACCAAAAACCTCCACATCACTATACTTGCAGATGGAGAGAATGACGGGAAAATAACATGACAAAGAAGTAATATTTCTTGCTTCATGAGTCAATATGCTAAAATACCACTCATGTTTTTTCTTCTGCATTTATAGGAAATTAAGAATATTTTGTAGAAGTGAGTATTTATTTCTTTTCAGTGAAAGAAAATGCATTTTAGTAGTGAAAACTAGCTAGCATCCATCTAGTAAAGCTGTCTAATAATTAGAAAAGAACTGGTAAACATTCTTTAAAGCTCCTAAGAAATAAAAGTTCTTGCAAAAAATAACCATCTAATCACTAGAATAAATGTTTAGGTAAGTTTTCAGCTTAAAACTTAATTTCAGTCCACTTTAGTGCAGAATTGATGTATGCAAAAGAAAATTGCGTAAGTGTTCACATCTATACTCCTTTCTTCACTTATGGAAAAAAATGTTGTAGTGAGAAATGCAAATATTCCTTTTAAGTATCTAGGCTGCATAACTGATCTTTGTATTAACACTTCCTTCTCTTCTGTATGAATTATTTTTGCCAGTGTTCAGAGGTTTTAACCATGAAACTTGTGTAGTATGAGATTACTGTCTATCCCTTATGATCACAGTGTATAAGAATTTCATTGTTAGCATGGACAAGAAGGTCACAGACAGAATGATGGTGACCTGTAATTTTATTACATTTGTATTTTGGATGAGTAGCATGCATGCTGTTTGAAATAAGAAAGTTCTAGTTAACTTATTATAGGTTCATGTAAGTATATAAGTAATGAAGCTTGGTTAGTCTGGAAACTGAACACAGGAAGAGATACTATATTGCATCAAAAAACAGAGAGAAAATCAAATGTATTATAAAAATCAGTGGATGCTTGGGAATTAGCAGAAGCAGGGATTTATATGCTGGCCAGTTTAGATTGACTCTCTGCAACTGGAATTCTCTTCAGCTTCCACGGATTTTCTTAGAGATGAATTCCAAAACTAGAATGAAAATGAAGGCTTTGGAAATAATATATAAGGAGAGAAGAGACTTCCTGGATCAGCAGTTCCAATCTCCTTCTGTAATAGGTAACTATATATTATTCTGATCCATTTTAATGCCATTTAAATATTTGTTGTTACGCTTCTGTGGAGTGGCTGTTCCCAAACACAGTCTTCTGAGGTTTAGACCCATTCTTTTTCACAGCTCATAGTGCACTCATTTTTTGTACCTGGTTATTCACCATCACTTCCTCACTTTTAACAGCTTTCATTCCTTACATTGCTTTTATTACTCTGACATGTACATGAAGAGCTAATGTGGCCTGTAATACTGTAATTTTTTTTTTATGCTACTATTTATTTCTACTTCCGACATTATCCTAGTAGTACCTGTTTCAGATAATGCTAGTGTTTTCTTGATCAAACTAGTCAGAATTACATGCAGTTTTTCAAATACATTTCTGCCACCACAGAACTGTAAAATCACAGAATTGTTTGACCCATAAGGGCCATCTAGTCCAACTCCCCTGTAATGAATAGGGACATCTGCAGCCAGATCACAGTGCTCAGAACCTGGTCCAGCCTCACCTTGAATGTCTCCAATGATGGGACATCTGCCATCTCTTTGGGCAACCTGTTCCAGTGCCTCATCACCATTACTGCAGTCTAAATGTCCTGTTTTAGTTTGAAACCATTTCCCCTTGTCCCATGGCAACAGTCCCTTCTAAAGAGTCTGTCCCCTTCTTTCTTCTAGCCCCCCTTAGGTACTGAAAGGCTGCTCTCAGGTTACCTCACAGTCTTCTCTTCTCCAGACTGAGGAACCCCAGCTCTCTCAGCCTGTCCTCGTAGGGAAGGTGTTCCATTCCGTGGATCATTTTTGTGGCCCTTCTCTGGAGGCGCTCCAACAGGTCCACATCTCCTGTACTGAGGACTCCATATCTGGACAGAGCACTCCAGGTGAGGCCTCAGCAGCACGGAGTAGAGGGGCAGAATCATCTCCCTCACTCTGCTGGCCACGCTTCTTTAGATGCAGCCCAGGATCCAGCTGGCATTCTGGGCTGTGAGTGCATACTGCTGGCTCATGTCCAGCTTACCATCCACCAGTACCCCCAAATCCTTTTCATCAGGACTCTATCCTTAATCCCCCAGTTTGTATAGGTAATGAGGGTTATCATGACCCAAGTGCAACACCTTGCATTTGGATTTACTGAACCTCATGAGGTTCATCTGTGCCCACTGCTCAGCCTATCTAGGTCTCTTCTGGATGATATTTCATCCCTCAGGCATGTTGACTGCACCACACACCTTAGTGTCATTTCCAGCCTTGCTGAGAGTGCACTCAATCATATAATCAATGTCATTTAATAAGATATTAAAGATATTACTTATTTAGATTAAAGATACTTCTTGCAGCCTGGAAGGCCAACTGTATCCTGGGCTCCATCAGAAGAGGGGTGGCCAGCAGGAAGAGGGAGGTGATTGTGTCTCCTTCTATTCTGCCCTCATGAGGCCCCTCTGGAGTACTGCAACCAAGTCAGGGGCTTCCAGCGCTTGAAAGGTGTGGAGCTTTTTGAGAGGGTCCAAAGGAAGACCATGAAGATGATCAGAGGGCTGGAGTATCTCTCCTATGAAGACAGGCTGAAGGAACTGGGCTTGTTCAGCCCAGAGAAGACAGTGAGGAAACCTCATTGTGGCCTTCCAGTACTAATAGGGAGTTTATAAACGTGATGAAAATCAACTTTTTACATGATAGATAGTGATAGGACAAGGGGGAGTGGTTTTAAACTGTAGGAAGGCAGATTTAGGTTAGAAGTCAGGGGGGAGAGAATGGTGAGGTGCTTGAACAGATTGCCAAAGAAGTTGTGGATGCCCCTTTCCTGGTGGTGTTTAAGGCCAGGTAGGATGGGGTCCTGGGCAATCTGATCTGTGGCAGGGGGGTTGGAAAATGATGATCCTTGTGGTCTCTTCCAACTCAAGCCATTCTGTGATTCTATGATAAAGAGCATAGACATTGAAGAGCAAGACTTAAGTGCAAATCTTGTTTAACTTGGCCAGTGTTCACCCAGCCCATTCAACTTTGGAGATCATGCACCTTCCTCATATTCCACTCCTCTTCTACAGTGATATTTATTTGTGCTTTTAACATCTTTATCAATAACCTAGATAGTGGAATAAACTTTGCCCTTAGAAAGTTTGCTGAAGACAGTTAGCTGAGAGATATAGTTGATAAGACTGAAGGAAGGAATGCCATTCAACAGAACCTAGACAAGCTTGAGAATTGGGCTAAGAATCTAATGAGGTCCAACAAGGCCAAGTGCAAGTTGTTCCACTTGGGTCAAGGTAATCCCTGACGGGCAGAACTCCTTGAGAACAGCCCAGTGAAGAAGGACTTGAGAGTTCTGGTGGATGATAAGCTCAACATGACCCAGCAGCCTGCAATTGCAGCCCAGATGGCCAACTGTATCCCGGGCTCCATCAAAAGAGGGGTGGCCAAGAGGGTGAGGGAGGTGATTGTCCCCCTCTGCTCTGCCCTTGTGAGGCCCCATCTGGAGTACAGTGTCCGGGCCTGGAGCCCCCAGCACAAGAAAGATGTGGAGCTGTTGGAGTGTGACCATAGGAGGGCCACAAAGATGATCACAGAGCTGGAGCACTTATCCTGTGAAAACAGGCTGAGAGAGTTGGGATTGTTCAGCCTGGAGAAGAGAAGGCTCTGGGGCGACCTCACTGCTGCATTTCAGCACTTTTTGGGAGCTTATAAACAGGAGGGGGAGTGACTTTGTACGTGATCTGATAATGACAGGGCAAGGGGAATTGCTTTAAACTAAGAGAGGAGGAAAATAGATTCAATGTTTGGAAGAAATTCTTTACTCAGTGTGGTGAGGCACTGGAACAGACTGCCTGGAGAAGCTGTGGACCCCTGGAGGTGTTCAAGGCCAGGGTGGACGAGGCCCTGACCAGCCTGATCTGGTGGGTGGCAGTCCTTTCTGTGTTAGAGAGGTTGGAACTGGATGATTTTTAAGGTCCCTTCCGAGCCAAGCCATTCTATGATTGTAAGGTATTGCTTTCCTCAGGGTATCAGTACTGTAAAAAATGCAGGATATGCATACAACGTGGTGTTACCGATTTTCACTAGCATTCACCCTTTTTGTGAATAAGTTTGCAGATTGAAACTAAAACTCAAAGTTCTCTTTTCAATAGATTTTTTTTATCTCTTGTTTCTGAATCTGATTCCATTTGCTAATTCTTTTGCCAATATCTGATTTTTCCAGCAGTGGTAATTTCCTATGCAGTAGGTATCACATACTTCACTGTAGTCTTAGTAGACTTTGCAATTGTCTTTCCCAGTGTCCTCAGTAGCATGATCGAGCAAATCTTACTATTATTTCTTATTAAGGGGTTGGTGAGGGGATAATTGTTTCTCCCTTCCTCCTCTGAATCTGCACTGGTAATTAATACCCTTTTGATGTGGAAATCATCCTCTCAGGTGCCATCAAATTAGTGCTGTAAAATGGCTGCTATCAGAAATCCCATCAAGCTTTCAAAGTGTTCCTGTGCTGTGAACTTTACCAATAGCTAGACTGAAACTTTCCTGCCACCCTTTGTCCTGTAGGTTGCAGTCACTGCATGTATAGCCATTGCTATTCCACTAGATGACAGCACAGCCATTGTAGACAGTGGGATCTGTGTTTTTGTTCCATAGTTTGATAGTAGTTCACTTTTAATTAATTTTAATATTTCCCTTGTCGTCCTACAGAGTAGGAGCTTTTGTAAAATGTGAGAAAGCTATAATATGTATATCAGTGCTATCAGAATTAGTTACAAAAATCTATTTAACTTCCATCTTTTTGTGATTAGTCAGAACTGACATACTATAGAGAAGGCTTCAGATATTTCAGAATTTCTTATTTCCAAACAGAACTCTAAGGAATACTCACTTTCTCCTTACTAGGAGCTAAAGTTCTAATGAGGTTCTAAAGTTAAGAGTGCTTTGTACCTAAGATATAAAAACTCAGAATTGAATGAATAGGCATAAATAAACATTTGTTCGAAAAATGTCAATAGTAAAATTTTAGTAATTTTAAAGAAAATGTTTGCATGAGTTTGCAGTTGGTCATGTGACTTTTCTTGGCCCTGTTTTGAGAAGAAATAAAAAAAAGATGCCAACAAAACAATGTAAACATCGCCTATCACTTCACATAAGCAGGAAAAGCTTGAGTTCAAAAGTACGTTTTTTCTACTGAAATTGAGCTGGGCTTAAATTTGCAGTGATTTGTTTAGAAGTTTTTATTCACTTTGGTCAGTCTATTCATTCTTCTTGCAATGTGAACTTCATGGATGGTTTATTCAAAATAGCATTTGTTCTAAGTATAATGTAATAACTGTTTCATTACCAATATTTTACCCCACATTATCTAGTTTGTACTGACAGATAAGAACAGTCGCAACTTCTAGATCCTGGAAAACTATGCATGTAAATAGTAAGCCTCATGCCATAGGAACTCAAATGCGAAAGGGAATTTATTACTAAGATTTCTTCTTATTATTGCTGTGACTGGAAACAAGACCTTTTCTACATAGAGAACATTTATGAGCAATTTGTAATCTACACTGGGACCATCCCCAAAGCTCTCCTTTTTGGGGTTTTATGTGGGATGACAAAAACTCTTATTGGCTGTAAACAAGCAGATGGAGAAAGGAGTGCTAAAAATAAAAATTAAAAAAAATAGAAACCACCATGTTTCTATGATGCTTCTCTCTCTGGTGTCTTGAAGCTGCAGTCCATTATTGTTAGAAAGAGTTCATGGCAGCAGAACTCTGGTGACTCTGGGAGCTTCGCCTATCTGTGGGGCTTCTTGAAGCAGCAGGGCTATGGACTACATGCAGATGCAGTGTGGGCTTCCAGAGCCAGGCACTCTGCTGCCCATCCCTTTTTTGTCTAAAGGCCTCCGGAGCTGCCAAGCTCAGGGACAGGAACGGCTGGGAGTCTGACATATCTGGGTATGTCAGTCAACATTTCCTTCCAGAGTACTCTGTCTTTTCTGTGGTGAAAATTTCAGTGCTGTCCATATTCTTATTGCTACCTGTCATTTAATACTGTATCAGGACAGCTCTAGTTCTTTGTCTACTGAACCCTTCACAATGCCTCTGGAATCCTGAAATACCAATAATGAAGTAGAAAGTGTCTGAAGGAAATGCAGCCAGTGTGGTTAAGAATCATAAAATTATAGAATCACCAAGGTTGGAAAAGACCTCTATGATCATGCATACCATCAGTCCAGCCATCCATCTACCACCAATATTGCCCAGTAAACTGTGTCTTTAAGTGCTACATTTACATTTTCCTTAAACGTCTTTGGGGATGGTGACTCGACCACTTCTCTGGGCTGCCTGTTCCAATGCATCACCACTATTTTGGAGAAGAATTTTTTCCTAACATCCAACCTGAGCCTTCCCTGCTACCGACTGAGGCCATTCCCTCTAGTCCAATCACTACTTATGTGGGACAAAAGGCTGACATCCACCTCACCACAACCTCCTTTCAGGTTGTTGCAGAGGGCAATATTGTCTCCCCTGGGACTCCTCTTCTCTAGACTAAACAATCCCAGGTTCCCTCTGCCACTCCTCTGGACTTGTGCTCCAGGCCTCTCACAGCTTCATTGCCCTTCTCTGGACACGCTCCAGGGCTTCGATGTCTTTCTTGTACCAAAAGGCCCAACACTGACCACAGTACTCAAGGTGCAGCCTCACCAGGGCTGAGTACAGAGGGAGCACTTCCTTGCTCTTGCGGGCAACACTATTTCTGATACAAGCTAGTATGCCATTGACTTTCTTGGCCATCTGGGCACAGTGCTGACTGATAAGAATATTCAGACTCAGACCATCCCTGGTGGTGGTTGTCTGATTGAGGATGGCTGCACTTTGCAAAAATCTCCCTTTCTTCTCTGGGTAAGTTTCCGTCCTCGCACATGTCTGTGCTTTTCATTGAAGGGTTCAAAGTAAGTTGGAATATGTGTCATGGCCTTATGTTTTGATAAAGCAACCTTTGTAGACTTTTTTTTTTCTTTTTTTTTTTTCTTTTTCCCCNCAGAACACTTTAATATATATATATATTTTTTTTCTCTAACAAATGGAAAGTAATTAATTGTCCTCAAGGCTCCCAACACTTTATAGTAAAAGTAACAGATATAATCAGATCTGAAACAGCTTCAGTTTCATCTCTGGTTTGGTTAACCAGGAATTGTCACCTCACAGAGACCTGATATAATACATAGAGGATCAGCAGTATTGTCCATATGAACAAAATTTTGCAGCAATACCTCCATTGCACATATTAAAATGTAAACATATAATCAAAGCTATCTGACTAACTACGCTTTGGAGGGCACAAATAAACAGTTTACTCTTATTTGCAGAAAATTCATGGAATAGTAGACAGATGTTATTCAATACCTTCAGTGGAAATCATGTCATAACAATACAAACATATCATTCTCTTGGATAATTTAAAGGCCAAAGAAACTGGCATTTTGCCAAATGTAATTAAATCATCATATCAGTTATTTTCATGGACTATCACTTGAAAGAACAGAAAAGTACTAAATACATTAGGTAAAATATACTGGAGAGCTCAATAATGTGTGAAATCTGCTTGAAAATGTAAATCAAGTAGAACACATAGGAAGCTAGGAAAAGAGTTAAAAACAAAAAGAAACATTAAATTGCCACATATTTAAAACAAACAAATTTACTATTTGGTGATACTATCCTGATTAGCAACAAGTAAGCATACACAGAATCTTTTCGTAATAACTCCTGATTTTTCAGTTCTATAAAAAGTCAAATTCTGCTTTCCTTTATAGTATTTGCTATAACTAGCATAAGGAAGCTTTAACTAGCATAAAGAAGAAATTATTTTGGCCATATATTTTGTACAGTAAGTAAAACCAGTTCTTCAGAGTTTGAGTATCATTTTGTAATCCAAATCTCTAAAAGATTTGATTCAACTGGTATCATCATGCTTCTGGGTCCCATTGGAAAAACAAAACAAAACAAACAAGCAGTATGCTATTTCTTCTAAATGGAAGCGCTCAACTTCCAAAAAGGAACTTTCCAGCAAAATTTTCAGTTACACGCTAGAAATTGAACTTTGTCTACTTTGAATTTTAGTGGGCCAAATTCCCTAGATCTATATATGTTAAGCTACATGTTTAATTTAGGATAAGTAGCTGTGTAGGAGAAAGTAGTTCATCTTCTTTTGCTTCTCTGTTAGTTTTGGAATAGTTTTTGAAATATTTTGGCTTGGCTGTTCATTCCTACCTCTACTTCTCACTTTGCTTCTTTCCCAAACTCTTTTGCTTGATATTAACCAGGTGTGAGTGATATCACTTGTCTGTATACGTAACCGGCCAGTTCTGCTGACACATGTGACTTGATGAATGAATTAAATGCTCATTTAGTGGGCAGACTGCAACTTACATTACCTCAGCCTTAGACCTGGGGAATAAGGTTTGCAAACTCACGACTGAGCTATCGTATTACTTGGACTTATTGTACAGCAAGTCTCTAATGCTACTGACTTGGCTCACAGAGACAAAGCCAACAGAAGTTTCATATTTTCTCAGTCATTCTTTCAAAGCAGTGAAACACGATGGGATTTCAGTTCAATGGTGATTCAAGCCAGCAGCATCTCACTTGAAAGAGTCAGAAATTAGAGCTGGTAACAAAAGGGCAGAATCATTTCACAAGGTGGAAAATTGTATTTAGTTTCAAAAACGTTAAAATGGGAAAGGAAAGGAGGCATTGGGTATTGGTGCCTTCAAACAGCCAAACAAAATCCTGAGGTGTTCTCAGGTAACCTCATCAGATGCACCACTTTATAACACATTGTCTATCTGACATAGGTCCTGGGCATCTTCTGAAAGATGATAGCGAACAGGAATATGAAAGTCATATCTTAGTGAAAAATCACAACTTTTATCCCATTAACACAGAACTAGTTAATCGCTGGGTCTAGTATCACACATACGTTTCATCAGAGTATCAAATGATAAACCAGAACTATTACTTTCCTATCCACCAGGAACACTAGAAAGATGGTTAGCTGAGGAAGAAATCTTGTACTAATATTTTGTTCCTTTCTTCACATTATAGTAATGGAAGTGGGCACATCTGAGTGGGCTTTATTCAGACCATGGTGGGAACTTAGTCTGGTCACAAGATCTGTTTCTATTAAAGATGCTGGGTTCATCTAATTCATTTCAGAGAAGTCTTTCATAATTAGCTGAGTCATACAGCTAACCAATGCAGATGAAGGGTGGGAGAATGCCGAAACAGCGTGCAGAGCTACAGCTTCCCTCTTTTCTTTATTAACTCTTAAAAGTCCTTTATTCTTTAGGTTTGAAGACATGAATGAGTAATTTAAGTGTAGCTTTTTGTTATTGCAGTTTGATAAGGAATGTATTTGTTGATTATGTATTTGTTGATTATTGATTCAAGTTACAAGAAGAATTTTGCAACTAACCAATGAGATGACATCAGAGCAGTGGCTGTTGAGAACTTAAATTATTTTTTTACTTTATAAATAATTACTATGCAAACTTGTGTGAAAAAAATATATGCCTGCATTTAATTTTTTTTTAATTTTATCAAAATTCACGGAAACTAAAATTAGATAAATTAATATGATGAATCTCCTAAAAGCTCTCTGATTGATCAGAACTATCAATAAGAGTGAATAGCTCTGTCTTCCATATGATGTAGTCCTGATGGCTAAGGTGTCTCATCTGTCACTTCTGCCTTCAAAGACATGGCTTGAGCGTAGGGAACTCTAGAAANTTTTCTTTTTCCCCTGAAGAAATATCAGTCTTTATCCGTCTGAATTAGTCATCTTTGTTGTTTGGGATACTTGTGGTGTTAGAGTACCAATTTGTATGAAAAAATGAAAAACAGTTATTCAGCAGTGTGGAAAATAAGTTAAAGAATAAAACCACCATCTCAATACTGCACAGGAAGCATAAATTGATAGAATTTATCAATCTACCTGTAATGTGGCCATAAAGCTAGGACAGTCTTTTATTCTTACATACAGATCACATGTTGTCCCTCTGAGTACTTCGTGTGTCTGTTTTGTAGCCTAAAAAAATGGGGCTTATATCAATAGAAATGGAGAAATTGAGAATACTTGTGAAAACCTCAAATATTGTTTTCTTTTTTATCTAACTTAGTTCTTCAGCAATTGCTGAAGTGTCATCAAATCAAGAACAACATGATCTATTGCATAAAATGGTTAATCGGGGGGATCTTATCAGTCCTTTACTACACAATTAGCTCTGTAGAGAGTCTTCAAGTGAGGCTAACTGCATGCTAATACAATTAAAGATAAGATGCTCAAAACTGAAAGCTGAAATCTCTCAAGTTTATTCACAGATAAGGGATAGTGGTTGAGAACATGGTTTGTTCTAATGTTAGCCGATTTCTCAAATGTTAAATCTCAAAGATAACACTGTGCTATGTTGACACTCTTGATTGGTTTAGTGTTGTGATTCACTATGCCCCTGTATATCTTATCAATTTAACTTGTCTAGATTTCCTTGACACTTACTGGTGTCTTTGCTATCATTTCACTCAGTTTTCTTCCAGGCTTAGATGAGCCCCATTGATTTATTTCTCTGCAGTTAGTATTTCTTCTTTCTTGACCTTCAAATGGGCTCTGAGAATGAAATATTTTCCTTACCAGTTCATGTTTTTTCCACTGTGAAAAAGGAAAAATACTTAAATTTAGTTAGTTTTCCTCTTCAGGGTCAAGTCTCTTTTGTCTCATCATTTCCCACTCAGAACTGACTTTTTTTATGATCATGACAAAGGGAAAATTCTTAGTTTATACATGCATAACCATGAGATAATGCCGTCAGGTTGACTGTAGTGGATATTTATACTGATACAAACTGTTACAGTTATTGTTAGAGTTAGTTAAAAGCCCTTATTTTGGGCTATTGCGCTCTTTGCTTTCATATTGCGTAAATTTTACTGTGTTGACAGAAACTTTCCATGTCTGATCTCTGATCCAGTTTGGTTTTATTTTGAAAGCCGATGGAAAGCTCTCCACTGGTTTATGCTCAATCTATTTTGCATGAGCGAAATAAGGACAGCTATTTATTTTTGTCCCCTGTGTTTCTATTTGAAGTTTTTGACAACAGAGTTCTGTCATTTTAGAAATGTAGAAAATACTGGATTGTATTCTTAATAGCCAGAAGTAATCCAAAGGCAGATTTATTTGGCTGGTGGATGGTTATATGCCTTAACTGCTACTACTTTCAAGCATACTGTTTAGTTATTCACACCTTGGATATTCTTCAATGGAGAAATAGTTTATCTTAAATGAAAGTGAATTGGTTTGAATTCTTCAGTTAAGTTCAGTTTAGGCACGTATTGGAAAATATTTTTTTTGCATATGAAAACATCAATAGTTTTCATTACAAATAAAGCACAGAAGTACACAAATGTAAAATAAGAAAGTTTCATAGCAAGTAAGTTATGAAATGTGGCAAATGGCCAGATCAGGCTACGGGGCTTGTTTCTCTTTGCATCTTTAATGACAGAATATATTTTTCACCTGTTGCCTGAATTCTGAAATGGGAGTTAGTTTATCAAGGTGCATCAGTATGTTAAAGCTGTAGTTATGGGTTCTAGTCTCACTGCTGTGAGAACTGAAGATCAACAGTAAGGAAATCACAATTCACCAAGGAATCAGAGTAACAGTGAAGCCACTGACTTCATGAACAACAGGGTCCTTCCTCAAGTGGCCTTACAGGAATTGCCTTATTGTGACCTGTTAATCAGCAACCTGTGATGCTTTAATTCAACCAAGAAGAAGCTGTTATGAATGGCCCGTTCTTTCTGTTACTCTCTGGGGAAAAGGTTTATTACTGCAGTTTTGGTTTGGATCATTGGAATATACGTATTGCTTTGTTTTAGGGAAGGTCCGTCAAAGATGTTTGCCCTTTACTTTGTGCTGAAGTTGAGATTTACAGTAATTTTTAGTTGTATGGGAACAACTCTGATTTTTGTGCCAGAATTTGTGAATGCTTCTTTACACTTCAGGCTTGTTGCCTTTTGCTTGTAATAAACAGACTATCCTAGCAGTACTCCACTGTGTCATCATGTTGTAGGTAAAAGTCCAAGCTAAAATCTCTTTTCCGAGATTTCTTCCTGATAATAGTAGATGCATGGGCTAATCAGCATGCCATTCTTTCTTGGGTAAATACCTATGAATTTTATATGAAATTGAATGACATGATTTAGGCTGAGTATAAGGAAGGAGGTTTTTTATAAGGGTGTTGAGGCACAGGAATAGGTTACCCAGAGTGGTGATGGATACCCTATCCTTGGTGACATTCAAGGTCAGGCTGGATGGGGCTCTGAGCAACCTGACCTAGCTGTAGATGTTCCTGTTCATTGCAGGGGAGTTGGAATAGATGACCTTTAAGAGTATCTTCCGAACAAAAAGATTCTACGACTCTTATGATTCCTCTTTAGAAACCAAGGCTCTGGATCCCGGTCTGGCCCAGGCCAGTATTGCATGTGCCAAGAAAGATTTGAGTGATATACTTTTTTCAAACTTACAGCTCTCTCAGATCTTCTCAGCAGGCAAAATCAAGCCTATGCTGGAGACATAGAACGTTTTGGTGAAGTGATGGGAGACACTGTGAGAAGGGATTATAAGGGCAACTATTAGAGGCCTGAAAAATTCTGACTGGTTTCAGAGATCCATGAGAGGACAGGGACTATATTCTCTCTTTTTTCTGCCAGTCTGTTTCTACTCATGGTTCCACACAGTCATGTTTGGAATTAACAAGAACCTCTACAGCCTGCTCTTCTTCCAGTAGTGAACCTTCCTCCTGTTTCAAGGTAATAGGGCTACTCTGGGACAAAGCTGGAACTCCCAGAGAACAAAATTTTAATCCTCCACTATCTTGTAAAGGCCAGGTACCCTCTCTTTGAAGAAATGTTGCAAGCTCTGATGTTTGGAAGAAGAGTAAGAACAGGGCCTGTGCAAACAGGCATCTGTTTAGGCTGGACGTCTAGCCCATAGGCATAGAGTTGTACCCTGAAATCTGCCACACAAGACAATCTCCATCTCCATGTGCCTTGATAATGAAAGGTTAATGGGACACTAGAATCAAGTTGGACACATTTTTAAATGTTATTGGTTTGCAGCATTGATTGTCTTAGTGGTGATTGTTTAACAAGTCAAAACAATGATATTTTCTTGTTACCTTTTGACTAATTTAAAAAACTACTGGGTATGTACACGAAGATTTTTAAAAACCCACAATACAATTAATAAATAATAAAGATTGGAAGAGAAAGTTCTTAAGAGAAGGAATTTAAGATGAATAATAAAGTATAAAAACATGAAATGCTGTGTGGAACTAATGGGAATAGATGAAGCAGAACTCAGTATATTTTCCAAAGTATTAAAAGGATTTATCTTCTTTATTGCTAGTAACATTCTGTAATGTCAGCTTTATTTGGAAAGTCAAATCTTTCCTTCTTTAAATATCTTCATGCTTCATGTACTGATTTTTGAACCATCTCCATACTATGAAAAACAAATAATTAATGTAAGAAGGATTCCGACATGCAGAATGGAGTTTGTCTAGCTGGATGGCATGGTGCAAGGGCACAAAGATGTTTGTCAGGATAGGCAGGATTTTTGTGAGAACTATTTATTTGCAGAAAAAATGCAGTTTTAGTTCACTAAAAGTATTCATTTGCTTGGCTCGTCCTTGTGCAGTAGTTTTGCCCAAAAAAC
>JACDJE010000321.1:2012787-2042824 GCA_016647715.1 Pavo muticus
TTTTGAGGGGGGGGGCAGAAACTCACATTAGGTTGAAACAGAACACTTTAATATATATATATATTTTTTTTCTCTAACAAATGGAAAGTAATTAATTGTCCTCAAGGCTCCCAACACTTTATAGTAAAAGTAACAGATATAATCAGATCTGAAACAGCTTCAGTTTCATCTCTGGTTTGGTTAACCAGGAATTGTCACCTCACAGAGACCTGATATAATACATAGAGGATCAGCAGTATTGTCCATATGAACAAAATTTTGCAGCAATACCTCCATTGCACATATTAAAATGTAAACATATAATCAAAGCTATCTGACTAACTACGCTTTGGAGGGCACAAATAAACAGTTTACTCTTATTTGCAGAAAATTCATGGAATAGTAGACAGATGTTATTCAATACCTTCAGTGGAAATCATGTCATAACAATACAAACATATCATTCTCTTGGATAATTTAAAGGCCAAAGAAACTGGCATTTTGCCAAATGTAATTAAATCATCATATCAGTTATTTTCATGGACTATCACTTGAAAGAACAGAAAAGTACTAAATACATTAGGTAAAATATACTGGAGAGCTCAATAATGTGTGAAATCTGCTTGAAAATGTAAATCAAGTAGAACACATAGGAAGCTAGGAAAAGAGTTAAAAACAAAAAGAAACATTAAATTGCCACATATTTAAAACAAACAAATTTACTATTTGGTGATACTATCCTGATTAGCAACAAGTAAGCATACACAGAATCTTTTCGTAATAACTCCTGATTTTTCAGTTCTATAAAAAGTCAAATTCTGCTTTCCTTTATAGTATTTGCTATAACTAGCATAAGGAAGCTTTAACTAGCATAAAGAAGAAATTATTTTGGCCATATATTTTGTACAGTAAGTAAAACCAGTTCTTCAGAGTTTGAGTATCATTTTGTAATCCAAATCTCTAAAAGATTTGATTCAACTGGTATCATCATGCTTCTGGGTCCCATTGGAAAAACAAAACAAAACAAACAAGCAGTATGCTATTTCTTCTAAATGGAAGCGCTCAACTTCCAAAAAGGAACTTTCCAGCAAAATTTTCAGTTACACGCTAGAAATTGAACTTTGTCTACTTTGAATTTTAGTGGGCCAAATTCCCTAGATCTATATATGTTAAGCTACATGTTTAATTTAGGATAAGTAGCTGTGTAGGAGAAAGTAGTTCATCTTCTTTTGCTTCTCTGTTAGTTTTGGAATAGTTTTTGAAATATTTTGGCTTGGCTGTTCATTCCTACCTCTACTTCTCACTTTGCTTCTTTCCCAAACTCTTTTGCTTGATATTAACCAGGTGTGAGTGATATCACTTGTCTGTATACGTAACCGGCCAGTTCTGCTGACACATGTGACTTGATGAATGAATTAAATGCTCATTTAGTGGGCAGACTGCAACTTACATTACCTCAGCCTTAGACCTGGGGAATAAGGTTTGCAAACTCACGACTGAGCTATCGTATTACTTGGACTTATTGTACAGCAAGTCTCTAATGCTACTGACTTGGCTCACAGAGACAAAGCCAACAGAAGTTTCATATTTTCTCAGTCATTCTTTCAAAGCAGTGAAACACGATGGGATTTCAGTTCAATGGTGATTCAAGCCAGCAGCATCTCACTTGAAAGAGTCAGAAATTAGAGCTGGTAACAAAAGGGCAGAATCATTTCACAAGGTGGAAAATTGTATTTAGTTTCAAAAACGTTAAAATGGGAAAGGAAAGGAGGCATTGGGTATTGGTGCCTTCAAACAGCCAAACAAAATCCTGAGGTGTTCTCAGGTAACCTCATCAGATGCACCACTTTATAACACATTGTCTATCTGACATAGGTCCTGGGCATCTTCTGAAAGATGATAGCGAACAGGAATATGAAAGTCATATCTTAGTGAAAAATCACAACTTTTATCCCATTAACACAGAACTAGTTAATCGCTGGGTCTAGTATCACACATACGTTTCATCAGAGTATCAAATGATAAACCAGAACTATTACTTTCCTATCCACCAGGAACACTAGAAAGATGGTTAGCTGAGGAAGAAATCTTGTACTAATATTTTGTTCCTTTCTTCACATTATAGTAATGGAAGTGGGCACATCTGAGTGGGCTTTATTCAGACCATGGTGGGAACTTAGTCTGGTCACAAGATCTGTTTCTATTAAAGATGCTGGGTTCATCTAATTCATTTCAGAGAAGTCTTTCATAATTAGCTGAGTCATACAGCTAACCAATGCAGATGAAGGGTGGGAGAATGCCGAAACAGCGTGCAGAGCTACAGCTTCCCTCTTTTCTTTATTAACTCTTAAAAGTCCTTTATTCTTTAGGTTTGAAGACATGAATGAGTAATTTAAGTGTAGCTTTTTGTTATTGCAGTTTGATAAGGAATGTATTTGTTGATTATGTATTTGTTGATTATTGATTCAAGTTACAAGAAGAATTTTGCAACTAACCAATGAGATGACATCAGAGCAGTGGCTGTTGAGAACTTAAATTATTTTTTTACTTTATAAATAATTACTATGCAAACTTGTGTGAAAAAAATATATGCCTGCATTTAATTTTTTTTTAATTTTATCAAAATTCACGGAAACTAAAATTAGATAAATTAATATGATGAATCTCCTAAAAGCTCTCTGATTGATCAGAACTATCAATAAGAGTGAATAGCTCTGTCTTCCATATGATGTAGTCCTGATGGCTAAGGTGTCTCATCTGTCACTTCTGCCTTCAAAGACATGGCTTGAGCGTAGGGAACTCTAGAAAAAAAAAAAAAATCATGTAAATTCTGATGGGTTCATTCTCCTCAAAACTAGTACTTACAGTTCTCACAAGTGATATTCTCATTTCTCAGATAGTATTGATGTTACAGTGGGAGATTTCTGCATAATCTCTTGTTTGAGCAGAGATGGTCTTTTTGGATACAGAGGTAGGAGTTCCTTGGAATGTTTCATGCATGGATTAATGAAATGGCTTTGGTAGTCACTGTTTGGATAACACTTCAGTTGTGAATTTTTTTCAGATTTGTGATATGATAGCCCTAATGACTGTCCTTGAGAATCATTTAATCCATGCTACCAATGATACATATGGTGCTGAATGCTGAGAAAAGACTATATTCCCATCTGTTGATTTTGTAAGACATCTGTTTTTCTAGAAGGAAAATAGAAAATGGAGAAATCTAAGTAGCTGCAGTACTGCTGGGAAATACCTGTAGGAAGAAACAGCATTTAGCAGGAAAGAATAAGTTAAATTTTGAAATACTTATAATAATACATTTGTAAATAAAGCTATTGTTGAGTCCTGCTGCACTCACCACAATTTGTGGCTTTTAGTAGAAAGAAATTAGCCTGTCTTCAACTGAATGTGGCTGATACGTATTTTGTTATTGCTGGCTTAAGACGAAGATGATGACTTAAAAAAGTTGAAGCTAACTAGAGTCTATTCCACTGCAGACTTATCATCAATCTTGTGGAGTTTCATGAAGGTCTTATTCCATGGATAAGGTCAGCTTCGGTGACTGAGGAAGAAGGGGGAAAGGGATAAGTGAGTTGGTCGTTGCAATTAAAAAAAAAACAAAAGCAAGAGGCAGACCCCTCTAAACTGCAAGGCTTGCAGAAGAAAACTAGAAAATCTAATCTCTCAAAGCCTAACTCCAGAAGAAAGGCACTTGTTCTGGGGTCATTTGATGTATGAACACTTGAGATTAGCAGATAATAGACATTTTCCTGCTTTTTGTCTGACAACTGAAAGATAATTCAGAGAATATAGACAAGCAGTATGTAGCGTATGTGTATGAGTATGTGTATGAGTTATTCAGTTCAAGGGAAGCAAATACAAAGAGCACCTTTGAAGCTGAAAAGTCTGAATTAATTGCTTTAATTACTACCAGTTAATTTTTTTCTCACGAAGGCTTTTCTATCTCCAAGATGTATGTACACTTACAGAACGCACTCTTATCTTTCTCTGGTACTGCAAGTACTACAAGCTGCTTCCAAACTTAAGTATTCTTGTAAAGAAACTGCAAGACCCATGTCGGAATAAAAAGGAAATTTGAAAACCTCTGGAATTCTGCTCTTTAGGCAACTGCCTGAGGATGAATGTCAAATGTACGTGCTTTTCAAGTAAGTAGAGAGCAGGACAGATGTCAAACAGATGTTGAACTTCAAGGTTAAATAATAAGCATTT
Organism: Pavo muticus; assembly: GCA_016647715.1. Classification (NCBI taxonomy): domain Eukaryota; kingdom Metazoa; phylum Chordata; class Aves; order Galliformes; family Phasianidae; genus Pavo; species Pavo muticus. Next base: position 2,016,997 of record JACDJE010000321.1, read on the forward strand.
CCATTGTATGTGTCCTACTATTCATTTGTATATTTACTCCCTTGTCTTCCTAAAAGCTAGTATTAAAAAAGGGTAATGTTTACAGATTGTCCAAGAACAGAGGACAGTTCCTTATTTTAGAAAATTAGGAACAATAAGCTTCATGTAATCAGGCATTGTTTAAAACATCTGTTCCTATTTAGGTTTTGGAGTTTTCTACATCTGTTTTACACACTTTTTTTTTTTTTNCTCCATTCAATCTGAAGTAGAATTTGTGTCTAACTATGTTTGTTAAAGATAGAGGCACCTCAGTACCAGTCTTGAGTCACATTTCAGAGATCTTGAGTAAGAAACCTTGTGATTTTAAATCATAACATTTAGAAGATTTTACTTTTGTATTTATTTTCTGTTGTTTCTTCCATGTTCTAGCCTTATGAATATGATCATTAATACCTTTCTTATGCTATTCTGTCTCACTAGATATATGAGAGCAATATCAATATGAAAATTGTGAGTTTTGCATAATTCAATGATTCCACATTGTGAGATTTTAAGAAAACTGACAGCAGACAGTATAGTCAGAGAATGACAAAATTGTTGAGGTTCAGAATATTTGGAGACTACCAAGATTACCCCCTTGCTCAAAGCAGAGTCAGCTAGAGCATGCTGTTTAGGTCCAGATTCAGACAGATTTTAAATATCTCCGAGAGGGGTACAGTAAGAATGAAAGTTTTAGTGGGAGCCAGTGCCTTGCTCTGTGGTACTCTTCATTTGGTACCCAGTAGCAATTCAGGAAGAATGAACTAGAATTTGTTACTTGAACTCTACTGCATTAGCATTGATTCCTCCTTCTAGCACATGGTATTCCTTTAGCTTATTCTCCTCTGAAGGCAACCTATATAGAGGTGATTTTCAGTATCAGCTTAACACCCAAGAACAATGACAAATTGATACCTTATCAAGACTTTATGGCCTCCAAAAGGAAGCAGCAGCACTTCTACAAATTCTGCAGCATCCTAAGAGATTATTTGTTATCTCTGTATGCTACTAATAAGCATCTTATTGACTCGTGCTTTAAAAATATTTTTTTCTCTCCTTTTATTTAATGTAATCAGTTACAAGTTTCTCCCAGTGTATTTGCATAATCTGCTCTGTTTTTTCAAGTCTGAGCAATCTAGCACCTTCATTTGGTCTGTAATTCTCTCTTGCCTCTCCACTGCCATTGTAATCATACGCACAACACAGCTGAATTGCAAATAAGATGTCTCAACGAAGTAGGGGACTGACTGGTGTAGAATGAGATGCCCACAAGTATTGTCTGGAATAATAGGGCTTAGTATTTTTGGAGGAAGCTTAGATTAATTTAGCTCTAGCATTATAGATAAATAAATTAAATATGAAAAGAAACTACTGAGACAGAACACCGAGGCTATCTCCAGAAGTTCAACTTCTATTTTCTCAGTAAGAACTAGAAGTTATCACTCCTTGGTTGGAAAAGATGTTCAGAAAGCTACCTCCATTTCTGTGTTTCTTGGAATTATATCCTAAGAGCAACAAAAACTTCTTGGATCACCAAGGAAAAGTAAAAATTAGCAGTCCTTGGTAAAGGAATTTTATCATGAAGTGTTTCCTAGAATGCTGCAGCACGTGCTGGTGTTCTTGTGCGTGGGCAGGAAAGAGGGTGCCAAAAGTAGTTTTTTTCCTTTTAGATTGTAGAAGCTCAGTCAGGCTCTGTGCATGGTGTTACAAGTTGAAAGAAAAGCTGAAATATTTCTGAAGATGTTATAAAAACATTTGCAGTAAGAAGACAAAGCCTGAACATAATTTTAAGCACTTTAAAGGGTTTGTTCTACTTGTTAAAAATCTTTTTGGATCTGGCAGGGTATTGTAAGCTTTCTGGACTCTTCATATTACAACCACATGATGTTTCTGGGAACAACTATGACACTGCTTGGATTGTGGTCATGTCTTTTACATGCTCCCAAGCATGTCTGATGCTTGCTGGTTGACAAAGAATTATTTGTGCTTTTTAAGAAGAAACAGAAATCTTCAATCCCTTTTGCACCTTTATATCTTCTCTCGTGATATCTTTAAAATAAAAAGTATAAAGTTTTGTTTTTTTTCTTTTAAGCATATTCTTAATATTACTATCCTCTCAAATCATAAATCTAGTCATGTCATAATTTTTTATTTTTTATTTTTAAAATCTTAAATGCTAGCTTGTTCTCTTGAACACAGCTGAGTCACACTGCAACAACACTGGTGCAGAAACAGACATCTGGGCTGACTTTCACAGAACGGTTGAGGGATCTCTGGTTATGATCTAGTCCAACCATCCTGCTCAAGCTGGGTCCCCACAACACATTACCCAGCATTGTGTCCAGATGGCTTTTAATACCTCCAGAGAAGGAGACTCCACAATCTCTCCAGGCAGCCTCTTCCAGTGCTCTGTCATCCTCAAAGAAGCTTTTTCTCATGTTCAGATGGAACTTCCTGTGCTTCACTTCATACCTATTGCCTTTTGTCACTGGGCACCCCTGAGAAGGTTCTGGCCCTGATCTCTCAGCACTTTCAGTTACTTATACGAACTGATGTCAGCCTGAGCCTTCTCTTCTCCAGGCTGAACAGTTCAAGCTCCCTCAGTCTTTCTTCACGGGAGAAATGTTCCAGACCCTTCACCATTTCAGTGGCCTTTCACTGGACCCTCTCCAGAGCTCCATGTCTCCTGGGGGGCCCAGCACTGGACGCAGTTCTCCATGTGAGGCCTCACCAGGACTGAGTAGAGGGGAAAAACAACCCTCCTCAGCCTTCTGGCATTACTCTTCCTAATGTACCCCATGATAGCATTGGCCTTCTTGGCCATAATGGTACATTGCACTTCCTTTGATCTTGTAGTACTGTGAAGCTGTGACATCTCTGCTCTCTACTGCTGACCTCATCAGGCTGCTGCCCTTAGGAGCTGCCTGATGACCTGTGTCCTGAGCTGGCCCTGCCTTTTGGCTCTGCTACAAGGGAAGATGCGGTAGAAATCTTCTTGCAACATCATCTCTCCTCCTTATGTAGAGTTTGCCCTTACAGCAGCTGAGGTAGTGCAAGAGAAAGCTCTACCACTGCTATGTTTCCAAGTGGTGGAGTTAAGGTAGAGATTATGTGAGCACAGAACCAGGGGTTTATTTATTCACAGAACCCAGTAGAGGCTAACAAAATACATGTTCCCTAGGTGATCTGAAGGAGAGCAACTTTTTCTGTTTTCTTTTTCTTTTTCTCTCTCTTATTTTTTTTTCTTTTGTCCTTGAAGCTGCTCAGGGAGAAGTGCAACCATGCAATACATCTTATGTAAAACGCCAATGTTTATATCAAATAGCTTTTCACTTGCAGGAATGTCAGGAGGTAAAATATAACAAGCTGTGTAGTTAAGTACTTATCTCCTGAGAAATTCCTCAAAATACAGTTTACTTGTGAATTAACTGAGTTTCTGCTGGCATTTTTTTCAGCAGGTGATCAAGATCAAATTGAACACATCCTATTCACTGCTTAGATGGATGTCTCACATCCACATGTTAAGCCTCATGGTGTGAACTGAATATAGTATATTCCCATGGTTTTTGAAGTTCCACTGATTTGGTTTCCTTTTGATGTCAGTGTTACATGTCATCCTTTACAATAATATTCTACATGGAAGGGGAAAGTATGTGTCCCCCTTTTTCTGCCTTATCTGTGAGATGTAGAAAAAGACAATACTGATGCATCACTATGATATGTTGCTGAATAAACACCTTAAATTCTGTGATTTACATGTGCTTGTTATGTGAATAAGGCCTATGCACATTATTATATTTAGTGGATTTAGTCTTTAAGTAAATTTTCTAGTTCCTTTGGCAGGTAATTTTTCCCAACAAAGAACTGAAATATTCGGTCTGTAGTGAGCCAGTGTCCACAATTACATCTCAAATAATTTTTCTGCTTTGAGGAATTGTTTCTTTCACTGTGTAAAGATGGTTAAATTAAATTTATTAATTAAGAAGCTTATGTGGAAGCTTTTTTAAAGGCCATGACTCAGTGGTCCAAATATATCAATAGCGTGGGTGGACAGAGGTCTACTGCAGTTAATGAAATTTTATCTACTTACAGATTTTGCTCAGCTTATAAGTCAATAATAAATTAGAATAATTAGCTACTGGACAGAAAAAAAAAAGGCAATCGATTTATTAAAGAACAGAAAAACAATAGCTCATCTTGCTTATACTTATAGTTTTGTGCTTACAATATAAATACCTTCAGAAAGACAAACACTACATTTCTCTTATACTCAAAATTCAAATTTTCATGAGGTTCTATGTGCTTCATGAGACTCAGTGTTCTGTAAGGACATTTAAAACACTGCCTGGAGTGGTTTGCAACCATATCTTTACCTGTTCTGAGCGTGGACTGTGGCCAAATTGCATATTGGGCCATGATATCTGTTCCCTGCTATCTCCTGAGCCGTAAATGAAAATTATGAATTAAATAAATAAATAAAGCCCAAAATAATACTGCTTAAACATGAATAGTGGATGCAAACAGCCAAGGAATCAAACAGCATGGAGATATCCCGTTCTGAGGCTTCCAGAAGATGGGGAAGGAATTGGAATCTAGAATCCAGCATCAGCAAGACTTTGCACTGGCATCACTGCATGAAATTAGATAATCCTGTTTCAGCTGTAGCCTGTTTGTGTTTCCTCTGCATTTTATTTTTGTCTTTCTTTCTAATCTTCAGGTTTAAGTTGTTGGTGAAACTACTTTTTTTTTCAGTAAGTGATTTTTTTCTGTTGCTCTGGAAGTGAAGGAATCTGAAATGTATCTGGGCATAAAGGGGAGTAAGAGCTTTGTATTCAGTAGTTCTGGTCTCAACTTGGAGAAAACATGAGATTTAGCACTGAGACAGAGTAATGAGATGGTAGATCATCGTTCCCATAGGTAAATTCAGATGGAGGAGAAGGGGCTGAGGGTACTTCATCCCAATAGATTTAGTCACATGTGACACAGAGCTCCAGAGCGTGGAAATAGCCCTAGCAGAACAATGGAACATGTAGATTCATTTGTTAATACACACAAAAAAAGAAGAGCTAGCATTTTTAAACTCATTAGAGTCAGAAGGATTGAATCAAATTTCTGTTCTGTTTAAAAGAAAACAAACGTGCCAGTTGGTACATATACAGATTTTTTTTTTTATTACTTCTGTCGTAGACAAGCTAAGATTGCCAAATGAAAGAGATTTGGATGAGCTTATTTTCACTGATTCTCAAGAAAAAAAATCTATTTCAATGCCATTTACTTATTTTAAGACCCTTGTTTTTCATATCCTGTTTTATAAGTTCTAGAGGTAAATGACTTTTCTGCCATTATTTATGGGTTCACTTATGGTTTGGCAGTGGTTGATTTATATTTGCTTTTTTCTCCCAGGTCAGACTTTTCTCCAGGAAACCAGTTTATACAATCTCAAATTCCTGAACAAAACCCTGCATGATGAGACCAGGGCAGGGTTTGGAGGTGGCAGTCATAAATAAATGGAATATGTTAGTTGGTCTATTGAACATGTCCAACACTGCTTGGGTTATAAGGACATTTTACATCCTTCTTGTTGCCAACAAATAGAAAATGAAATCTCTTCAGTATTTTTGTCTGCCATGCTAGATGGAAAACATCTCTTGTGTTACTCTGCTGCTATTTATGCACAACACTGAAATTTTTCTATGAGTTGTGTGTCAGAGGAATGCACTAAAAAGAAGCTATGTGTCTGCAGTCCATTGAGAAAAGGAGCTGGGTTTTCTGTATCACTTGTACTTACTGCCATATAGTATCCAAAGTTGAAAGGGACCCACAAGGACCATCAAGTCTAACACATGCCACCTAACCTCTTGCAAAAGTTTTGTAGTTGAAGATTTTGTCTCATGAAACTTGTATTAGATCCTGCATGAGGTAATTAGAATATATATCTTCCATATTTTTCATCCTTGTAAATAAAGCTTCTGTTAGATAACACTGCTGTGATACATGTGAAAATGCTGCATCACTAGTCTTCATGCACAAATACTTCAGTGGCTTTAGCCAATGTGGCAGAAATCTCATTCCATAGAAAACTGAGATTTGAGCTGATTTCCAGTTCTACTTTGTGCTATTCTTTCATTGTTGGTAGGTCATAAAAAGTGCCAGTGTCAGTCCTGTTGGAGAATTCATGTTGATTTTTGCCCCAGATATTTCAGCTGTAAAAGTATATAGTCAGGAAAATGGCAGAAGTTTACCATTCAGCATCTATTGCTTCGGATTTTTTAACACATTCCAGAATCAAGCAGAGGAAGCAAAAATATATTGCTTCTACTAAGAGCAATTTGTTATTCTCCAGTGGTGAGAAGGAAAAGCTTTCTTTTCTCTTTAAATTTGTATTCTGACTGCCAGGCTTTTCAGATTCTGCCATTATTCTCATGATGCTAAACATCCAGAATAAAAGCTTGGTTAATACAAGACAGTGGTTTTTTAACAATCCTGCCAATATCTGTCTCGAGATTATTGCTAAACAAAAGAAGCAGATTTGGCAGAAAAGGAACCAGGCTGAAGATAGTGCATCCTTTCTTCAGTAATTCTTGCAATGATGGAGTATATTAAGGAACAATTGAATAGGAAGAAGTAGCATGTGATGGTAAGAAATGCTGGAAATGTTTGTCCAGAGAGTGGTGCTCTGATCTCAGCCAAAGCGTCACATTCCTGTTTCACCAACCATGTTGCCCTGGGGCTCTGGTAAATTCCTGCGTTAATCTTCAGCCTCACCTGGAGACACACCCCGGTTTGTGGACATCTGTATGCAAGGAGTGGAATGTATACATAAGGAAATAACTTGAAACATCTCGTTTTAAAGTGAATGCAGAAAAAGGCCAAAGAGGATGGGATCTACTTTATTTTCAAAGCTGAAAATCAGATGAATAATGTTAAGTTGCAAAGATAATCTTACTGGTTTAGAAGGAGCGGGAGGTAGTTATGAATGAGCAGTTATTTGCTCCAGCTTTAATTGAATAGTAGCTTTAGAGGTTTGTCAGGTGTAAATTGTTATGTATGAAGATGTCTAAAGTATTTAATCTGCAGTGGAAAACACAAATGAGGATAATGCAGGGATCTGTGTAATCCTCCTTGAAAAAAATGCATAATTTTAAAGCTAGATGACTTAATCAGAAGGTTGTCTGAGTTTGTTCTATCAAGAGATATACGCGTATTATTTGGGCACTAACAGTCTTTTAATATTCCCTGTTACGCTCTTGCCTTGCATGCAGTCTTGTGCCTCACATACTTGTAATTGGTTTTGCCTCAAATCTGAGCTAGCAAGCTTTCTAGAAAGGGCCTTTTTCTCTGCCCCTCTTTTCAAGTAGAATTCTTGGCAATTTTATAATTTTGAGAACATATTTTAAAATATTAGGAGTAGCTATATTAAACTAGATGTCTAATTTGGTGGTATTTTGCATCAGAAGTGTAGCAGAACTATGGTCAGAATACCCTGTGCATTCTCGCAACAAAAAGGCAACACTATCAAAGGTGCTGTGCTCAAGAGGTGCTCTTTTCCTGCCTTAGAGTATTCCTGCAAATTAGACTTTGTTCAGGATTTGACACACCTGAGAAGAGTCTAATCTGTACTGCAAAATTAGATGTTAATCACAGACTACCAAACCTCACTTACTGTACTTGCTGAAGTGTGCTGGGCATAGTTATGTCAGTGACGAGGTTCTTTATACCAGTTGGTTTGTATGTTTGTTTCTTTTCTTGCTTAGAATCTCTGATTTCATAACAATTATTTTATTTGTCTACCAGAGAGTTTATTCAAATAATCTAGTGGAAATATATACAATGATTTTGGTGGGAACTACACTTTCCTCTTTAACCCAGGGTTCTGTTTGTTCTGAGACCCATCCTTGCTGCACACAAGAGATGTTTAACTGGGAAAACCACAAAGCTGGAATCATGTTGCGCTTGTATTTCTTCTATTTCGGAAGAAAGATCCATGAGGGTTACAGTTCTCCTTGTCTAACCATTCTGCCTGATTCCCCAACTTGTCCAGCCCACTGCATTACATGACAATGCTGGAACATGACTTTTGATCTAAAACAATTGGTGAACTGACTCATAACACTAATCATTTTAGGTCTGAAGTAATGCCCTGTTGTGCCATAATGAAGATGACTCAACACAGTTTCTCCACGGAGAGCATTTAGGAGGATAAACTTTTACCCTTAAAGTTTTCTGTACTTTGTTCTTATTTCTTAATTTAAGTTTCATGATACAAATGACATGGAATTTAAGTGAGAGTGTTTGTGGCTTTCTTTTATTCAACTATTTAAAAGGCATAAAGAAAAAAAAAAAAAAGCAACCCAAGACACCAGAAATGCTGTTCCTAAAGCCTAGGAGAACCTCACATTTTCATACTGGGAAATCATATTAAGCCACTCAGATTGCCAGTGTCCTTAGAGTCCTAATCAGATCTGCAGCAAAATGTTATTATCTCATGTTTAATATGTAGCCACATCAACCCTCATCCTGTCCCCTTTCAGTGAACCAGAGATCTTTCTTAACTACAGGCCTTTCTTTCTCATCTGTGAAGAGAGAACAGGAAAGTAGGTTTAAGTTACAGACGCACAGCATTTATCATAACAGTTTTCAGTGTTGGGAGTTCTTGGATGTGCTGGTTGATATTTAGCACTCAGTTTCAAAGAAGTATATCAGCCTTTGCAAACTTTGGTTGCAAATTGCATCCTTGGCTTGCTACCCACAGCTTGTGGTAAAGAAACAGAGACATATAGCAGGAGGATATGGACAGCAATTGCTTTTGTTCCAAAACAATTGCCAAAGATTCAGATTGAGATTACAGGCCATGCCTAGTCCCTTTAAAATCCTTAGGTTCTGTGCCATTAGTATTACTGAAATTAACTTTTGGGTTTCCTTCTGCTGTTGGTGCACCAGATTCCTTGCTATCATTATGAATCCTTTCCTACTCTTAAAGATTAGGACCAGATCTGAAACTTTACACTAAGCTATAGCAATCCTTTTAAACAAATCAGGTGAATATAAATTCTAGGTGGCCATCCCTATAGGCAGGTGTTTCAAAAAGCTTCCTTTCTAAACTTTTGCTAGCTGCACTCTTTAGTTGAATGAGCGTACCACTGAAAATTTAAAACTGTTTTGTTGATTTTTGTTACAACTTCTCTGATTTCCTGGTGGAAAAAAACCCACAATTTTCCCATCTACTTTTTTTTTNGCATATGTTTTGTAGAAAAATGTACAGCCCTAATTCCACACTGCTGTCTCACTACTCTCCTCACATTAGTTACTATTAGATGTCCCTCACATCTACAAATGGTTCCCTGCTCTTCTCAGCTAAATTTTTGCCACCTGTAGCCTTGTCCAACTGAACTGTCTCCAGAGTACACACACACTACGAGCCAGGCCTGCCTCTGGCATTAATTAGCAGGGAAGTCCGTGTTTACACAACTCCCTGCCACTGCCATCCTCTGGCACAGTCTTTCTATGATTTAGACTGTTCAGATACCAGGAGTAATTTTTTTCTATGCGCAGAAGACAGCATGCTGAACTCCTCTGTGACTAAGTGCTTCCTGTTGCAAAGACATAGAGTTGTGTAGGTCATTTTAATAAATATTTTGTCATGAAAGAGAATGAGACGATAAAGTTATAACAATGATGCCATCAGATAAAGGAGAATGTAAAGAGCAAAACATCTGCGGCAAGTGTGACTTCGGAGAATAACTTGGAGGAGGTACATGAGAGCATGGGCAGTTTGAGCTGCATTCTTATGGAATAACCATGGTTACTGTGGTTACTAATGTCAACATGTCTCTGTGACTGAATGTACTGGAGTTGCTAAGTAAATGAAAGTTTTTTTGAATACAGCAATCAATATGAGACTTTAAGCATTTCTATTCTATTTGTTTATATTTCTCTAATGTCAGTCTTTAGCTCATGCTTCAGCTATTTGTTTCTATAATTTTGATAGTATTGATCTTACATTCCCTGTGTGGCACAACATTTTGAATACTATGTTCAGCCCCCTAAATAAGGAGAACAAGATTTATATTAGCTGCGGCTGAGTTTGTTTTAACCAATGTAACTTCCCACTTGGTGCACTTGATTTAGCATGTTTGTTACTACCTTGTAGGCCAGCTTCTGCAGCCCTGATGAAGTGTAATTTCATAGGGATTAGAGTACATTTTCCTAAGGGATGTAGAGTTGTTTCATGATTAGTAAGGAACCTCAAAGCAGCTCAGAAGTACTGGCTCAGAAGTACTTTGTATTAGCTGTGGTGTAATGGCTCACCTCTCCCTCATCTTCACTTTCTGCTGCACACACACAGATCTCATAATGTAGATAACCAAGAACCACACATGCTTTTTCTTTCCTTCTGTTCCTTAGCAAGAGATTTGTGATTATTTTCCTTAAACTGATCTGGAGCAATCCAGGAGGAAGGAATGAACACACTGATTTCTGCTGATCTGTTTGGAGTCTCCTGTCTCTGTATTTCACTGCTTTGAACTTAACCAGAGAGCATAGCTAGAGTGACCCATTCAGATGTTTTTCATATTACATCCTTAAATTTATAGAGTGCTTTGTGTTTTGTAGATAAAAGAGGTGCCTACTTCAAGGAACTTATCATCTTAAGTCAGATAAATACAGCATTAGCAATAAAAAATAAATCAACAAAACATGAAGCTGAAAGGAATAGCTTTGCAGAGACATGCTTAGCACAGTCTTCCCAGTATTACTCCACATGCGGAGCTTCTGATTGCTCAGTGTTCAGACCTGTTCTCCTCTGACAAAAACAATGTAATTTGATGCCAGCTGTGGTTCTGGGATATGCAGAAGACAGAGCCAACTTATGTTGCTCTGTCTGTGAAAGAGTGGACTGATGAAAAACTTGGGTCACTAGAAATACATTCTTCACATTTAGAGTATTTCTAATTTCTTGGGCTGTCCAAGTCCTCTTCATTATACTTTAAAAGTATCGGCCACTTGCTCCACATAGGTTGAACTACAGATGTTTAAAGTGAAAGAACACCAAATAGCTGCTCCATCAAACAAATGTGCTTAAAGATAATAACTCTAAATTAATGGTAATTAATGTTACCCACATTTAGCATTCAAGTATTTGACTCAACTGTTTGATTTAAAGAGCTCTGCCCCTGATGTCATGTAAGAGATTTTGTAGCATACTCAAGAAGTTTACAAATTTCACTTTTAGCAGACTAAGGTGAAAACTGTATTTTAGAAACTTAGACATTGTAAGCATGATATAACTCATGTTTTTTGAAAGTAATGTGTCCAGTGAAAATTACAGTGTCTGTAAATACGAATAACAATGCAGTTGTCTTTAAAATATTATGTAATTTAAAGCATGTTTAATATTTGCTAATATTGGAAAACTGGAATATAAAAACAGACTTCTAATTTTAATGGATCAGAATTTCACTTCTGTAGGACAGCAACATGAAAAATTAAGGTAAGTGTGAGGAGTTTCTGCTTCAGTAAACTCTGGAACACATCATCCAGCAAATGTACATCTTTATTTTTAGAGCTATTTATAAAGACTGTTAAGTAGCACATTTAGACAGATGATATTTTTACCCTAAAAATGAGGTCTGCAAACTTCCTGAGGGTGCACTCGATCCTGTTGTTGGTATCAATGATGAAGATATTTAAAAGTGTTGGTTCCAGTACTTATCACTGATCTCCCAGAGAAGACAAGGCTTTGGGCAGATCTGAGAGCAGCCTTTCTGTATATAGAGGTGGGCCATGAGGGAGGAAGAGACAGACCCTTCAGCACATTCTGCTGTGATAAGAAAATGGGGAAAATGTTTCAAAAGAGGGGTGATTTAGATAGGATATAAGGGAAAAGTATTTTATGATGAGGATGGTGAGGCTTTGGAATATGTTGCCCAGACAGCTGGCAGATGACCCATCCTTGGATACATTCAAGGTCAAGCTGAACCAGGCTCTGAGCAACCTGATCTAGCTGTAGTTGTTCCTGTTCATTGCAGGGGAGGTGGACTAAGTGACCTTTAAGGGTCTCTTTCAACTGAAAATATTTTATAATTCTATAGTACTCATTGAAACTATCTTGTTCCAGTAGTGCAAAAGGTCTGCTGTGTTACATCCTCATCCAATTCGGATTTGTGGCACTGATTAAAATAGTTCTGGACATCTTTCCTGCTGGCATTTACAGGAAATGAGGTGGATGGGACTGTCCAGCTGGTTAAGGTTGTTACTGTGTAAGTCATCACACAGATAAGGGACATCAGAGGTACAGTAAATTAACTCAAGCAGTAGATAACTGCTGAGGATCATGAAATCTGTGTGAATTTGTGGGTTTTTAAGAAAGCTCCAATATATTTTTTATGGAATCATGTCTGTTCACTGAATTGAAGAGTAAGGGCAAACCTGTAGGCGTCCTTGAGACAGAAAACACTGGCAAGATTATTAAGTAGAAAAGAATAGTTCATTTGGCAGGAATCACTGAAGATCATGACGTCAAAGTGCCTGACCTCTTCAGGGCTTGCCAGAAGTTAAGACATATTACCAAGGTCATTATCCAAATGTATTTTGAACACTGATAAGCATGGGACACCAGCTACTTCTCCAGGAAGCTTGTTCCAGTGCTTGACCACCGTTGCAGTAAATAAATTTATCCTTATGCCCAAGTATGACCCTTTCCTGGTGTAGCTTTTCTGTTCCTGGACATCCTGTCGTAAGGAGCAGAGCCCATAACCTCTCTCTGCTTCTAGTCATTGGGTAGCTGCAAAGAGAATTGAGGTCACCTCTTGACCTCCTTTCCTCCAGACTGGATAACCTAGTTTCCTCAGCCTCTCCTCGGAGGACATGCCCTCCAGTCCTGTTACCAGCTTTGCTGCACCCTCTGGACACTTCTTATATTGTGGATAGCAGAACTGTGTGCAGTATTTAAGGTGAGGCTACATCAACAGTAAGTATAAAAAGGAGAATCACCAGTTTTGACCAGCTGTCTATGTTGCATACAGTGCCTCTCATACTGCGGTTTGCCCTTTTGGCTGCTTGGGCGCATTGCTGGCTCATGCTGAGCTGCTCTCTCCAGTACTCTCAGGTCCTTTCCTGCTGAGCTTCTCTCCAGCTACTCATCTCCCATCTATGTCTGTGTCTGGTATTGCTCCATCCCAGGTGCAGTGCTTGGCATTTGCCTGTATTGAACTTCATGACACTAATGATTGTCCAGATTTTCTACGTATCTAAATCTCTCTTCAATGCCTCTCATCTCTACAGGTAGTCAGCAGCTCCTCCCAGTTTAGTGTCATTGGCAAAGTTGCTGAGAATGCATTCCATTGCTCCATCCAGATCACTGATAAATATATTGAATAGTACTGTCCATGGAACTAAGCCTGGGTAACACCACTAGTGACCATCCACCATCCAGATGTAGCCCCACTCACTACCACTGGAACTCTACTGTTGAGCCAGTTTGTTACCCAAATCAGTGTGAGCCTATTTGTTTCACAGATGGACAATTTGTCCAGAATGATGCTGTGAGGGACAGTAACAAAGTCCTTACTGAATTCCAGAAAGATTACGTCTGCTCTCTTCCTTTCATCCACCAAGCAAGTGACCTTATCATAGAAGGAGATCAAATTACTAAGGCAAGATTTTCCTTGATGATCACGTTGTCTATTCCTGATAATAGCTTTGTTCTTTAAATGCCTTTCAATGGCACGCAAGATAATATTTTCTGTAACTTTTCCAGGTTAGACTAACAGGTCTGTAGTGCCCTGGGTCTTTTCTCATGCCCTTCTTGTAGCTGGGTATAACATTGCCTAGCTTCCAGTTAGCAGAGACCACCCTAGACTCCCACAATTAAATTGTTAAATTGTTGAAAGAAGTCAATCTGTAACATTGGCTAACTTTCAGCACACTGATGTGAATCCTGTCTGGCCCCATGGACTTATGAACATTCATTTCGTATAGTTGTTCGCCTACAGTTTTTGTGGCCACAATCACTGGTCCTCCAGTCATCGTCCTTCAACTCAGAGGACTGGGCAGCCCAAGATCTATCATTATTATTAAGAACTGAAATAAAATTGCATTAAAGGCCCCCATCTTTTCCTCATTCCTAATTGTTAGATGATCACCTACTCCAAGTATTAATCTAATGTTTTCCTTAGATCTCTTCTTGTTGTTGGTATGCTTAAAAAAGCCTTTTTTTCTTGTTGTCTGGCATCACAGCGGCCAGCGTCATCTTAAGATGGGCTTTGGCTTTTCTTGTGAACTGCATCTCTGTAGTCTCCCTGAAGCTTGACTTTTCTTCCAGAGATTATACATTTTCTTCCCAAGTTGCAAGAGCAGTTCCCTGTTTAGCCAAATATATTCATTCTCTACATACCTCTTCCTTTGTGTCCTCATACAACTTACCATCTATTCCAGAATGAAAATCCTGTCCTAAACACGTGGGTGTCAAACTTGGCTTGCCTGGGCCACAGTGAGAGAAAAGGAATAGTCTTGGGCCATGTATATGTAGGTCACTCCAAAAGTATTGTCTCCTATTTATTACCATGGAAAGTACAATAGATACAAAAAGCACAATAACACTATTTGATTGAATAAATTCTCAGCTACAAAACACTATTTTTTCACATAGTCAACACCATTAACTATGATTCTTTTGCCAGTGATGATCAAGAACCTTCATGTCACGCCTGTAAAAAATCTGTACCAGAAGGTGTGACCCATTGTCACTGTTGTTGCTGCTGAAAAGCACCACCCACCACCTCACTGTGCTCACATCCACTGTTTGCTCTCCACAAACGCTGTAAGTATTTATGTAAGTGTTGATGAATGTCAATAGGTGACATTTTTGAGCATGGAGAAATTCAGTTTTACACCTTTGCTTCATATGCACTTCCATGTCAGATGCCATTTTGTCAGACTGCCCCTTTGCTGCAATTTGTCACATGACAACAAAATGTAATGGAATATTGGTGGAAAGGTTCAACCTCTACTGGAGGTTGACATCCACCTCTGGTGTCATGGACCAAAATCATAAAATTAGGATGCATTACTTTCAAACCTGCTTTTATTAAATATATACTGTAGTTAATGTACATAAAGTAACAAACCTTATTCTATTTTTTAATGATTTTATTAAAACATAAAAAAGAGCAACAAAAAATACTAGTAGGATATTTTACCTTGTTTTTGTGAAACTAATGCATCGGTCTGGCTCAGTAGCAGTGGTTGTGAGGTCTGAAGGTGTTCGGTAGAGATTTTTGGTAAATTAAACTCTTCCTGTGCTTCATCCATGATACCATTTGTTCACAAATGTACATACTGCCAAAAATCGATGACATTAATAAGACATGACTGTGAAGTGAGGGGTATTTCTCTCTGGTAAGAGAGGGCTTATAAAAGTCCAGTAAAGAGACATGATCAAATTTTTAATTGCAACTCTATACATTGCATTTGAAAATTCACAAGTAATATATTTACGCTGATTGAAAACAGTGTGCCACTGTTCAGCTAGTGCTGAGGGGCCAGGCCATGATGCTCTGTTGGAAAAGCTGCTGCCATAATGGCATGGGGCAGGGGGCAGTTGCAGTGCAATCTGTGCTGGGCAGCAAGCAGCCTGCAGGTCACATGTTGAACATGCTTGCCTAAACCATTGATTTTAGTGGCAAAAGACAAACAGTTGATAGCAGGATCAAGCTATCACTCCAGGGCTTTCATTTACTAACAATACTTGCAGGAAAATAAGGCTTCAGTTGAGGTTTGTAGAAATTCTGATAAATCTTGCCTGCACTTCCTACACTCTTTCACTTTTGTTGTGTTATTAGGTTAGGTTTGCAGCTACTCTTGTATCTTTTCCAAGAACTGGCTTTCTGTGGCATTCAGTTGATTTTTTAAGCCAATTCTCAGTACTATCATGTTGAAAGGCCACTCTGGATCTTACTGAAGAATGGAGTTACCAACAAACTGCTATAGCAGCATTTGAGTTTGTCCTGAATGAAGAGAAGACTAATGAATTTTGCTACTAAAATCTTGCTTCTGGCCTCTTCAGAAGCTTGTACTGTTGACATAACTGCAGCTTAGAAGTAACCAGCTTCTTAAATGTGTCTGAATATTTTATTCCATTCCTCAAATATTTATGTAGGGCTTCCTAAATGTAAGAATTCAATATATTCTCTGTTGCTTTGTTGTGGGGTAGGGAATAGCAATGGCTATGCAAGACATAATATTCTGTCTGTTTCCTAACATGTCCCTCACTATCTGCTTGCAAAAATATAAGGCTTTGCGATAGAAATTATGCAGAACTGTAATGAACAGTGCATGGTCAATTTGTAAACACAATCAGTATTATTGAGTTATGTTAATTCATGTTCTTTCTTCCCTAGAGAAAAACAAAGAAAGAATAACAGAAAGAAAATTGTATTTGTGAGTTTCAGAGCCTTGACATAATTCTATCCTTACAAGTGTTTAGATAGTGCCTAGTATTTCAAAATGAATTTATAATTTGTTTGTATTTTGTCTAATGAAACTGCTTCTGGAGGAAAAAAGTTGGAACACTTCACTGCAAATGGCCGTAAAATATCAGAGCAGCATGTGAATTTCTGCTAGTGACTACTTCAGAATGTCTAGATAAATATATAGTTCGAGATACTAGGTCATATTATAAAATGATGGGAAAATACCATTTCAATATCATGCAGGAATATGCTGTGAAAATTCAATTACTGTAGTTTGAGTACCGACGAGCAAGAAATACTGAGAGATGTACAAAATTATATTCTATGCCAGGAGGGAAGTCTACCATCCCAATAAGCCAATAGACCACAGTGACCTCTTATGTGTTTTATTTCACCTAGGTTTCTTATGAATTGTTCTCGGACCTTGACTCAGACATTTCTGGTTGTGGCATTTGTACCAAAAGAGTACACTTCTACAGGTGGGAATCACCAGGTACCATCCAGTACCTGAAGGAGGCCTACAGCAAAGCGGAGGAGAGACTTTTTATAAGGGCATGTAGCAACAGGGTATGCAAAATGGTTTTAAACTGGAAGAAGGTAGATTTAGACTAGATATAAGAAAGAAATTCTTTACCATGAGGATGTTGAGACACTGGAACAGGTTGCCCAGCAAGGTCATGGATGCCCCCTCCCTGGAAGCATTCAAGGCCAGGATGGATGGGGCTCTGAGCAACCTGGTCTGGAGGGAGGTGTCCATGCCTATCCCTGCCTATAGCGGGGGGTTGAAACTAGATGATCTTAAAGGTCCCTTCCAATCCAAACCATTCTGTGATCCACATCTTTATCAAATGGAAATGCACATGGAACAGTAGGCAGGAAAGTCTTCATAATTACCATTTGAAGATGTAAAGGATAAAGTCTCGTAGTGAGATGTTTTTTACGTGTTATCTTGAACCTTTTGAAGTGAAATTACTGCTATTTTCTCAGATAAATTAGTAGAAACACCAACTTACCAAAAGTTTATAATGTGAGAGAACAAAATGATTTCCTGTCTGAGCAGACTCAGTAATAGAAATGTTTGGCAAACATTTTAGTATATTTCATTTAAGAAGACAATCTATTAAAGAAAACATCAATGTAAGGCCACAGCAAAAGAAAAGATTACTGTAATGTAGATGTTGCAATATATTTTTACACTATCTTCAACTCTTTAATAAAACGTTCCTAGAGCACAAGGCACCTTGTTGACATAACAGTTTTACTCAACAGAGAGTAGCCATTGCTTAAAGAACAGATATGTTGTATGACTGGATGGACCCTCTTCTACATTACCAACTACAGTATCAGTCCTGCACTTTTCCTTGGAATAGCGTAGCAGTGCTGGTGGTTTACAGATTCCTAACAACACTGCATCTGGAAGAGTATGATTTAAAAGACACCTATTTCCATAAACCAGAAAGTGTTTGATTTTATTCCTCTCCATCAGAGACTTCTCCATTGTTATTTGCCATATGTGTTCATATAATTCTTTAGTACAAAATCAAGGATGATAGCATACTTTTTAGCTTACTTCTGTTAGCGGATAGATGAAAAAACGTTAATTTAATGGATGGGGCAGAGAATTGATGTGATATTTAAAAAGTACTTTTGTTTAATTACAACAAATGTTAATCAATGTGACCTCATCATTTTGTCCAACTAGTCAGTCAGAAGCTGTTCTGTGTACAATAATCTAAATAGCCATCTTGTAAATCTCCAGTAATCTCTAGCTAGTTTTCTTACTGCAAACATTTTCCAAGAGTAAATATTCCATATATAAATGACATTTTCCAAAATTTTCCTTATTATGCATATTAGCTACCTCCTTAATGGCAATCTGAAGTAAGGAACTGCTTTTAGAGACATTGTGTAGTAAGTAACAGAAGCATGGTCAAACGGCGGGAATACTGGTTGCCAGAACTGATCCATTAATATTGTTATGAGAGATGTGCCCTATCATTATGCCAGAAGGCACTTGTATTGTATTGCTCCTAGTGATACGTGTTCACCAAAGTCCACTGCACGTCCTCTGGAAGCGTATATAGTCCTAATTAGGTCTCTGACAAGATTGTAGAACAGCTGTGTCAGTGACTGCAGCTTACAATTTGAGTATACTTGCTACAGCTGCATTGTTTTTTCTCTGCATTTCTCTTTTTGTGTGTGGGGTGTTTTTTTTTTTTTTTGTTTTTTTGTTTTTTTTACTACTATAACCCCATACTACTGTATAGTAGTGAAGTTATTTTTGTCATGTAATCAGGACTTTTTCAGTATTAATTTTGTTAAGTTTAACTGCTGGTTTTTTTTCCTTCAATTTTCCATTGTAAGATAACTTTTCCATTTGATCTCTTCCACAACTTTTCAGGTCTTCAGGATGGTTCCAATATGCTGGCATTACTTCATTCTAGAAATAAAGAAAAAAAATGTGTCTTTATTCTTACACAGCACCTCTTGATAAATAAAACTGAGATATACAGGTGTAGACTCATTTATGCTAGTAGTGTTGCCTGAATGGTTGTATGAGTTGTAGGCATGTATTAGCATATTTTAGAATTGTTTTTATTTTGTCATGTTAAAAGTATACGTTTATCAGCTCTTAGTCTGTTTTTTTTTATTAGCCTCCTTTTTATTTTTCTGAAGATAGAAATTAGGAATTTTTTTTTTAAACAGGTTTGGGAAAGATTCAGTTACTCTAAAATGTTCCTGTATTACCTTTCTATGCTAATCTGATTAATATTTTGTTTTCTTTATATGTAGATGTATATTCTGTAATACTGCTGTATAGAAGTCCTTTTTTCTTCCCTTTCAATTTAATGATGAGCAGTCCCTTACAGCTGTGAAACTGAAGTTACTTAACTTTTGCTTTGAAACTTCCAATGAAGTAGAATCCATAACCTCCCTAGTAAGCTCTTCGAATCTCAAATTACTCTGATAATTAGCAGATTGCATTTCAGTTCAGAGTCCAGCTTATCTAACCTCAGTTCCAGTCCCTGGATTTTGTCTTCATTAACAAGTTTCTGTGTCTGAAAATCTCGTACAAGGTTAATGAATCATTCACAACAGTCAATTATAATTGTAACACTGTCTGTTTACTACTTCATATTCTTTTAGAAAAATAACTTTAATATTAAACATCAATTCAATCTTTTTCTCTCTTGTGTGTTTAGTCTCATCTGTGTCACACTGATCACTCTGAAATTTGAGCATTTAGCAAATATTATTTAAAATTATTTTAAATCTGATTTCTTGAACTTCACTTGATTTTCTTCCTCTCAATTGCATGGTTCTAATGTATTTCTCTTCATTGATACCTTTCTCTTCTGTAGCTTAGTGATTGCTGCAAGCATTAATGTTGAAAGCATACTTTTAATACCAAGTAATTGTGAATGGAAGAGAAAGAGAACAACAGTAGAATGAAGAGAATACTTTCTGCAGCCTGGAGGCAGTCTTCTTGACAGTAAAAGTGTGGGTTAGTGCTCCATGGTGGAAATGTTTGCAACTCATGAAACAGTACTCTTGATCCTTGGGAGAATATCTTACATTCGGTAAGTATCTTGTACTGGACTTAAAGCTCCCTGCAGTATCTAGAAGATCTTGACTAAAATGGAGCACCATTTTCCCTGCCAAGTAGCCCACACACAGTCAATGACCACAAAACCACATAGATCCTGTTGTAATGAGTAATATGACTCTTACGTTCCAATACTCATTACTCACGCTTCTCTATTATCTTTGCCTATCTTCTTCAGGAGGATACATGGTGCAAAAATGGGCAACCAAGAGGTGCTAGCTTTATTCTGTAGGTAATCCACTGTGATAAAAACACTGCTGTTTATTTCCGTGTACAGGTGCGCTACCATAAGGTAGAATGATTATAATTTAACAGGATGTAAAATTGGGAGTTGCATCACAGATGAGACATCAACAGTTATCTGATGGCAGAATAAGGCAGACAGATCATGTTAATATTCCCTGTGAAAAGTGTCAGCAATGAGGTGGCTATCAAGTGAATTCTTTTTCCAAGTTGATCAGCACTTGCTGTGCAGCATTACAGTAAGATAATCTTCTGAAATAAAATATTGTCTTATACATGTATTACATTATTATATTATATTATTATACAGTTATTATTGTAAAGTTTGAAAAGTTGATACAAGAGATAAAGAAGGGGGACCAGGATAACTCATGTTGCTTTCCTTTCCATCAACAGGATGTGAATGCTAAATTTTTATTTCAATACTTGTGAATGCTTCTTGTTGGCAAGTCTCAACATTAGTGTGATGGATGGTTTGCATAGAAAAGGGCTTGCTGGAGCTTTTCTCTTGCTTGCTGGTACTGCTTGCTATTTCTCCCTTTCTCTCTCTCTCATTTTCCCCCAGCTTTTGTTGAAATCCAGATAAGTCAAATTTTATACCCAAGTTTCTTCCCATAGAGGAGGTAGATTATATAAAATGTGCAGTAGTTGAAATATCTTTGTTATAATTGATATGACTTTTTACTGATTGAACTGTATTACAGTATTAGCTTTTAAATCAGAATTAAATGATCTATGATTTAATGCTATGAAGATTAACATAAATGCACTCTTATTGCTGAAGTTTTAGGGTATTGTATATAAAGAAAACTAATTAGTTGATGAATAGAAGTTCTGGAAGGCATCTCCTATCACAAAGGCGGTGATTTACTTTGCCTCCATTTTCAGTTCTATCCTTTGCTGCCTTTATTTCATTTAAAAGAAACAGACAGACTCCTGAGGCAATATTTTCAGATGCAGCCATCCAGCCCTGCCATAATACCCATTAGTCTGAATGACGCAGAACAGAAGGTAGAACAAATGGATAAGTACTTTGTATTGTAAAATACGATTAATCTAGTTTCAGACTGAGACAAGGAGATTAACCTGGAGGAAATAAAGAAATATAAGCTTTTCACCTATTTAAATTACATTTGTGTTTGTAAATAACAAGCAAGGTAATAAGAGATGCGCACTCAGGATCCACATAGAACAGAGCCATCAATTACATCTTCTTTTAAAATATACCTGATGAAACAAAACTATTATTCTCATTAACTTTTGCTTGAACATTTGCATTTTTTGAAAGTGCTGGCAGTTGGAAAGGTTTGTTTTAAAACTTGTTAACCAAGATGCATGCCAAAGTCTTCTATTCATAAAGTGAAATCCAGACCTTTGTCTGCATAGAGGAGATAGACATGGCCTGTGGAAGAGGATTTAGTCTGGCTTGCTAGCATGAGTCAGCTGATCATAAAAGGTTCCTAAAAGTGGTCTGTAAAACTATGTCTCCCTTCACCTTTTTGGCCCTTGAACGTGTGTCTTGTGTTCTTTCTCCCATGTCTTTTTGTTTTTGAGAAATAAAACATACGGTCTCTCATTCAGGAATGATCTATCAGAAGTGATAACTGTAATGGGTTGAAAATATTGAGCTACTAAAGTGTGATACTGCTTAACTGTACGCCTTAAAATTGTCCTGATCAGAGTAGTTACAAATTAATACCTAAATATTCTGATTGTAGCTCAACTAAGGCATACGTTTTTGTTACTCTTTGAGGTAACTAGTTTTTGTGTTAAACTTTTGTGTTTCCAAATCAGTCCAGAATTTTAACAGAAGTGATTCTTGATATCCCTTAGATGATCTGAGAAGGGACAGCATAGTTCCAGGTGTTTTTCCCATATGTGACTGAAAAGCAACCTTACTTAGAGTAGTTCTTTTCCCCATAAGAAGTCGAGACAACAGGGAAATGTCCTGGCAGGATGATATCCTGGTGTGAGAGTAAACTTGCAGAGCCACAGAACGAAGCATTCTGACCAATACTCTGTTAATCTAATTTCCAAGACTCTTCATGCTTGTGGTCTCTGGGTGATACTGTGGTTTGCACTTTGGCAAGTAGAGTTAAAACATCACTGGGTTATAGCTGAACATTACCAATGTAGCCATTTTTATGAGAACATTCTTTTATTTGCAGCAATTCTACCTCCAAATCATTAATAAAATACCTGATTATTATTGGCCAAACAAAGTCTTTGTAATGAACTAAAAACATCCTCATTTCATCTTTATTCCTCAGTGACCTTTACTTCGATGTCTATCAGTAAGCTTTCTTAAACTGCTTATTTGTCAAGTTAATGATATTGCATAGTATTATTTTAAATAGAACTGTTATGCAGTTCTTGTAAGTCCTCTCTGCTATACCTCAACCAAACCTGTAGTTTAACTGGTGAAAGCAGTTTCATTTAGCAAGATCTGTTTTCTATAACATGGTGTTAACAAGCAATAATTATACTCCCATCCTTTCATCTGTTATCTTCTGCATTCGGTATTAACTCATCTCCTACTTCACCTGGATTCATCAAGTGATAAGAATTAAGTCATTTCCCTCTGTTGTGAATAACTGCATATCATCTGTCAATCTGATTTTTAGGATGGCCTTATTTTTGAAGACGTATTTAAAACTACCCTACTATCATACGCCTAGCTGTCTGTTTTGCACAAAGTCCTCCTAATGTTAATAAATTTATCTTCAAAGATGATGCTGAATACCACATCCTCCTTAATAACTCAGAATCTGAACGTGACTTTATCTTCTTTCCTGTACTCTGCCATATTTTTAACCCACAAAACACGCACAGCATAAGCTGTTCTTTTTCTGTATAATTCATGCTCAGTGTACTGATATCACTGCTACATAATTTTTTTTTTTATTTTTTGACTTCTTAATGTCATTCCTGCATTTTCTTTCCTCCTGAATTGTTGTTTTTTTCTCTATGCATTGTTTTTTAATTCCAACTTCTGTTTCTCCTTTCCTGATTTACTTTGCTGTGAGTAGACAGCAAATCTTCTTTCCAGCTGTATTTCAGACATTTATTCAACTGTTTCTGTAATGTTCCTATTTCATTTAAGATCATGCGTGTCTCCACTTTCTCAGTCTGTTTAATTTTTTCTACAGTTGAGGTTCTTTACTTGATTTCTGACTTGAGTTTTTAAATTAATCCTCTTAAGAATTATCAGTTTAAGCTAAAACCCAAATGGTTAAATCTCAGTCTTTTTTTTTTTTTTTTTAATGTGATGACCAAACTTTTGATCCTTGACTCTGTTTTTGAGATAGCTATGTTGTTAGTTGCGTGCTTTTTAATTGTTATTAAGGTTGAGTCTGTCAGTATGCCATATTTCTCAAGCATTATAGGAATTTACTGCTATGAAAGATTGTTCATGCTTTAGAGCACACTAGGACAAATTCTGTGTGTATATATATATATATATATATATATAATTACTCTCATGAAGAGAGGAATGACTCTGCTCAGTACTGGTCAGTGCTAACACATAGTTGTGATCTGACAACTTTCTACAGGGAGTGATAGGTGTATACTTTGTCACTCTTACATTTCTAAGATCTGGAGCTCATCCATCACAGTTCATCGTGGTATCTTACACTTAAAATAAAGCAACAGTAAAGAAATAGAATGGTATCCTGTTGCTAATTCAGTGTCAGTCAATTTTACAAAGCTTCAATGCTTATTTCAGTTGTAAGTTAATGCTCAGCAGACTTTGTTATTTAAATTATTGATAAAACATTTTGTTCCTTGTAAGAGTACAAAAGCAGTTTTGAATTGCAGAGGTAACAGAACACCCTATGCTCATTCTCAAGGTGTCACTATGGATGCGTAGTTTGGAACTTGATAAGAAAATACATGTGCTCCTTCTTTTCAGCTTCACCAAAATTGTTAATGAATGAAATTATTAAATATAAAGTTATCAGGGAAACATTTACTTTGCACCTAAATGAAAAGCCTTCCTGTTCATGGCATATGGAGAGCTAGCCAACTTTTCGGTCCAGTTACAGTGAATGAGAAATGATGAAACTGAATTATTTGTTATATTTAATTTAAACATAGCTATTACTGATATTTTAATATATACAAATATATATAATATATATATATGAAAATATAATATATACACATAGATATTTATTATTCCAAATGCTAATGGGGACTATGCATGTTCATGAAAATAAGGTCTTGTAAAGTGTTTGCTTACTGAAGGAACACACTGAGGAGAACAAAAAGTATGATAACTCTTTTAGAAATCCTTAACAATGACATTATTTTTCTAAAACACACTGAGTACGTTAATCTTGCAGTGAACTCATGTATCTGATTAAAGATTTCATGCCTGAATTGGATTTTTCTTGTATGTTTTTTTCCAGTGTTGTACTGAATACATGGCAAGGGTGGTGCTATATATGTCAGGACTGTGTTCTGCATATTGCTGCAGCTACTGGCTGAAATATGGCTGATGCAGGAGGCAGCAGAAGACAGATGCATTTGCTAGGGAAATTAACATTAGTAGGTTATTGTTGTGAGAGAAGTGACTGCATTGCACTGCGAAAAAAGCAGGAGACAGTTTTATGAGGCTTCTGGTCACTGTATGAAATCTGAAATGTCAGGAAATATGAAGGCTATCCTAGCAGGTAAAGGAAGGCAGCTGTGTGCTCAACTTGTTTAAGCCTTCCAGTTTGCAATCTGAGCCATTTAGACACCAATTAGATGACTGAGTAAAAAAGGAAACTGGCTTTCTTCCAACTGCTGATCCCTGCTGAAGGGCTTCGATTCAAATGGCACAAGGCACTCTGGATGATACATGTAGACTTCAGAGGTAGTCATTCATTTGTATGATTTGAAAGATGTGCTTACATTTTTTAATGTACTTTTTGGCTCAGGCACATACAAAGATGTGGGAATTATTTCCTAACATACTATGATAGTTTCTCAGTGAATATACATGCATATCCTTTAGTTTGTATGTTGACTTTAAACCAGAATTGATTTACCTGGGATTTCATAGAATCACCAAAGTTGGAAAAGACCTCCAAGATCATCCAGTCCAACCATCCACCTGTCACCAATATTTCCCACTAAACCACATCCCTTAGTACAACATCTAAGCATTTCTTGAGCACCTCCAAAGATTGTGACTCCACCACTTCCCTGGGCAGCCCATTCCAGCGCCTGACCACTCTTTTGGAGAAGTTTTTTCTAACATCCAACCTGAACCTCTCCTGGTCAACCTGACACCATTCCCTCTAGTTACACGAGAGACGAGGCTGACCCCCAGCTTACTACAACTTCCCTTCAGGTAGTTATAGGGAGTGATAAGGACTCCCCTGAGCCTCCTCTTCTCCAGATTAAATAATCCCAGTTCCCTCAGTTGCTCCTCATAAGACTTGGGCTCCAGACCCCCCACCAGCTTCGCTGCCCTTCTCTGAACATGCTCTGGGGCCTCGAT
>JACDJE010000321.1:2051177-2231143 GCA_016647715.1 Pavo muticus
AAAAAAAAAAAAAAAAAGAATAAAGAAAACAACACCTAGATAATACATATCTTTGTATTTTATTATGGGTCACTTTTTTTTTGAGATTCTCTTAGGGCCAGATTGCACAGGTTTCAACACCTTCCTTAGCTCTTCACTAGGAATGTTGATCGAAATAATAAATGGCTTATTACATATTTCATATTTCTTGGGCTTTTTAATGCTTGAAATACAGAATGCCATAAACACATTTGAACACTAACCTAAACTATTATTTTTTAAAAAACAGTATGTCCTTACTCTCAGCTATATTCCTCCATATTGTGATAGTCTTTGTGTTATTTTTGATGCGCATTACAAAGTGCTACAGCCTGCATTCATGAAAAATATGGTCTTTATATCGGAGGACTGGATTTAAACCCATTTGATGGGAGGAGATGTAAACCTACATCTACCTCACATATAGCAATGTGTATGAACTACAGAGGAATTTTCTCTTCCTCCTGGGAACTTAGCATGCTGAAACTCAAGTTTACGGGGTTGCTCTGATGCCTGAGTCAATGATACATATCATATTTAGTGTTTGCTAGTGAGGACCTCTAGCCTGCTCCCTGTAAGGGTACTATATCATTCTCCAGAACTAAGTAGCTTTCTATATAGTCAAAAATGAAGTAGTACCTTCACTGTACACGGCAAGGCAGTCTTCATCATGTAAATACAGAACTTAGTCTCCTAATAAAAGCCTTTTAATCAGGTCAGATATCTTAATGTACATGTACATTTTCCAAATATGGAGCTTAAACAAGGCTCTATAATAGCTTGTTTCCACCACCAAAAATCATTGAATCATGGAATGTGTTGACCTTTAAAGGTCATCTCGTCCAGCTCCCCTGCAATGAACAAGGATGTTCACAGCTAGATCAGATTGCTTGGAGCCTTGTCCAGCCTGGCTTTGAATGTCTCCAGGGACGGGGCATCCACAATGTCTCTGGGCAACCAGTTCCAATGCTTCATTACTCTTACTGTAAAAGCTTTTTTCTTAAATCCAATTTAAATCTGCCCTCTTCTAGTTTGAAACCATTTCTCCTTTGTCCTATCACAACAGACCATGCCAAAGATTCTGTCCCCTTCTTTCTTTAGCTACTTTAGCTACTGAAAGTCCGCTACTGGGTTTCCTGAGAGCCTTCTCTTCTCCAAGCTGAAGAGCCCCAGCTCTCTCAGCCTGTCCTTGTAGGAGAGGTGTTCCATCCCTTGCATCATTTTTGTGGCCCTCCTCTGGACCCTCTCCAACAAGTCCACATCTCCTGTACAGAGGACTCCACATCTGGACGCAGTATTCCAGGTGAGGCTACACCAACACATAGTAGAGGGGCAGAATCACCTCCCGTGTCCTGCTGGCCACGCTTCTTTTGATGCAGCCCAGCATACAGTTGGCTTTCTGAGCTTCAAGGGCACATTGCTGCTTTATGTCTAGCTTACCATCCACTAGCACCCTCAAGTCCTTTTCATCGGGGCTGTGTTCTATCTTTACATCCCCCAGCTTTTTTAGACAGTAAAAGTTGCCACAATCCAAGTTCAAGACCTTGCACTTGGATTTACTGAACCTCACGAGGCTCATCTGTGCTCATTGCTCAGCCTGTCTAGGCCTCTCTCCTGTCCTTTGGGCGTGTCTTCTGCACCACACAGCTTGGTGTCATCTGCAAACTTGCTGAGGGTGCACTTGATCTCACTGTTGATGTCACTGATCAAGATGTTAAAGAGCACTTGTTTCAGTACAGACTCCTGAGGGACACTACTCATCACTAATCTGCCACTCTCTTTGCACCCAGTTTCTCGTCCATTCAACTGTCCACCCATCGGGGGACCATTTCAAAGGTCATACTGAAGTATAGATAGATGATATCAGTGTCTCTTCTCTTGTCCATTGATGCAGTTAGACCATCATGGAAGGCCACTATGGTAGTCAAAGAGGACTTGCCCTTGGTGAAGTCATGCTGGTTACCCCATATCACCTTCCTCTCTTCCATGTGCCTTAGCATAGCTTCCAGGGTGATCTGCTCAGTGGCCTTCCCCAGCACAGATGGGAGGCTGACAGGTCGGTAGTTCCCTGCGATGTCCTTTATACTCTTCTTAAAAATAGGTATGACATTGCCTTTTTTCCAGTCACCAGGGACTTGACCTCACTGACACAAGTATTCAAATACCACTGAAAGTGGTTTGGGGACTACATCAGCCAATTCCCTCAGGACTCTGGGATGCATCTCATCAGGACCCATCAGACTTACGGATGTCCAAGTTCCTCAGGCAGTCACAAACCTGATCTTCTCTTACAGCAGGAGGGACAACACTCCCCCATTGGCCACTTTCTGAACCATCCTCTTGAGGTCTGTGTGTAGAGCAATTGCCAGTGAAAACTGAGGCAAAATAAAAGATGAGTACCTCAGCCCTCTCATTGTCCATTGTTCCTAGCCTGCTTGTATTGCTCACTGAGGGAGTACTGGGAGTCCTGGACTTTCCTTTTCTAGTTGATGTACTTATAGAAGCCTTTCTTATCTTTTTTGTGCCCCTTGCCAAGTC
Organism: Pavo muticus; assembly: GCA_016647715.1. Taxonomy (NCBI): domain Eukaryota; kingdom Metazoa; phylum Chordata; class Aves; order Galliformes; family Phasianidae; genus Pavo; species Pavo muticus. Next base: position 2,053,734 of record JACDJE010000321.1, read on the forward strand.
CAGTTCCAGTTGGGCCTTGGCCTTCCTGACCCCATCCCTACACAGCCTAGCAGCCCTACACTCCTGCAGAGTACCTATCCCTGCTTCCACTGCCTGTGCATTTTCTTCTTGCAAAAATATTCAAACGCTGTTTAAAATATTTTAAAATGATCTTTCTTAATAGACTTGGCATTGCAAATCAAAGTGCATATGCTACTAGCACATCAGGACATTCAGACACACAACAATGCCACAGTTACTTGCACACAACTAGAAACACTGTACAAGAACTAGAACAGATACATGTTGCTGTGAATGCAGTACATTTCATGTTAGAACAAGTGTTCCAGTTACTCTAAGAAAAGCTCCTGTGTATTATTTTAAGTCATCATCAAAACCAAGGAAATGAAAACATCCCAGCTGTTGTATTTACTCAGTGCATATATTCCACACTAATGTGATCTTGAGTTAGAAAACAAAGTTGCTAATATCTTTAGCACCAGCAACTTTTGTCATGTTGTTCATGTCACACCCTCCTTGAGCTTTTGAAAAATTAATACATTTAAAATTACTGCCTGATATGGGATAGATTGGTCATATTTTCAGCTGTAAAAAACTGGCACTAGCACCAATGTCACAGATTCACTCCACAGGTAGGAACCTCCTTGCATTGCCTTGGATAAGACACATCCAGTTCTGTGTCCATAGGAAGAACAGCATTGGTTATAAAGGATTGGATCACACGATGTTACGTGTGACTGCACATATTGTTTGAACTAAGTCCCTTGTACATAAGCGATAGTGTATCAGCAACTTTTTTTTTTAATATATATTGTGTAAAAGTACATTGTTGAAAGGAAAAGTGATTTTTCCATGAAAGTTCTTCAGTGCAGCTATTGCACCTGTCTGTAGAGAGTAACTTTGGTGTGGAGTACACAAACAAATTATGCATTTGGGTCTAAAGATAAAATACCATTTCTAGTATATCCCAAATGAACATCAGTACACATTAAAAGTTAATTTGAGTTATATTTTGTTAGTGTTCATGAGGTTTTTACTATTTTTTTTTTCAGCTAATGAACATAAGCAAAACTAGGAAATAATAGATTTTTTGAGAGTGTGAGAGCTTTTTTCTGTACCAATTTTTTAAGAGTAGTGATCTTTACAAATTTTGTAAACCTGATGCTGATGATCTACTGGTCATTGATATCAAGAAAAAGATTCCTGTTGTTGTCCATGTGGTCTGGGTCAGATACAAAGGGCCCTAGTGGATAGACTATTGGCTTCAGATCAAAGATATCAAGGTCAGGTTCATAATATAAAAGGTTTTCTGGGACATTTAGGGCAAATATTTTCATCACGGTATTATTTTTGGGTATCAAGGAATTACTAGGGCAGATGAAGATAGGCAAGGAAGGAGGGGTGGTGGCATGGCTCTCTGTTAGAGAGTGTTTTGATGTTGCTGAGCTTGGAGCTGGAAATGATAATGTTGAATCTCTATGGGTAAGGGAGAGCCAACAAAGCAGACATCCTGGTGGGTACCTGGTACAGGCCACCTAACCAGGATGTAAAGACAGATGAGGCATAGTATGAACAGCTGGCAGAAGCTATATCATCAGCAGCCCTTGTTCTCACACAGGACTTCAACTTCCCTCATATATGCTGGAATTAAAATACAACACAGAAGAAGCAGTCTGGGAGGTTTCTAGAGTGTGTGGAAGATAACTTCCTGACACATTTGGTAAGATAGCCTACAAGGGTAGGTGCCCCACTGGACCTGCTGTTCACAAACAGAGAAGGACTGCTGGGAGATGTGGAGATTGGGAGCTGTCTTGGACAAAGACCACGAAGTGATAGAGTTCTCAATTCTTGGTGAGGCCAGGAGGGGTGGCATCAAAACTGCTACTTTGATCTTCTGGAGGGTGGACTTTGAACTCTTCAGGACACTGTTAGGGAGAGTCCCTTGGGATTCAGTCCTGAAGAGTAAAGGGGTCCAGGAAGGCTAGTCGCTCCTTAAGGAGGAAGTCTTAAAGATGCAGGTGTAGGCTGTCCCCCTGTGCCACAGGATGAGCTCTTGGAGAAGAAGACAGGCTTGGATGAATAGAGAGCTTATCCTGAGGCTCCAGGAGAAAAACAGAATCTTCCTCCTGTGGAAGAAAAGATGGGCAACTCAGGGAGAATACAAAGAAGTTGTTAGGACGTGCAGGGTGAAAATTAGAAAGGCAAAAGCTAAGTTTGAACAAATATAATAACAGTAAGAGAAGGGCTAAGGAGAATCTCCATCCTTTATTGGATGCAGTGGAGAATGTGACCACTAAGGATAAGGCTGAGGTTCTCAATGCCTTCTTTACATCTGTCTTTAAGAGTCAGATCACTTATCTTTGGGATACTTCCTGACCTGAAAGTCTCAGATGGGAAGCAGAATAATACCCCACAGTTCAGGTGGAAACAGTTAGAGACCTACTACTCCACCTGGACTGCCACAAGCCCATGGAGCTGAATGGGATCCACCTGAGGATGCTGAGGGAGGTGGCAGTGGTGATAGCCAAGCCGCTTTCCATCATCTATCAGCATTCCTGGTCAACTGGAGAGTTCCCAAAGGATTAGAGGCTTGCCAGTGTGACTCCCATCTACAAGAAGGGTCGTAAGGAGGATACGGAGAACTACAGGCCTGTCAGCCCAACCTCGATACCAGGTAAAGTTAATGTAGCAGATCATCTTGAGGGAGATCAAATGCAATGTGCAGGTCAAGTAGAGGATCAGGCCCAGACAGCATATGTTCATGAAAGCCAGGTCCTGCTTGACCAAACTGATCTCCTTCCGTGATCAAGAGACTTGCCTGGTGGATGAGGGAAAGGTTGTTGACGTAATCTACCTAGACTCCAGCAAAGCCTTTGACACTGTCTCCCACAGTATTCTCCTGGAGAAGCTGGCAGCTCATGGCTTGGAAATATACACTCTTTGCTGGGTAAAGAACTGCCTGGATGGCCAGGCCCAGAGAGTGGTAGTGAATCACTGGCACCCAGTCATGAATGGTGTTCCCCAAAGGTCGGTACTGGGGCTTGTCCTGTTCAATTTCTTTATTGTTGGCCTGGGTGAAGGCATTGAGTGCACCCTCTGTAAGTTTGCAGATGACAGTTTGGCAGGAAGTGTTGATCTGCCTGGGGATAGGATGGCCCCACAGAACGATCCGGATAGGCTAGATAGCTGTCCTAAGACCAGTGGGATGAATTTCAACAAGACTAAGTGCTGGGTCCTGCACTTTAGCCACAATGACCCAAGCAACACTACAGGCTTGGGGCAGATTGGCTGGAAGACTGTGTAGTGGAAATGGACCTGGGGCTATTTGTTAGTGCTCAGTGGACCATGAGCCAGCAGTATGCCTAGGTGGCCAAGAAGGCCAATGGCAAGCTATCTTATATCAGAAATAGTGCTGCTTGGAGTAGCAAGGATGAGACCATCTCTAAGCTAAGTAAGTCTTTTGATTTGACTTAACAGGGCTATTTGTATGCTTTTGATGTATGACAATGTGAAATATGACTTCTAGTAGGTTCCTGTCATAGCTGTGAGTTTAAAAAACTGGTCAGGACTCTACAGTCCTCATTATGAATGATTATAGACATGCACACCCAAAATAAAATGCCAAATTAGATAATATTTGGGAAATTTACGAACTCAAAAAAACCTTAACTCTTTTATCTGCATTAGCTTACCAACAGAAGACAAAATATGTTATGCCCGTGAGTTCATTTATACTGGCAAATTAGATGAGTCTGTATTTACCACTGTTTGAGTTTTCATCATGTTCTCATGCTTGACTCTGAAGCTGCTATTTATCTGGAATGGTATTTGACAAGATTGTGTTAGGAAAGAGGAGTGGCACAAAAGAGAAGCTGGGTTGTGCCTGAAATATTGATATCAACAAAATTTGCTTCATTTCAGCCTGTGCTGATAACGACTAACCAACCCCTTTCTTCTTCTTCAGCGCCATCATTCTTACAAGACTGTCCAACCTTTCCTCTTGATTTTTGATATTTGTTTTTTGCTTTCCTCCTTTCTTCATGTTTTTTGTCTTATACTTTTTTGTCTTATACTTTTATTGTTCTTCTTCACTGAATGCTTCTTCCTTTACCTAGAAGAGAACTAAGGGTAAATTATGTAGAGCTATAGGAGCATATAGTTAAAGGGTGGTACCCTGTGTGGCCCTCTGCAATTTAAGGAAATTGTCAGCAACAAAGATGCAATGAAATATATGTATATATGAAGATACTGCTGATTGATATTAAATGACACTGGCAATTAATTTAGATAGCAACAACTCTATAAAATAACAATTTTCCCTCAGCATTAGACTGGGATTAAATCTCTAAATTAAATGACTTGATTATATAAAACACAGTTGTTTACCCTTATTTAAACAGAAGACCTCAGATTTTTGAGGTCTAGTACCCATCTAGAGATCTAAACCAAAACCAGTCGAATCAATGAAAATTATTTGGTATAACCAGGATTAATTTTTTGTCAGGAGGGTCCTGGAGTAGCATTCCTGTTTTCAGTCAGAACAATTAGTGCTCTGGAATGTTCTGGCATCACCTTTACCACAGAATTAGCCACTATTTTATAAACTGAAAGTAGCATATTGTCTGAAATCTAAGCTATATGTTTTTAGAACAGTTATAAAACTTCCTTCTTAAACCATGATTCTTGTGTTGCAGTGACTCTTTTTCTTCCATGCATGGTGGTATAGTACAGACATGTCTGACAGCAAATATTCTCTAAAGTATGGGAGAGGACTTCAAGGATTGGAAGTCCAAAACAGGAATGTGTTCACAAGGGAATCTTTAGGCCTATTTTTCTTTGCACGCTCCCCAAGTACATGCTGGGAGAGCATTAGCATCCCAAACACAATGTTATATACTTTCATGTTCTTAAATAATAAATTTAATAATGGGCAGGCATGTCAGAGAAACAGAACAGAGATCTATATGAGAGCTTGTGAGAATGAGTTATTGCCAGACTTCCATCCAGGTGGTAAGATACAGCTGTGAAATACAGTTTCTACTGTGGAATACATGCATTCATTTTGTACACACACCTTCAATTTTTGTTTTGTTATGGCTCTGGATTATCATTTCAGTTCCAAAAGTGATGATTAACTTCTATTTTGCCACCTTGCACTTGTATGAAAAATATGAAGTCTTAACTAAGATTTAGTGTAATTTTTACACAGGTAGCAGTTAGAGATCGTACCCTCAGTACGTACCCTCTCTCTTGTAGCTGAAGTGCTTTCTGTTTTTATTTTTATGTGTATAATTAACTTTCATATGCATTTAATTCCCTCAAAAGACATGTGAAAATCAACAGTCTAACTGATATATCTCTCCTTTTTTCCTTATCTTCTGTTTTCCATCTTGGATATTAATTTAAAAAAAAATAAAAATCTATTTTACTATGGAATTTGCTTGTTAGCTCTAGGAAAATTATCACTGAAAAATTCACAGTCAATCCTAGCAACAAATGATGTTATAAACAAAGTAGCTTTACATTACCATGTACAAAAAGTGAGGAAAAAGAGTTAACTTTTCCTACAGTGAAATGACAGTTCAAGGGTTTTTTTTTAATTATTATTATTATTAATTTTTTTTTTTTTTGGTGAAAAAACAAATTCAGTATGGAAAATCTGAGACATTTCTCACAGATGTTTGATACAACATTGGGTGCATTTGTCTGAGGTAGCTTCAGACTGTACTCCATTACACCATTCAAAATGTGCTATCTCGTAGAATCATGGAATTGTAGAATGGCCTAGGTTGGGAAGGACCTCAAAGATCATCTAGTTTCAACCCCCCTGCCATGGACAGGGTCGCCAACCACTAGACCAGGCTGCCCAGAGCCACATCCAGCCTGGCCTTGAATGCCTTCAGGGATGGGACATCCACAACCTCTCTGGGTAACCTGTTCCAGTGCATCACCACCCTCTGTGTGAAAAACTTCCTCCTAACATCTAACCTAACCTCTCCTGTCTCAGTTTAAAACCATTCCCCCTTGTCATACCACTATCAACCCATGTAAACAGTCGTTCTCCCTGCTGTTTATAGGCTCCTTTCAAGTACTGGAAGGCCACAGTGAGGTCTCCCCAGAGCCTTCTCTAAGCTGAACAAACCCAGTTCCCTAAACCTTTCTTCATAGGAGAGGTGCTCCAGCCCTCTGATCATCTTAGTGGCCCTCCTCCGGACCCACTCCAAGAGCTCCATGTCCTTCCTGTACTGGGGGCCCCAGGCCTGGACACAGTACTCCAGATGGGGCCTCACAAGAGCTGAGTAGAGGAGGACAATCACCTCCCTCTCCCTGCTGGCCACCCCTTTTTTAATGCAGCCCAGAACACAGTTGGCCTTCTGGGCTGCAAGTATGCACTGCTGGCTCATGTCCAGCTTGTCGTCTACCAAGACCCCCAAGACCTTCTCCTCAGGGCTGCTCTCAAGGGGTTCTTCTCCCATATCTGTCCATATATTATCCCTACTGATGTACATGAACATCCTGCAGTGAATCTTGCAGAGTTTTTACAAGTCTTAAACATTTAGATAAATTATATTATCTTAAGTATGGCACAGAGACTTGCCCGTAGCTGGGGCAGGAATTGAAAAGGACAATTTCCCATAGGCTATATATATGTAGATATGCATATGAATAGAGCTGTTTGTAGTTGAAATGTTAACTCCTCTCGGACTATGTTGTTTTTTTCTATAGTTTGGTAAGCCATTGCCTTTCACAGGTAAATTACATTATGTAAATCAATTTCATTATCTATGTGATAATGTTCCTGTTAATTTCAGAAGATATCTTCCTCAGAGATAAGTAGAATCATAGAATCATAGAATCATAGAATCATACAATTACTCAGGTTGGAAAAGACCTTAATGATCATCGAGTCCAACCACAACCTAACCATACTACCCTAACTAACAGCCCTCTGCTAAATCATGTCCCTGATCACCACATCCAAATGGTTTTTAAACACATTCAGGGACGGTGACTCAACCACCTCCCTGGGGAGCCTATTCCAGTGCTTAACAACCCTTTCTGTACAGAAGTTTTTCCTGATATCCAATGTAAACTTACCCTGGTGCAACTTGAGGCCATTTCCCCTTGTGCCATCACCTGTCACCAGTGAGAAGAGACCAACCCCACTCTTGCTGTAAGCACCTTTCAGATATTGGAAGAGCAATAAGGACTCTCCTCAGCCTCCTTTTCCCCAGATTAAACAGCCCCAGTTCCTTTAGTCTCTCCTCATAGGGCATATTCTCCAAGGCCTTCACATGCCTTGTTGCTTTTCACAGGCCTTGTTGCCCTTCTTTGGACCTGCTCCAGCACCTCAATGTCCTTTCTGTACTGAGGTGCCCAAAACTGAACACAGTACTCGAGGTGAGGCCATACAGGACAGGATGCCATTGGCCTTCTTGGCCGCCTGGGCACACTGCTGGCTTATATTCTGCTGACTGTCCATCAGGACACCAAGGTCCCTTTCCATCAGGCAGCTTTCCAGCCACTCCTCCCCAGGCCTGTAGGGTTGCCTGGAGTTATTCTGACCAAAATGCAGGACCCGACACTTGGCCTTATTGAAACTCATACAGTTAACCTTGGCCCATTGATCCAGTCTATCCAGGTCCCTCTGTAGTGCCTTTCTACTCTCTGGCAGATCAGCACTCCCTCCCAACTTGGTGTCGTGTGCAAATTTACTGAGGGTGCACTCAATCCCCTCATCAAGATCGTTAATAAAGATGTTAAATAGAAGCGGCCCCAGTACAAAGCCCTGGGGGGACACCACTCGTGACTGGCCACCAACTGGATTTAACTCCATTGACCACAGCTCCTTGGGCCCGGCAATCTAGCCAGTTTTTCATCCAGCGGAACTCATGCCCATCCAGACCGTGGGCAGCCAGCTTCTCCATGAGGATGTTGTGGGGGACAGTGTCAAAGGCTTTACCAAAGTCCAGGTAGACCACATCGACAGCCTTACCTTCATCCACTAAGCGGGTCACTGTGTCATAGAATGAAATCAGGTTTGTCAAACAGGACCTACCATTCGTAAACCCATGCTGACTGGGCTTGGTTGACTTTTAACTGGTCCCGAGATTATCTGCTCCATAACCTTCCCCGGCACCAAGGTGAGACTGATAGGTCTGTAGCTACCAGGATCATCTTTCCCGCCCTTTTTGAAGATGGGCAAATACTGCAGATCTGGAGTACAAAATGGAGAAACTGAGAAAATAAATGCGAATTTGTGTGTATATATTAGGCTGCATTAGTAAGTTCTAGAAATATCAGCACTAGAACACAGTGATAACGTAAAACTAATATTAAATGGTATTTGAAAAATACCAAAATGCTATATTTGCACAAAAGAAACCTAAATTTCATTTCTTTCTAGATTTATGAGCAGCTGGCCTCCATTTGATGTTAAGTGCTTCTCTAAAATAATGAAAACCAGACAGCGTATTAGCCAACTAATTAGCCAGCTAACTAGGGGCCACAGATAAAACATGGTTTGTACATACATACAGATATTTTTTCTCAAATGTCAATGTGACAAAGTAACTTACCTTACAGGAGGCAGAAGGAAGATGGCACATGCACATTCTTTACCTATCACCAAATGAACCACTTATTTGGAAAAATAGATGAGGATGAATAAGAACAACAAACCTATTATTGCTCAATAAAAACAGCTCTGAAAACAGCAGACAGCTGCCAGAGACAAACTGCCTTTCTGGAGAACAAGTTTACTGTGGGAGAAATGACTGTGCTCAGTGTAGAAATAAATGAATATAAATATGACCTATTATATAAAGAAGGGAAAAATAAATGATGTAGCTCTTGTTAAAATATGTTTTATTGAAGGATGCAAGTGGAAGTGCTGAGTTCAGAAGTCCTGCTGGGGAAAAATTCTGATAACGTCGGAGTATAATCCACTGAAGTAGTCACCTTAGGCTTCCTTTAAACTCAGTGGAGAGACAGATAGCACTTCTGGTGCTTATGTCATCTCACCCTGGGCAGATGACTGAAATAGGTCAGCTGAATCACTCCACCTAGGAGTTGAAGACAGCTGTCTCAGAAGTCATAATGTTTATTGCCAGACATCTCAAATAAGTGAGATGAATTTCAGCCTTAGGGTCTCAGTTCCAGCTCAGTGTCTTGCACAAACTGTTATCTGTCTGAATGGTTTCAGTTGTTCATCTGATTTGGCAAGACATGAAACAAGCAGCTTGAGACATACAGTGCCCAACAAAATGGAGTATATTGGGAAGCTTCATGGTATGAACAGAGTAAATGAATACAGAGTGGCATTAGCTGGATTGAAGAAAGCAAGCTTCAGCATTACTGCTTCTCTCCACATGGTGAAGTTAGGCAGTTACTGCAGAGACTAAGGACATTTTTGGAAGTTTCATATTGATTAGGCATGGATACCTACTGATAAGTTTTTCTAGAATTTCCTTGCCTCCACGACACTTCTAGCTATGACTGTGGAGTAGGTTTTGCTAAAAGTACATGCGTACAATACAGCCACTGCATTGACACCCTCAAAGTTGAGACTGGGTAAAAAATGGGATGGTAATGTTGCCAAATTTATCAGGTGAGTAAAGACTTTTCAGAGTAGAAACTTCTGCTTCACAAAGTCCAAACCATCTGAGGATATGCAGTGATTATGCTTTGGAGAAGTTGGAGAACTCTCTAAACCTAAGCGTAACGTAGTCATTAGAAAAGTTTATTTCTGCTAAAGAAGACAAAATGTGACTGCAGAGACTAGTTTTCTGAAACATTTCTCAAAAGTGTCTACAACAGTAAACAAACCTGATGTTTACATGTAGATATAATACCATATATGATTGTATCTGCAAATCGGTATGTCTATTGTGTAACATGCCAATGAAGCGAGTCTATTGACACTACATAATATAGAAAGTACTATTTTGAGGCAGCGGGTTAGGGGATGTCACTGTTATGGGTCATAAAGCCTGACATCAGCATAATCCACGTGGAATTAGTGCTGTTAAATGTGTGATAGTGAGGATGACAAATCTGTTTATTTAAACTGGGAAATGGAAATAGTCTGTGTAGACCCTTGCAATGGGGTGGATGAGTAAGCATGTTCTGCTTATATGAGCACAGATGGTGGGGACAAGTAAATTGCAGGAAGGTGAATATTTGGTGAGGTGGAAAAGAGTATTTCAACACACCATGCACTCTTGGAACTGGGTGCAGTGGAGCTAATGGATGTCAACCTGGAAAACTTCTGATAACTTCTGGGTTTTAATCAACACATTCAGAGTGACGTGATCAGTCACTGAATCATCTTTATTTATTCCCTGGCATGCTGAATTTTTTCTGCTTTACAGAGATATAACTGTCATGGAAAACTATTTCACATTTTGCTTTCCATTTTCCATTTTTCATTTTTTAAAGCCTATCTGAGGTGTAAGCTTTTGTTGAAGTAGATTATATGACTCTTACTTTTATTAAGTAATGTATGAGTTACAGAGTGTTTTTCCTTTCTCCAGATACATCCTCTAATTGTTAAATCTACTTACCTTTTACTCATCTACCCATTATGTTTGAGCTTGATGGGTTTTTTTTTTGTTTTGTTTTGTTTTGTTTTTTGGTCTAGGAGCTAAGAAACTACATACATAAGTGAAAAATAAAGACCACATCTAATAAATCTGAGATAAATTCTGTTTCATCTCTCTTTAAGGTGTATTTCCATACACGTTAGTCTAAAGAGAATGGGTCTAGATGGCTGTTTAATGTTTACATTGCAAATGGAGTGCAAACTGAATGTATTTCTAGCTCATTAGTCACATAACGTAATGTTACTTCTGATAGTTTAATATCCAAACTGCTGTTTTCCTGGTGCCAAAGGGGTTTATTGTCATTAACAGACAATGTAAATGCCATTGTAACAAGGTTCTGAAGAGGTATTTCAGTTCTTTGAACAGATACATAAAGCACTCAGAGCAGAATGCTCCATTTAAATCAGACCATATTTTTCCATGCAAGAAAAGCAGCTTGAACCTGCACTTGAGCTAGTAAAAACAAGTGTCACTTCATTAGTGTAAATGAATCTATATGATGTACTTAGTCAAAATGGTGTTCTTTATCTTCATCGGTTTGGTTCATATTGGTGCTTTATTCAGATACGTATGTACACACATCCAGTCTCATTTTTTGACCACTCAAGACTCTCTGATAGCCCCCTTTTCTTTTTGTGGTGGTGCTACAGAGGTCAATATGATCACACGCCAAGTTTGACTCCAATTTCTTGCATCTGGTGAGTAATATTACTAGTGGAATAAACCCCATGATAGAAGCCAGAAATACAGTTAATGCTCCGTCACTCAGACTCATTTTTTTGACATACCTAGGGTTTTGCTGGCATTCAGAAGTGAATAAGTACAGCCTATGTAAATTAGCAGAAGATACAATCTTTTAATCACATATTTTGGGACAGAAATTTCCACTGAAAGTATAATATTCCTATGTAAATTTCCAATGGAATTTAAATTGTTGCTTTAAGCACTCAACCTGTATTTTGTACTGTCAGACTGCTGAATTTCAAAGCAAAAGCTAATATGCTTTGTGGAGGAAGTCTTCATAAAAAAAAAAAAAAAAAAAAAAAAAAAGAAGAAAAGAAAAAAAAGATTTTAAGCTGTTATATTTGCAATGTAAGAATTTGAAAACATGATCTAATAAGATCACACATTCTAGAAAGGGATAAACTTCCATGTATAAAATACTACATAGGTCATAATTTTAGAATGACGAGAAACTGGACATCAGCCAGCGGTGTGCACTTGCAGCCCGGAAGGCTAACTGTACTCTGGGCTGCATTAAAAAAGGGGTGGCCAGCAGGGAGAGGTGATTGTTCCCTTCTACTCGGCTCTTGTGAGGCCCCATCTGGAGTCCAGGCCTGGGGCCCCCAGTACAGGAAGGACGTGGAGCTCTTGGAGTGGGTCCGGAGGAGGGCCACTAAGATGATCAGAGGGCTGGAGCACCTCTCCTATGAAGAAAGGTTTAGGGAACTGTGATTGTTCAGCTTGGAGAAGAGGAGTCTCCGGGGAGACCTCAGCCTTCCAGCACTTGAAGGAAGCATATAAACAGGAAGGGGAATGGCTGTTTACGAGAGTGGATAGAGATAGGACAAGGGGGAATGGTTTTAAAATGAGACAGGAGAGGTTTAGGTTAGATATTAGGAGGAAGTTTTTCACACGGAGGATGGTGAAGCACTGGAACAGGTTACCCAGAGAGGTTGTGGATGCCCCATCCCTGGAGGCATTCAAGGCCAGGCTGGATGTGGCTCTGGGCAGCCTGGTCTAGTGGTCGGCTACCCTGTCCATGGCAGAGGGGTTGAAACTAGATGATCATTGTGGTCCTTTTCAACCCAGGCCATTCTTTGATTCTATGATTCTATGATTTTCCAATTTTGCTACAAATTTGCAATTGGAAAGAAGTATTTTTTTATCTAGTACAGTACTTTTCATGTAACTAATGTTTGTAATTGAAGTGTTTTTTGGCTATTATAATTTAATAAAGTTATCAGCAGTCCAAAATAAGTAATTTTGTCTCTATGAAAAAGTCTCAGATCCTCTGTGTAAGGTCAAGATTTGTCATGATAGCTTGCACTATAACTTTTCCACAGACTGCCCTATTGTAGTTGGACCTTTATTGCTTAGTCTCATATAGTGGAAGCTCCTGAGCCTACTGACCCTTAAAAACCTCAAAATTATCTCCATAGCTTAATAGTAACAGTAAATGAATTTGAAAAAGATTGTGGTAATCATAGGAAAAATGTCTTTTAGTCAAAACTTCTCACTAAATTTGGTTTAATGCCTCACCCTTGTCAGGGGAGGAAGGACTTTCTGTTTTTATGTATGTATGGTTTTCATTATGTTAAAGTTCTTACAATCATGCAGAAATGCTATAGCTAAAATCAAGTGTCTGCTGTTTTTCTAGGTACTTAACTGGATCTCTCTCTTGAAAGCTATGGTTATTCCTTTAATATATTTTGGTAGCTTCTGGTTCTAATCAGTATAAGAATGGGAAGCCTGAGGTTTTGGTTTTGCATTCCTTTCTGTGAACAAGATTAGTAGAAGAGACAGGCGTTATGACTGCAGTACAATTACCCTGAAATGGCAATAGGAACAATATGAAGTATACGTACTTATTTGCAATTGCATTAATAATACTTCCTAGTTTTAGTTACTATGGGTCTTCAAGAGTTTACACACTGAGGTCCAACTTTGGAATGAAGGGGACTACTGCCATTTAGAAATAAACAGGTTTGAGGGCAGACTGTGTGTGTTTAAGCCAAAGAAACCAAGAATATTTCTGATGTTCACCACAAACTGCTTTACCCTACCCTAACATTTGAAGACAGTGAATCAAAGTGTGATACCTGCACAGATGAGAAGCATGGGTGTAGGTGTGGGTGTTTGTATAGAAACAATTTATAATACGATTAGAAGAGAGACAAACTGTCCATTATATTTTTAGCCTGTGATTTCTAAGCAGATGGTTAAACAAAAGCTATCTTAATGTTGCTTTGGCATTAGCAGCAATACAAACATGACTGTGCTAAAACACTGTTGTCATCATAGTAATACTAAAATCATCCTTGGTCCTTGAATACAACTGATATATCACTCTAAGTTCTGAGTGAGCAAATCATAAATATTTCAAAAGAATTTTTGGACCAGATGTCTGTTTCTCTTTGGTCTCAGGTAAGTACTTACTGAACCAAAAATAAACTGTGGCTGTTAGAAATGTACCACTTAGAAAAACTGGTTTGATGGCTATTTGAGTCTTTTCATAAATGTAACCTGACGTTACAGTAAAATGTAATATAAGACTAGATCATTTGACTTTTCCGATAGAATCACAGTTAGTAAAATCTCTCTTTTCATGGCTATTCCTTTAATATCTACTCTATTTTTTTTTCCTCATATGAGTATAAAGAAACTTATGACAACAGACCTCTGTTTTATTCATGTTCCACCACAGTTAGATTTCTGTTCAAAGTATTAAAGAAGTCTTGCTTGAAATGACTTTTGCTTATGAAAGAGGTTTAGAAATAGTGCTCTTGCTTATAAATGCACAGTACAGCTTAAAATATGCAGCTGATAAGCACCTTCTATATTTGTTTTTCCATTATTCATTTTAACCTAATTTACAGCATCACAGCCAGCAACCATAGTAATAACAGTGCAGTGGAAAGTTCCCCATTTATCTTTGTCCAAGTAAGGATTGCATCCATATTTCCATTTTTCCAGCTATACGAATGACATTTATGTATATTATTTACAATTAAGTCAGTGGCTTCTCGCTATGTTTACCGCTGGTGCTCTAGATAATATTACATTACAAGTTTTGCCCCAGTAGCTTGGGAAAACCTGCAATGCTTTTTACGAAGTTAAAAATATTTTACTCAGTAAACTATACTAAAATCTGTTCTTCTCGTGGTTGTTTGTAATAACAACAACAATAATAGTAATAATTTATAAATCTCTAGAAATGAGAGAGAAAAAACCTTATTTCTTTTTCTGAAGTCTTGCACAAATCACGTTTTGTCTGGGATAAATCTGCAATTAAGGTGAATACTCCTTTGCTCTACATTTCAGGGTTTTATGAAATGACATAATAAAGAAGAATATTCACAAATTTCCATAGAAAAAACTCTCAGTGATTAATTTTATAATTATAAATGCAGTATAATAAGTGAAGTATAGATAACTTGAAATTTCATTGTAAGCTAAGTTTAAAATGTGGCTTCAGTGAAATTGGGAATTTTTAAGATTGGAAATAAAGACATTTCTGTAAAAGCACCATTTCAAATAAATGAAGATGTGATTTGATAACCTATAATGTACCTTAGGATGTAGATGCAGATGATTCTCAGCTGAAGGGTGCTGGTAGTTCAGACCACAGTCTAGATTATGAAAGTTGGCCTTGGGATGACCTTACTTCATTTTATTCTAGTATTTTATGCTACTGGATATTGGCTTCTCCAGGAGATTATCGCACAAATAAAGGGAAGCTGGTCATTTTGTAAATATTCCTCACAGTTTTTGTCCTGAAGATTGGAACAATAATAGAAATCAAAGTTTAGTAAACAGTGAGTCAGTGGGAAGCAGCCATGGGAAGAACCACAATGTGCCTAAACCATACAGTATGGGCATAGTATGACTGTTGCCATGATGTATATCAGTGTTGCAGGTATGAAAATGAGAACTTAAACTAAAGTAAAACATATTTGTGCTGGCCTCTTAGAGAGAAAGTAAAGCATTTCTTGTCATCATAGCTAATTATGTGGCAACATTCTTTGTCCTTTCATTTATTTATTTATTTAGTTAGTTATTTACCTCTGTTGAATTTATATCATCAGTCACCATTTCTAACATTCCTGTCATTCCTATGACATACTTCCTCAACTATGCTATATTTGTGATGTTTAAAGAAGCTTCAACACAGGACAGTCAAGCAGGTGGGATTCCATCAACCTTGTTCCGAGTTCCTAAAGAACTCTAAATTGAGCCTTAGAACTACTACAGGCTGCTCTGACTTGGCGGTTTGTTTCTTCGTTTATACCTGTCTACTGTCTCCATTTATCATGGGTTCCTGCTTGTCCATCAATACTGCTGTCCATTTTCCTGTAACTTGCCTAGCACTTCTTAATTCCTAAGACACATTTCTGTTTTAAATTACATTTCTTTTGTTCTTTTATGTTTTAAACAGTGATAGTGACCTATTTGAATATATTCTATAGAGAAAACAGAAAACTTCTCAGTTTATCCATCAGATTGGAAACTCTTGGTTTTCTTTGCTTTTCTTAATCCAGTGGTTTCACAAGGTAGATTCAGAATTCTTTAGGGGTATCTTGGCCCATGCAATTCCCAGAACACTTCTCTGAGTCATCCAAATCAGCTAGTTATGAACATGACAAAACAAAAAAAAAGTTTTGCCGAATTTTTTAGCAGTCCATTGTTCATTTACTTCAAAACTGGCATTGTTTTTTGGCAATAATAAATTAAAATGAACAATTACTTCACAGCCTTCTTGCCAAGGTCAAGCTTGAACATAATATGTGTTTGTGATAATCTTGCTATTAAGAGAGAAAAAAATCAAATATGCTTGTTTTCATTCCTCTCTGCCTACTGAAAGACAACCAGAAGAAAATGGCAAAGACAGGATTTTAAAGGATTCTCTCTTTATTAAAAGGAAATGAGCCAAAGATAATAACTTCCCTACCGTTGCTTAATAAGGCATGGTGAATTGTAATAATAATAATTATTCGGAAATGATGAAGAAATAATAGGAATGCCAGAATTAAAGTTTCCCATGGAACTTCAATTTTTCTCCTGGTGTGGATGCTATTTAATATATTAAGATCTTTCAATAAAAAGAATTCCACTGAATATTAATCAACGACACAATAAATTGATTGACAATTAATAAACAGACCATCTACAAGAGTAGTTATTGATGAGGATAGATACCTGATCAAAGCATTTTTGAAAGCATTCTGCTTGTTTTGAGGTGAGTTCTGTCAGGTTCAATCAATGTCTGAAAGAAAATATGAAAACACTGTTAAAAGGCGTCACAGATAGCTTGTAAGTATAGGCAAATGACATATA
Source organism: Pavo muticus (assembly GCA_016647715.1). Lineage (NCBI taxonomy): Eukaryota > Metazoa > Chordata > Aves > Galliformes > Phasianidae > Pavo > Pavo muticus. Next base: position 2,070,395 of record JACDJE010000321.1, read on the forward strand.
ACTACAAGCACAGAACTGTTGTATGATTCAGACTGGATAATGAAGAACCATTAAAAAAAAACCCAATTTTTCTGAGAGTCAAACGCAAAATAAGTCATCTGAGATCAAAGGTTAAATGCTGTGTTTTTAGTGACTTTACCTAAGTTCTGAGCCTCCCATTCCCTCTCTCCCTGCCTTTTTGTAAAAATTAAAAATATTTCTGACATCTTTTTTTCTGGCACTTTATCATCTTCAAATCTTTGTATTTGAATCAGCATCTTCATCCATCTTGCCAGAAAGTAAAACTCACTGTGCACAGAAGAAAATTACTGTTTCCAACATTTCCAGTCTGCCCAAAGAAGCCTTTAGCACTACAGTTTTTTTGTTTGTTTGTTTGTTTGTTTTTTGCCATATAACACTAATACTTGGAGGTGGTAAGTACGTGATCTGGTGAGATAAAACTACAAGGCACAGTTAGAAACCTCATGACAACCATTGGTTTTCTATGAACTGAAATTCTTCAAAGGCTTACAGTTTTCTCAAATACATTTGTATTTTCACAAAAACAAGCAAGCATACAAAACTGTCCTGACAACCTCCTTAGCAATCCTCGTAAAATCTAAGAAGGAGGTTGCAAGATTTTTTCACAGAAATGCTGCTTATATTTTCAACAATAGCAAAACATAATTTTCCTTGTTTTATTCCAAGTTCAATGTGTGAAGTTTTGCCAAAATATTCATCGTAGATATGGGAAATTTCAGCCCCCGTGGATAACATGTATCAAGTGTGTAAACAGCTGAAAACAAGATTATGTTGTAAAAGGAAGTCTTAGTCCTAAACCTATAAGAAATAGGCATTATATGAAAAACAGCTGCCTGAAGCTAGATTTGAGCCAATAAGTGGTGAGGCTTGTAAAAATAAGTTATTTTTAAGCATTTGTAGTTATTCCACATTCTCTAGATACACATTTCAGAATTTTCTGTTCAGTTAACAGCATCGCTTGGAAAAGTTTGATGTGTTGGACAGTCTTTCTTTCTGAATGAGAAGTCTTTCTTCACATCTGAATTAAAGAGTTTTTCAAATGATTGTGCATCATCCTGTACTGTTTTATAAATTCTTTTTCTCATCCCAGATAACCTTGGACATACGTAATAAGTCTAAGGGTAAAACCATCTGTGATTGAGGCATCCTCAGAACACAGAGGTAGTCTTTCCAGGAACACATGACCATGATCACATTAGATTTAGCCTAACTCTAAGCTGTTTCCCCGTTGAAATCTGAATCAGGCTGAAGGTTTTGGTGTTCATATTCAGAGGTTTCCTAAGCCCAGTATAAACATTTTCAAGGGAAAAACCATGTCCAGCTGCATTCCTATACTACAAACTAAGAGGTAGAATCTTACCTGGGTGTTCAAGAAACTCCTGTTATTTTGAGGACCACTATCTTTGTTATTCATCGCACTCCAATAACATGAAGCATTACCCTGACCTTATGTTTTCTGTTATAAACACATAGCAACATGTATGCTAAACAAACAAACAAATGAAAAACACTCAGCCAATACCAGACCTTCCCCTACTTCTTCCCTGGGGAAGGGAAGGAAACAAACAGTATGTGACAGATGTTAGCTATGTTGCTTAATACATGAGTAAAGACACTCAAATGTCACAGAAATGATAATTACAAAAAGATGCAGAATCACATATTAAAAAGTGCAGGTTGCAGGGGATCTCAGGAGATCTTTAGTCCAATGTCCAAGGAATAGTTAGCTGTGAGACTGAATCACTCAAGGCTTTGTCCTCTCTAGTCTTGAAAACATTCAAGAACATAGAAAGATAGATCTGTTATTATAGAGATACACTACATTGAATGTGCTTGAATCTCCTCTGCAAGGCCTCTTTATTTTCCCCATTTTTTTAAGTTTAAAGCCTTCTGAGGCGTCCAGTAAGAAAAAAAATCACAAACATGGAAAGAAGGAAATAATGTAGTAAACTTCTTAAAAAGAGGGAAAATTAACTTTATAGTGTAGTTCCATCAAAAACAAAACAAAAGAATACAAAAACACCAAGCCAACTAAACAGAAACAAAAGCAATAAAGTGAATTCCAGGAAACATAAGTAAATCCTGGATTTATTTTTTTACCTTGGACCTCTGACAATTAGAAAGAAGCAGATTTGAAGGGTGGTTAAGGAATTGGTTGAATGTTCACAGTAAGTGGTCAGTGGATTTATGTCCAGCTGGAAGCCAATGACCAGTGCTGTACGTCAGGGGTCCGTCTTGGGACTGGTGCTCTTCAATATCTTTATCAATAATATAGGTGATAGGATCAAGTGCCCCCTCAGTAAGTTTGTGGACAACAGAAAGTTGAGTAAAGCAGTTGATACAACAAAAGGAAGGGATGCCATCCAGAGGGACCTGGAAAAGCTTGAAAAGTGGGCCCGTAGGAACTGAGTAAGATTCAACAAGATTGTGTGCAAGGTGTTGCCCTTGGGTCAGGGCAATCCCGGCCATGAGTACAAACTGGGAGAAGAACTCTTTCAGAGCAGCCCTGCAGAGAAGGACTTGAGGGTTCTGGTCTGGAAAAGCTGGACATGTGCCAGCAGTGTGCACCTGCAGCCTGAAAGGCCGGCAGTGTACTGGGCTGCATCAAATGAGGGGAGGCCAGCAGGGAGAGGGAGGGGATTGTCTCCCTCTGCCCTGCCTTTGTGAAGCCTCATCTGGAGTACAACATCCAGGCCTGGGGTCCCCAACAGAAGAAAGATGTGGAGCTGCTGGAGTGGGTCCATTGGAGGGCCATGAAGATGATCAGAGGGCTGGAGAACCTCTCCTGTGACAAAAGGCTGAGAGAGCTGGGCTTGTTCAGCCTGAGATGAGAAGGTTCTGAGGAGACCTCATTGGGGCTTTCCAGTACTTAAAAGGAGAGTATAAACAGAAAGGGAACTGACTTTTTACATGGGCAGATAGTGATAGGATGAGAGGGAATTACATTAAGCTAAAAGAAGGAAGGTTAAGATTAGATGTTAGGGGAAAATTCTTTACTCAGAAGGTGGCGAGGTGCTGGCACAGGCTGCCCAGACAAGTTGTGGATACCCCACTCCTGAAAGCGTTCAAGGCCATATTGGGCGGAGCTCTTGGTAACCTGATGTAGTGCCTTATTTAGTGGTTGGCAACCCTGCCCATGGCAGGAGGGCTGGAACTTGGTAATCATTAAGATCTCTTCCAATCCAAACCATTCTATGATTCTACAATTCTATAATTCCATAATGTTTCGATAATTCTATGTTTCCATGATGATTTTATGATTCTATGATATACTTGGATTCATGTGTGCAGATGCCTTGTATATACTGACGAGATTAGAATCTCAAAGTCTCAGCTCAGCCATACTACATAGGCAGCTGAGCTGTAAGTGCTCATTTGCAGCACAGTATTTTGAGGCAAGCCAAAACTGATGATTGGTTTTTATGTAAGAAATCTCGTGGTAAATTATGATGGTTCAATTGCTGCTTTTTTAATGACAAGAAAGCAGTGCCTTCACAACTTGTTCTATGTCCTATTCCTTGAAATATTGGTCAAAAACTGCAGCCCTTTCAGGGTCACCTTTAACATCTGTTCTTTGGTATCTTAGTACCAGCCAGTGTCAACTAGTCATAGCATGTAGTGGGTTAGGGAAAGGTGATGCCAAAGTTCTAATTAGCTAAGGCTGGTCTTGGGAGTGCCAAAGTGGGATGCAACAAACTTGAAAAACGTGGTGAAATCACAGAAAATTATAGCTGCTTGTGACCATGTAAAGGGAATTTTATTGCAGTATTACCTAGACTGATATAATTGGTGAAAACTAGGAAGTGGCCTGTGCTCAGAAGTTTGCTTCTGGTGAATATTGTTCTGATGGCAAATAATACAGGGAGGGATTGAATGAAACAATCATTCTTACTGTACAACTTGTTCCTCCTGGGGAACTCGTTTAAGTAACACTTTTGCCAGTATAAATCACATGTCTGTTAGAAACAGGGTGGGAGAAATTGCAAAATCAATCTTTCAGCAAAGTCAGCAAACCAGTTTCAGTGATGACTCCCATAAAGGACTTGCTGTTATTTATTAAAAACTTTTTTTCTTTTTTTTCCTCAACTCTTCTAATTGAAAACATTGTGTTTTGAGAGGTTTTATTAGTTAGCTAATCACTTGTCACTGTAGACACTAAAAATCTGGTCCTACACTGGAGAGGAACGTGTACTGCATAAGGTTGCTTTTGATGGTATATTTAATGCACTGCTGCTCCTATCTATCAGCCGTTCTTAATGAAATACTTGTTACTGGCTGGAGAATTCACACGAGGCCTGGTGCTGCTGGAAACGAGGTGGCTCCCACCACCTGCCATGGAGCAGCATCATCCCAATGATGTGGTCTGCTCTAGCTGGAGGGCAGTTGAGATCTATAAGATCTTGTTGGGAAGGGGACTCTCCTGAAACAGGAGAGTCTGAATAAGAGGAAGATGTCACTGACATCGTCCAGTCTCTCTGAAGAAGGATGATGTAGGAAATAAACAGCATTGAATGTTCTTACCTTCTAGAAGAAGTCTGAAAAATAACTCAGTTGGTTGGAAGACACTTTTTCATTTGTTGCTTGGAGACTGTTGCATTTCACATTTTCCCTGGAGGAAGATAGCCATGAGCCAGCAGTGTGCCAAGGGCCAAGAAGGCCGATATTATTCTGGGGTGCATTAAAAAGGGCATAGTCACTGGGTCTAGGGAGGTGTCCTTTCTCCTCTATGCCCTCGTGAAGCCACATCTGGAGTACTGTGTCCAGTTCTGGGCTCCTCAGTTGAAGAAAGACAGGGAACTACTCGAGAGAGTCCAATGAAGGGCCATAGAGATTATCATGGGCCTGGAGCCCTCATGAGGAAAGGCTGAAAGATCTGGAGCAGTAAAGACTGAGGGGGGATCTTATCAATACTAATAAATATCTGAAGTGTGGGAGTCAAGTGACCAGATTCTTTTCCGTGTTGCGTAGTGACAGGACAAGGGGCAATGGGCACCAACTGGAACACAGGAAGTTCCATACCAACATGAGAGAGAACTTCTTTGTTTTGAGAGTGATGGAGCACTGGAACAGGCTGACCAGAAAGGCTGAGGAGTTTCCTTCTCTGGAGATATTCAAAACTTACCTGGACATTTTCCTGTGTAGCCTACTACAAGGAACCTGCTTTAGCAGGGAGCTGGACTAGATAATCTCCAGAACTCTCTTCCAAACCCTACAATTCTGTGATTCTGTGGCAGGCCTCAGGTAGAGTGTCTGGGCTGCTGTGTTTACTTACTTCAGCTTGTGGAGAAGAAGAGATGGTGCCATGCCAATCAGAAAAAGATTGTAGACATTTTTAATACTCTTTTTTTTTTTTTTTTTTTTTGCTTAAAGGGGATTGGTAGAGCAAAACCATAATAATTTTTGTGTGTGTGAAAGGCCATTTTGTCCCTGCAGGAGCCTGGGTGAGAAGGCAGGAACAGCTGGTGTGCCAGCACAGACTGTGGGCAATTAGGCTGCAGGCAGTATGTGGGGCTATGCTGCTGCAGGATTTGTCTTCAGAGGAGGAGTATGAGCTGTGACCAGCGTAGGAGATCCTTCTGCATGAAGGGATTTCGACTCCATTTATTGCTGTGGCTGAACAGACATCATAGGGAAGGTACCAGTGTGAAGTGGGACTTTAATGTTTACTCTTCCTTGGGTCTGTGGTGACTTTGGGTTCCAACTTGTCTGCCATGCAGGTGTTGGAGAAGGCAAGGGCTGGCCAATCCTCAAAAGCTATGTGTTTTCATTATAAGGCAATTTTAGAGATCTCATTTGTGCCTTGAAATGAAGGATATGAAGAGCAGGCTCTGTCTCCCCAGAAGGGCAACAACTCCTGGGAGAAGTCTCATCTTCTTTACAGAGATCTGAAATGTGATGGCTGCCAGTTAATGATGTCTAGCCTTGATAAACATTTTGAGTGGCAAATATTAGAAGGTGACAAACTTGTTGATATGCTGTGTCAACGGTTTATGGGCTGGTTTGGCCCAGTTCCGTGACTAGTGGGGCAGAGGGATCCACAGATCCGCGCCCCGGGAAAAGGGAAACAGGGAAAAAGGGGGAAAGGGTAGAGACACAGGCCCAGAAACAAAACAGCAGCAATAATCTGAGGAGAAACAAACTAGTTTACTAAATAAGATGTCAGAATGCAAGATAACACACTACAATACAATACAATATAATTAGAATTGAAATCAAATGAAATGAGAGAGAGTGTCTGAAAGCCAAAGGCTTAACTCAAATGCTGTGATAAGATGGCACCCGCAACAGAGACGAGCCAGACAATTGAAAGGGATGCCAGGTGACCTACGAAGGCCCTTCATCTTTTCCCTGTGAGCGGAAATGATAACAGAACAGCGAACAGTCCTCTGGGGGATGTAGTAGTTTTTCTCTTCTGGGACAGGTACCTGAACCTGGAGCATTAACTCTTTAACTCCCAGCTCACTACATGTTATGATGTGGAATACTGATAACCAAAAATCATAATACCATGACATGTGGAAAGGACAGTAACAAAGATAAGATTTCTTTATTTATTCTATTTCATACATTTGCTTCAGCATTTACCTATTCTTTCAATCTAGGACCCTCACACCTTGCAAAATTGAATTGAATTTGTTTTGAGAAATCTCCATTTTGTGTGGTTTTAATGTCTTCATTTTCAAAATTGACTTATCTTTTGAAAGCCTCACCTCCAAAACACCACCACATTCCTGCTCTTTCAGAGGCACTGTATGTTTCATTCCAGCAAAAACTAGTCCTGTCTCTTGAACTGGCATGAGTTGTTTCCTTATGCTTGGCGTATTCTGGGCTAACAGAGCAGGCAGATATCTGAATCTTACAAATGGGATTTATATCTTTAATACTTCAGGTGCTCTCCTGCTCTGCTCAATGGAAGGAGGTATCAGCAGAACTCTGGGCCAGCACTTTTGCTCTTCTCTGAGCACAGTCGCTGGGGCAACAGATAAAAACTTTATTGGTCAAAAAAGTCTTGAACTGTTATAAAAATCATTGAAAAGCATGAAGTCTATTCCACTATATGCTTTAACACCAGGAAATGAGTCAAAAAATAATTAATATTTTGAAGTGTTACATTTTAGTATCAGAATGCCTAGGATAAAAAAACATCATAATGTTACTAAAATTGTAAGTCCTGAAACTCAGTTCAAATTGTATTTTCTAGCTACCAAGTGAGAACAGTCTACTTCCTTGTCAGTTCATAGGATGCCTTGCCAAACACTGAAATGTTTAGTTAAGCCTTAATGTTCCAATAATTGTTCTTTACTTTTTGATGCTGAATCCTGTGGTTAGAAATTGCAACATCATAATACACAGTAATTTGTTTCCCTTAATTCTCTGGGAATGAATTTCCATGCTAGAAGGGGAAAATAATCAGTGAAGTGCTATCTGTGTGAAGGGATGAGAACAAAAAGGGATGAAAGATATCTGAGATACCAAAAAAAAAAAAAAAAAAAAAAGTTTGTAATGGTGTATTTTTGTTCAAATCAAATTATATGGGAATATATTCTATAGACACACTTCTAAGGGTGGGAAGAGGATCTAAAGCATCCCATCTCCTTTACTAGTCTGTAATGTGAGCACAGCCCAATAACAATGTCACGTGACTGTGGGAGTGAAATATCTTTTTCTCTGGCTCTGCTCTCCCTTCTGATGATGGGGAGGCTCAGCTGCAATAGTATTTGATTGGGCTCCCAATTTCCAGAAAAATAAGTGAAAAAATAACAGAGACAAAAGGACAGTAAATTGGACAGGGGTCTAGAAGAGAGTTTGAGGGAACTAAGTTGGTGAGGACGATAGTAAGGGGTGAACTGATAGCACCACCTCTCAGATACATGTAAAGATAATAACACTAACATTGGAAGCATCAGATGAAACAACAAGGGGCAGGGACTGTGAATTACAGCTTGGCAAGCTCTGCTTGGATAAACAGAGCCGCTTTTTCAGTAGCAAGGTAGTGCAGCCAACAAGAAGAGGTGTGCTGCTAGACCTTGTTCTTGTCTTCCAACCCCTACAATTCTGTGATTCTATGAATATCCTGGAAGAGAAAATCCATAAAAAGATTTCTTTTCTGAAGAAGGATGCTTTTAAGTATTATCAGAAACAGCAATTTCTTTTTCTCTCCATTCAGTGAAAGTAAGAAAATTCTGCTCCTCTGATATAGGGCACAGACTTGCTCTTGTCACCTACTTATGATTTGATTTTTCATTGGCAGAGCATGAAAAGTGGTCCCACCAGAGCACTGAACAGACCACCAGTGGGAGATGTGCTTAAAAGCCAGTGTCAACAGTGGGACTTGTTTATGTGTGTTGCATAATTTTCCTCCTGTTCCAATCTGGAAAAAAAAAGAAGCACAGTATGTAGAGTGACTTTTTAACCAACACTTCCATGATTCTATAAGGTCTGGGGTTGTGAAGGGTTGGGAAATGTGTTTTCCACCCTATTGTCACTTCCAGTTTGAGATCCCAACTCTAGCACCACAGTTTGGTACATTTGGCAGGACCTACCTGGGAAGGGCAATTGCATGCCTAGATCTGCAGAAAGGCTTGCATTCTTTCAGTCAGCACTGCATTTGGCTGAAATTGCAGTCACTGTTCCTATAAACACTCAACTTCCAAGTTTTTCACAAAATGAAGTGACATCATGCAGTGTTTTCTCAAAACAGTTTGATGTTATGAGAACTCAGGAGATACTGTCCAGAGCATTACACTGCTGTGTTAATGACTACTTTTATTTCTGGGCAGATCAAACGATGGAAAATGTGCCAAAGACAATGGGGTGGGGTTTAAAAAAATAAAAACGTTGGAGATGTTAACATTTTTGTTGTAACGGAACTGACATTCATTTGAAGCATGAATCCAGTTCATGTTCCTGTACAGAAGCCTTTGTTTTCTTCACACAAAATGCTTGAGAAATTGGCTCAAATGCAAAGTACTAGTACATAAAGACAAAAAACAGTTGAAATGACTAGATGTGATTCAGTGTGAATCAGTCAATCAGCAGGCTTGAGAACTGGGAATGATATACAGTGTAAAACAGCAGACTTCATGTCATTGGATTTAAAGGCTTAAATGCAAATAAACCATAAGGATTTCTGTAATTTGAAGCTCCTCAATTTTGTGGTCCAGCAACAGAAAATAGCCAAGAGCTGGATTTTCAGTATGGAGCGCAAGGAGTACTACTGGCAGCCAGAGCGTAGTCCATGTTGCATACTTGGAAAGTCATAGATGCTTTCGGCAACCTGAGCTGGAAATGAAACACTTCTCTTTACCTACAAGGGCTTGTCCCAGACAAACCTGGTAAATTTCCATTTGACAAAACGCAGTACCACCATTTTGCCCCAAATTGTACTTGTGATAGTAATTACATTTGCATGGTTTTGAAATGAAAAACTTCCTTCTAAGTTCAGTTCTGTAATGTGGTCCTTTGAATAACAAAGTGTTTTGTTTTGTGTTTTTTTTTTTTTTTAATTGGAACACAGAGTTAACATTACTCATAATTATGAAAAACTATTTTATTTAGACTCTTTACATCAGTTTTATATAGTTCTGTACTAGGAAGCCCCTAAAAGAGTAGCTACACGATTTCCACAAAACAATGAATATTCAAGCACTTCCAGCTTTCTGAAATCACTTTTGTAGTAGAATGTTATTCAAAAGGCAGTTGATTGCTTGGTCTACAGCTGAAATCTGGGTGGTTACTCAATGGTCATCTCTGATAAGGTTGCAGATCTGAGTCACTATAATTTGTTTGGAAGAATTCCTGAAAGGTCTTGCTACACTGCATGCCTTCAAAGGGCAGTGAATGATGATGCAATGTCTTCAGCAGATCACACCGCAGCAAGGTGATTAAATTGGCATGTGACTTTCAAAGCAGTTTGAGATGATGGCAGTGCTTCTTGAAATGCTGTATTCATGCTCCTAGTTCATTTACTGAATCCAGTGAGAATAAACTAATTGACTCATAATACCACTAATATATTAGAGCTGGGAGATCCTAAGAGTCATTACCTCCTTCAGGCCCATTTTCTCTTTAGTTCAATGTTTAGTAAGTACTTAATTGCTAGAAGACAGATGAGGTGGGCTGCTAACTGGCTAGAAACAACAGATCCCACAGTTCTGAAGATTAACATAAATGCTGTCTGGTAACTTCTACTTTCTCATGTGACTGGCTAAGGAGTCTTTGAAAGAAAGGAGAAATAAAATTCAGACCTGAGGTTTTCCTCAGAGGAAAAGCAATCAGAGCTCTCAATGGATGGGTGGAAGCAGAAGCGATGATGCTTCAGGAAGAAGGAGGCAATGGAAAACAACTCTGAGCAGACTGCAGGTACAGGGGAGAGAGAAGGCTGGTACTGTGTACCTCAGTGAAGGAAAGAGCAAACAATTGCTATTTGACATCCATTTGAAGAAGCTGAAGAGGCAAGGATACACTAAAGTAAATTTCTGTTGGTTAATTCTTTTAAAAAATGCGTATGCCTTGTATTCTTTAAAAATGGTTGGATTTTGACACAAAATACCTCTCGATAAGGAAAAAATATTTTGGAAATAGTATTATTTTGAAAGTAAGGATTTCTCACTAGGTTGGCCTGATTAAAATCAATGTAGATTACGAGTAACATTCCGTCAGGTCTGGTTCTGAAGAGAACTACCTTTTGTTTGGGTGAGGATGTTATTTGACAACTGATAACAATTTTTTTTGTTTGTTTCTTTGTGTATATTTTTTTGTGTGTTTGCTTTTTAAAACAAGTGTGACTGAACTTGTTCTGCAGTCTCTGATGGAGCACAAAGCAGTGTGGCAAGGGACCCTCCAATCCTTACTGTAAGTGCTAGTAAACTTGAATAGGATTGTTTTTGCAGCTCTTTCTTTAGTAGCTTAAAAACAAGACGTTTTAATTTGCTACTGTAAACTGTGGATAGAGAATCATCTTATTAAATGACATGGTCTTGTTGTGGACAACACATATGGCAGGCAGTGGAGGAACTGGTGTAGTTAACAATCAGATAAACTAATTCTGCACAGAGAAGGATGGAAGCAGGAAAACACTTGTTCCATGGCAATGGGTGTGGTTGTAATCAAAGAGTTGGGTGGATAACTCTGTCTACCACTGGTGTTAGAAGTGTACTTCATTCATATTTCTTTGGTTCATCAGAACTAAATTCAAAATGGATTGCTGTCATGTAGTCTTGACCTTCCCTCTAGCCTTTGTGGATGAAAACATTCCTTGCTACATAGTTAGTAAAATTTTATTAAATTAAAAAAAAATCAGTTATTTACTTTGTTTTGATGGCTTTAGGCTTTAAAATAATAAAAAATAAATACCCTGTTATTAATTATTTTAGATAAAGTGTGTCTTCCGCTTGTTAGGACTTGAAAAGAGCAGGAACTAATCTGTTAGAAAAGCCTGGGAAAGTTGACCTGGCAACATGCCCTGATGCTCAAGTAATAACGGGATCTGTTGGGCTAGGATAGGGAGTAAATTCCAGTAAGAAATACCTAAAATATTGCGACTTTGGGGGAAATTGGTTGTTTCAATGGCTAAATGCCACTATGCTTGTATGGATTGCACTAACTTCAGACATTGTATCATGTGTTCGTGGTACTTTCCCCTTCAATCTCCCTTCTGCAAAATATCTAATGCTTTTAGTATTGACTAAGACAGCTTTTCTGCTTTTCTTTAAGTATTTTGGAGTCCTATTCTTATCCTGGGAGCAATTTGAGATAATTTAACATTAATAGATAAATTATCCATAAATCAATAGTTTTAATGTATTTATTTAATCCAGTTGAGCTGTAGGTTTGCCATTTTCCCCCAGAACAATTGGTCCTATTTAGTCTCACAAAACACTTTCACTGGTATCCCTCACTTCTAAGAGAAGGTTCACAAATCTTCCAGCCTCCTCTGGAAACTGTCTTGGGTTCTAATGCACAACCACTAAAAAACATTTTTGATGTTTTGTAAGTACTATGAAGACAGACTATACATAGGAAATAGCAGGGAAACATATTTGTAAAAAGTCTCTTCCATTATACTTTCATTCACTTGTCTCTTTCATTATGCTTTGTCACCTGTTCTACAGAGTATATTTAGTTTTGACTGTTACTGCGGCCAGAGAGCTCTGATAACTTTCACCTCCTTCTTTTTCCATAAATTGTACTCCCTATGTTTAAAGGAAGAATTTCTCTTAGTATAAACATATCAACTGAGCTTGTATTCTTGTGGGCTTATACTCTATTTCTCAGGTGGTAATCTTTTACAGCCTCAGTTCTGTGTACAGACTGTACTTTTATATACTTTTGTTGACTCTCAGTTGAGTGAACTGTACCCATTACTCGGTAGGAACAGAACCATGTAAAGAGAGTGAACACCCTTTCCTCTTTGATTCTCTATCTTTAATATTGAATAACTATTTTCTGCTTAGCACTGTGAAAGCCCTACATGGTACTGGTGCTTCCTCTGAAGGAAATGTTACCATTCCACTTGAATAAGCTCTAAAGCTTTTGCTGCTGAGAGCTTAGTTGGTTTTAGTCCAATCAATAAACTGAGAAGTTTCTGGAAAAATAGTTACTGTTCAAAGGTTTAATTGATCTTTCTCCACCCAGTATGTAGGGAAAAGAGGTCACACGGGATGAAAGCTCATCATGGGGATAGCCTGTTTATGACACTGCAAAGGCAAAGAATATGATCAGGACCAGAAGGCAGGATTAAATTTGTAATATCTTATGTCAATGGAAAAACTTGATTTCACTTAATGTATGATGCCATTGTGCCCGTATCTGAAAACCTTTGTATCATAACTCAAATTGCCTGAATGGATTGTGGTAGGAGGAGAAAAGGTAGCATTCTACTTCTGGGATTTTCATTTTATCTGCTGCAGAATGACCTTTTCTTTAAAAATGTTCTGTATGAATGAACATACATGAACAACCTTCCATTGCTTACCCATTTTGAACTTTTATGGAGTACAGCAGCCATTACAACTTCTATTCATCATATCAGCCATTACGTTGCTGTCAGAGTGCTTGTTATGGAATCAAAATATATTTCTCCCTAGGCATGTCAGCAAGCAAATCATCCTATTTCCTGTGACCTTGTCTAACATCCTCACTCAGCCTTTCTTTTCTTGACATCTGCAAATAATAAGTCTAATTGACTCCAAAGACTTGACACCATGCAAAAATAAACTGGACTGTATCTTTGTTTTGGTGGTGTGTGGGAAGGACACACTTTGATCTCTGTTACATCAGTGTAAATAGTACTAGTCCTTGTTTACAGTGAATGGTGCATGTACCAGTATACTAACAAACAGAGCCTGTCAGCAGGGAGGTAAACGTCTAGGAAATGGCATTTGAGAAGAGATAAGGCTGAGACATGTGGCTCAAGTTTGCTTAGAAGCTAAGTAAAAGATTTGGTCAAACTCATGTTCTCTTGATGACAGGTGGTTGAAACAGAGTATGCCATGGTTGCAATTATCTTTTGGCTGCTGGCTGGTGTGTTGGTATACAGACAGCCTTTTTCTAAGGCACAGAGAGCAGTGCAACTATTCACCTTAGCAGTGCCAGCAGCACGTGTAAACATTTTGCTTCTTCAAGGAACATGAGAAAAACTTCTGGAAATACATGTTCAAGGATAAAATCACTTCTGGAAGAAATGGTTATAATTAACAAAATTCTGAATACAAAATCCATGGTGCATCCATGTTGTGCAGAATCTAGTGAATAAAAAGGAAGTGTAGGGGGCAAATAAAAATGGAGGTGGAAATCTGTCAATTCACCTTTTTTTTTTTTTTTTGTCACTTCTCACAAATATCTATCCAGGTTTTCTCACGGTTCCATAATAGGCTTCAGATCTGACAGCTGGTTTAGAACCAAGAAATTAATCCTCCTACCACGTAAGAGTAAACTGCAGGACTTCACGATACAGGAGGTTACAGAGATGAAAAAGTCAAGCTTGAAAAACATTTAGTCATAATAATGTATTTCCTTCCATCTTTTTTCCCACTACAGAGCCTGCCTTGCAGTGCTCTTCTGGATTTATCTTTCCTGAGGGAAGTCCTCAGCTCTATACTGAAATATTAAGTGACCTGGGCCTCAGATCAGAAAAACTTATTAGGATATTCCATCTTTATGCTCCACTTTCCCAGAAGATATAGTAGGAACTTACTAGGTTCCTAGGTGCTGTTTGAGATAATAGACACTATTCAATTCAACCTTAGCAGCACCTGAAAACCTAACTCATTATCACAGAATCATAGAATCATAGAATTGCTCGGGTTAGAAAAGACCTTAAAGATCATCAAGTCTAACCGCAACCTAACCATACTACCCTAACTCTAACAACCCTCCGCTAAATCATGTCCCTGAGCATCACATCAAGATGGTTTTTAATCACATTCAGGGATGGTGACTCAACCACCTCCCTGGGGAGCCTGTTCCAGTACTTAACAACCCTTTCTGTACAGAAGTTTTTCCTGATATCCAATGTAAACTTACCCTGGTGCAACTTGAGACCATTTCCCCTTGTGCCGTCACCTGTCACCAGTGAGAAGAGACCAACCCCACTCTTGCTGTAAGCACCTTTCAGATATTGGAGGAGCAATAAGGACTCTCTTCAGCCTCCTTTTCCCCAGATTAAACATCCCCAGTTCCTTCAGTCTCTCCTCATAGGGCATATTCTCCAAGCCCTTCACAAGCCTTGTTGCCCTTCTTTGGACCTGCTCCAGCACCTCAGTGTCCTTTCTGTACTGAGGTGCCCAAAACTGAACACAGTACTCAAGGTGAGGCCTACCAGTGCCAAGTAAAGGGGCAGGATTACTTCCCTAGTCCTGCTCACCACACCATTCCTGATACAAGCCAGGATGCCATTGGCCTTCTTGGCCACCTGGGCACACTGCTGGCTCATCCTTTTGCTGTGTAGTCCAAGCCAGGTTTAATGTGTTTATAGAAATAATGTTATGTATCAGTGCTGTGTTTTTTATCTTGGAAGTCTAGTGTGTATCAGAGTTTTGTCTTAAGTAGCCATATAATTCTGGTCCAGAATTTTCTTGTCTGTGATGACGGTCATTGTTAAATAGATTAAAGATATTTTCCTCTTTTGATCCAGTGATGATGCTCACTCACATTACTGGAGAGCCATCCCAAGGGTTGGGAAGTAGAGGGGTGAGTGGAGGCGGAAATTCTAATGTACACCGAAAATACATATCCTGCTTTTAGCATAAAAGGGGAAAAACTAGTAAACTGATAGCAAGTATAAAAGCAAATCTCTTAAACATGTAGCTAGAGGGAGTGCTGAACACTTCTTATATTTGCTTCAATTAAAAGGAACATCATGAAAGTGTTATTCTTGTATGTCAGTCAGGAAGTCTTTTACCATCTCTTAGACACTGGGATGTAGTTTGGAGAACATCTGTGTTTATTCCTTACTCTGTTGCGTGAGCTTATCTCAAATATATCATCCAGTTGGTAGAAAAGTTATTGTTTTTCTTCTTACCAGGGATTACTCATGGAGACTGAGAGATCAGAGAAGGATCAGATGAACTCATTAAATAAAAATCTTTTTTTTTTTTTTTTCCTAATATCCTTTTAAGAAGAAAATAGATGAGTGAAAGAGAGCATCAGGGAAATTAAAAATAATTTAAAAGAACATCTCTTTTAAATAGGAGAGGATGTACTGCTTGCTCTCTCTGGCTTCAATTCAGAAAAGCATTCCAACTCAAATCAGTTTTTAATAATACACTCATCTCCTTTTGAGCCTCAAGTCTGGGGAGGCCTCTGCTCACACTTACAATACAAGATGGTGCACGAGACTGCAACAGACTCCACTGAGAGATGAATTTCTGCACATTTTGTTTAACATAGGAGAGAAGCTTTGTCCACATAGACTCAAGGAATACTTACAACTTGCAATGTTTAACTCTCACCACTGTATGGCCCTGTGATACTAAATTGCAGTTCAAAGATGGATCTGAAGAATGATAGTTGAGGAGTATTGTTTCTCTATTCAAGCAGCCTGCTGATTTTTAGAGCCAAATAAATAACTCACTTTCAGAATGGAGGTACTTTGGCAATGATTTCCCTTCATTTATACCTGGTCAGGATTCTCAGCCACGTTCAGGTTCAGATCAGGTTCAAATGTTTCCAGCGTAACATGAAGACAGCCAGCTGGAGAACGTTGCTCATCATCTCATCATCTGTCCATCTGAGTAATGTTCTCAGTGACAGGCTTAAATCAACATTCACAGCAGTTCATTTTGTGAAGAATTCATAAACAGACTTTTACTTTCATATAAGAGACAAATAGTGCTATGCAAATAATTGATTTCTTTGATGTGGCTGGTGAGTTAAAGTATAAACTGGAAAGTTTGTTTTTCTTACACATGAAAGATCCTAGCTGGAATACCTGTGGATCTAAACAAATAGTCTTTGATAGAACAAATTATAACACTCTTTTCCTTTGATAGAACAAATTATAATACTCTTAACTATCAATTTTTATGAAAAGGCCAGATTCACAAAATTTTTGAACCTCCAGCCCAGCTTTAAACAAGCTTCAATCTGACTCTACAGTTACCTTAGTGTTTTAAATCTGTTGATTTCTTGTAAGTGAGACACTTAGTGTAGTAGTATAACTCCAGAAAATAGATTTCCAAAATGAAACTGTACAGTTATGGAATAGTAAATCTTTACATTTTTCTTCATTTCTGTGCATCTTCTTCATGTTCCTCCAGCCTGCTACTGAGTGCTGTAAACTTTTCTGTCTCATCTGCCCAAGATGAGTAAACATGACACTTATTTTGTCTCCTCTGGTAAGTCTGGGTTGGCATAGTGGAGCACTTCACACAGCTTGCTTCATATCTTTCTGTACTTCACTGAACTTGCTAATTTGACTTAAGCAGCCGAGTAGAAAATATTGCATTAATTGTTTGCTTGAAATTGGTAGCATAGTGTTAGAAACAAACAGAACAAAACTTCTTAAAAACTGGTGTTAAAAGTAAGAGTCTTCTGGATGCTTGTATAAGCCATAGCCAAATTTTTTAATCAAGATGATGCTGGCCAGTAAAGCTTACATTAACATTGACTGTCATATTGCAGATAGATCTGTTGTGCTCTTTGAGTGGCAGTGTCCTTTACAAACCTCAGTTACTAATGCAGGTTTCAAGGCAAACTGTTGTTAATCTTAGGTAAATAAATTAGTATGCAGATTTGTGTATTGAGGGAGAAGGAGGAAGAAATGGATACTGCTAACGCAGTCAGCATCTATTCAGGTGCACAACTAGGAAAGAAGTAGGAAAAATGTTTATGAATATAGACGCTAACGCAGTAAAACATAGCCCTAATCATTTGAAGAGTAATATTTTGAGGTGATTTAATATCTCCATTGTGCAATAAACATTTCCCAAAATACACTGAGCACACTGTTATCTGATTAAGGACTTTGTGACACAGTACACCTTCTCCTTCTCCAGGAGGCATTCAGACATGAGCTGCCCACTCAAAGCTGCACATTAAACTGGGCTCAATCAACTCTGATACATATCCAGACAGCAAGCAGCAGAGAAAATATGATGATCTATGCTAGTCATTATTCTGATGTGCTCGGAAATTAGAATTATGAGTAGCAAGACAGAGAGGGATCTAAGGATAGTACTGTTATGTTCTTCAAAGAAGTGAGAGGAAAGAATATTCATTTATATTACAAGCAAGGATACAATTTTTGTTTACAACGCTAATGATATGGAGTGCTATAGCAGTATAGCTACTGCAGGTACTTTTCACTCCCTCACTTAGTGTAAATAAAAAAATAAGGGATGGGGAAATTTTATAGTGTAACAAAAATAAGTAAATAAAAATTCTGAGCAATCCAGCTCAGTAAAAAAAAAAGAATTTATAAACGCTACTAAAAGGCTCTTTGGAATGTTTTGACAGATTTTTTAGTAAATGGTAGAACAGCAAAGAAAATAAATGAAGAAAGCTATTGTTGCATCAAACTCAAGAAAACATTAACAGTCTGGCCAGGTTAATTAGCATGTACTCTGTAACAGTTAGATTAATGAAGCCTGAGACAAAAAAAGAGTAATGTAATTCTATTAGTCAACACAGGTTTGTGAAGAAATGATGCTTGGCAATACAAGTATACTTTCTTCTATGTTAATGAAAGCTTTGATCAGTAACAAGGGTGTAACACTGACCCTCTGATGTAGTGTCCTGCAGTAAGTACTTATGTTTGCAGTTTTCTGGTTCTTATAACAGCTCAATCAGTACATAGATCCTAAGCTGACCTTAACATTTGGCTATAACTTTTTGCGGATTCGCAACCATATTTTGTGTTTAAACTCAGTGGTATGTTAATATACTGTGAGAGAGGATATTATGAGAAAAACATAATATTATTACTAATAAAAGTGGCTGATAACCCAAAACCTGCAGCAT
Source organism: Pavo muticus (assembly GCA_016647715.1). Classification (NCBI taxonomy): domain Eukaryota; kingdom Metazoa; phylum Chordata; class Aves; order Galliformes; family Phasianidae; genus Pavo; species Pavo muticus. The sequence goes on from JACDJE010000321.1 coordinate 2,088,878, forward strand.
AAAAGAGATTATAACAGATAATGCAGTGTACTGTGAAGTGATTTCTAAATGATTTGAAAGAAATTCCTGTGTTTTAATGAGACTAGTTTTAAAATCTTCTAAGAAAAGAGCCATACCTCTGAGGTTAAGAATAATATCTTTAAAAATAAGGAGTCTCTCTTGTGAAAATGGTAACATTAGAAAAAGTCTTGACCATCATTATGGGCAGTGTATTAGTCAATAGCTCACACCAGAATCTGCATCCCTGGAGGCTCATGCTGACTTTCAATGAGCCAGCAGAAATCTGGAAACTTGTTCTACCTCTGTACTTACAGTGAGCCTGCAAGCACAGCTGGAATGCTGCAGCTGGTTTTGGTGTGAACAGCCTCTTAAACTGCTGGCAGCTTTGAGCAATTTCCTGCTATAGCTACTGAAGCAACTAAAGGAAATGTCTTCTTCTGAAGGGCTGGAGAATGAAGAACAAAGAAGAGAGAGGCAAGACTTTAGTTTCTTTTGTTCAGAATGGAATGAAATTCTAGCCTTTGAATAGTATTTTCTAAGCTAGAAAATTGTAAATAATTTTATGTGTGCCTCACAAATATTTTCAAACGTCTTTAGTACTCATTTCAGCTGTTGAACTTGCAGTATAGGAATGTTCAGAAAATGAAATCTCTCTCCAGGTATTGATATCTGACAGTTGGTGTTTACTTATCTCCTGTAAAAGGTAAGTTTACTGATCACTTCTCATGGAAGGCCTGAGGGGAAAAAAAAATTTAAAAACAGTTTAAGAGTTAGGTGAAATATATCAATAATTATAGATCACATAAAAATGTGGTAGAATAATTTGTCAAACTTTGTTATTCCATTAAAAATAATTCATATGGAATGAACCATTCTAGTTTGGGTTTACTTCAGCCAATGGATGTCACTGTTGTTCCATTGTATATCAGATACAGTACATATCTGCTGGTACTGAATAAAACAAAAACAAATAAATAAAACTGAAGCAAAGCTGCAGGCAGGAAGTTTCTCTGATAGACACAAGGAGGTAGTTTAAGATACGGCTTAGTGTAGTCCAAATCATTAGCTAGGAAATTTGTGCTATTTATTCAGAAAAACTCTTTGACTACTCTTTGAAAGTTTATTGCATAGAACTCTTGCAGTCTGGCATAAAACTGCAATACGGGTTTAGGGGAAAAGGATTTACAGGGGAGGAAAGAAGGCCTTGCATTACATCCCAGGAACAACTGTATTTGCTCTGAAGTCCAGGAAGAAGTACAAGAGGAATGTGAATTGGCTTACAGGAAATTAAAAATGACAGCTTAGGAGGCTGCAGCATAATAGGTTGTTCAGGCTAATGGCTTTAGTAACTAAAAGTAGTGCAGAAAAGATCACAGAAAGTGACTGACTGACAGAACAGTGGTGTAAGGGAAAAAACTCAAAAACTCAAAGGGAAATTGACTTTTTTTGTTTGTCTTTTTATGGATGTGGAGGAGACTGTTGAATTCTGTCTTGCTAAGTAGGAAAATCTGAAAATGGAAGAAAATTTTAGTAGGAAGAAGAGAGATGGAATTGTGCAAGGCAAAGCAAGAACAAAGCAGAATGAGGGCAAGCCCCTTTGCCTCATCCCAGACTGAATGGGTTCATTATTCTCAGGTGCCATGATTACCATGTCCCTGGGTACTTGCCAGGTGGAAGTAAAATAAATGTATTCTCTTGTTAACAGGGCATAGTGATGCACTGACCTGCAGGACCTTCCCACTCTGGTGGGTCCTGACTGTCACTAAAGTGGAGAGGTTGTGTTGTGCAGCTACAGGAGCATGAGGCATACAGGCCTGGCACCAGTCTGCCATGAGAAAAGCATACAAATCACTTCTTCTGAGTCTCATGCTCAGTTTGCTCTGACCAAAGAACTGATCCTTTCTTTCCTGCTCTTGCTTTCTGCTTTTTCTCCTGGGCTGCATGAGCAGAGGTGATAACATCATCCTTGTCTAGTTAAGGTTGCAAAGCTACTTGTCACTGAACTGGTTGTAGTATTTCCTGTCCCTGGATACTAGTCTCTCTGGTCTGGATTTGACAGAGTTTACTGCATATTAGTGGTTTGCTGCTATGCTCTGGGACATGGGCTGCTCTGACAGAGAGGCGCATGCATCCACATGGATGTTTACATGCTGCAAAAGCAGAAGTTTCTATAAAGGCAATGCTGCTGGATTGTGGAAGCAGCCCCTTTGCTGAGCTGGATGGTAGAGTACTGTAGTGTTTGAGGGCTGAGAGTAGGAGGGAGATTTTTGTTACTCACTCATCATGAATGTGTAGTTTTTGTTTGTCATCTGAGCACCTGTATTAGCACAGCACCATTCTGTGGTAGGAAGCCAGTGCTAACCCTCAGTAAGGAAGCCACCAAATTACCACCGAGTCTTGCAGAGGCCCTGTTCCCCCTGGAGTCCCACTGCCTACTGCTGTTTTGGCCAAACAAGCTGAGCTGAGGTAAACTCTAATGGCTGAGCTGTGGCTTGAAGTAGTTATGTGCAGTACTGAGAAGTCATAAACAGCTCTTATGTAAATTGTTTATAAGGCAGTGGGGAACCTTTACCCATGTTGGATTTCTGTAAAACAGATCTGAGCTGATAATTTTGTACCACACTGTTCTCACAGAATATTTTCTTTCATAAAATAACAACACCAAAATAAGACTGCTCCTCCCTTCCTCAAGCTGGGTGAAGGGGAAGAGGTTCTGCTCACCTCAGAGATGCAAAAAATGGATGTTCACATGCAGCTGGGGCCTTAAATGTAACCATTTGGAAAGGGAGATCTGAACGGAGACCTAGTGTCACAAAGCAAATCACTGCCATACCTGTCATTTGCTGTAGGTGTGCTGTGGCTAAAACAGCCTCACCATTTTTTAGAGACAAATTAGTTACGAGTAGTCTCTAACAATTAGTTGAGATCCCTAACTTAAAGTAGAAATTTCTTGTTGTTGTTGTTATTATTGTTTTTTATAATTACTATTTTTTTTCTGTTTGCTTAAGTTTCCAGGCAATGCAATTCCTTTCTTGTTTAACTTGTGTTGTGTGCAAATTTCTGAGGGAAGCACTTGCTTCTGCTCTTGCTCAACAAACTGGGCAAGCTACACTAGTGAAGTAGAATTGAAGGCTAGTGTGTTATACAGGTACACAAAACTGTCATTATTCCCTGGAGTAATTTTAGAAATCTTGTCTTTTTTTTTTTTTTTTTTCCTTTCTTGCTTACAAGCTTCATTTCTAGCATTTCTTACTTGCATGAATTGCATTCCATAGCTTATAATGCAAAAGTGAGTCTTCACAGAGACATAGCTGTGGGAACAAATATAGCATTTTAAAAGCTAATTTTAGAAAACTTGGATTGTTTGTGTGTGAAAAGTCCGTTGGCAAATAGCTTCGGGAGGTAGGAAACTCACTGACTTCTCATGTGGGAGCCACAGCTCAGGAAGTCTTAATATAGGCTACCTTCTCCTTGGAAATCGGAGATTAATATGTTACACTGCTGGTGTTTTCCCTAGTGATAAAAACTTGTATTTTGCTACAAAAGGCAGAATGATAGCAAATTGCTAATTTGTTTCCAGCTATAGTGCTGGTTAGTTATGAGTAAAACAACTCAAATGTAGTATTAACTCCACATTTCTTCCTTCTCTCCCTCGTTTTATTCAAAATCACGTAGAACCATAAAACTGTAAACATCTCTGCTGAACAATAGCACACTGAAGTGGCTGAAGAAGACTTAACATATAAAAGTAGAAATCCTGCTAGTAGGTTAAGTTAAACATGAAACATCAGATAACTGCTGATAACAACCTGAAATTTCCATACAATTTATTCAGTCTGTTTCTTCACTGAGCTATAGCTTTACTATGCTTGTATCTGTTTTACTTCTTGACCTCTCTCCTTTTTCACTACTCTTGTTTTTCAGATTGGACACTGCTTTGCTTTCCATCACACCATTTCTGTTGCCCCTTCTTTTTTCTCTCTGCAATTTCCTGCAGAATTTCTGCTCTTTTTCAAATGGAAAGATTAAGAATGTGGATGTATCACTTCTTTTATATAAAGAGTGTCTCAGCTAGTTTAGTATGTTAGTAAACTTTGGTACGTTTTTTAGACAAAGGAAGGAAGAAGATCTTGTGCCACCTCTATTCCAAGAGAAAACTTCATGCCTGCTCGGGTAGCACATTACTCTTGAGTAAAAGTACTTTCAAATAGTAATAATTTTTTAATGCACACCAAGATCTGAAAACAATTCTTCCATAAACCCTAAGTCCACTACCTGGCCTTGATTACAGCAGCAAAATACACCTGCAGGACGTGGCAACCTGTCTGAGGCAGATTTTTGGCCTCACATTAATTTTACTGAAAGAGTCTGGTACCCTAGAAAATGTTGGTTTCCTAGGATAGAATCATAGAATCATAGAATCTGTAGACTTGGAAGGGACCTTTAAAAGTCATATAGTCCAACTCCCCTGCAATGAACAGGGACATGGATAGCTAGATCAGGTTGCTCGGCCTTTTCCAGCCTTGCCTTTAAAGTCTCCAGGGATGAGGCATCAGCATATCTTTGGCAATGTGTTCCAGTGCCTCATCACCCTCACTGTAAAAGATGTTTTCCTTATATCCAACCTAAATCTACTCTCTTTAAGCTTGAAGCCATTGCCCCTTGTTCTATCACAACAGACACTGCTAAAGAGTCTGTTCCCTTCTCTCCTGTAACTCCCCTTTAGATACTGAAAGGCCGCTATCGGGTCATCTCAGAGCCTTCTCTTCTCCAGGCTGAACAGCCCCAGCTTTTTCAGCTGGTCCTTGTAGGAGAGGTAAAAAATGGGCTTCTATGAAATAAAGTATTGAAGCAGGTTCCTACCTGGCAGACTCTGAAACCTGCTTTACTGATGTGATCATTCTTTTACAAAAGCTTCAACACTCACTACTGAGCTATTGAAAACTCAGGCATGAAAGCCTTCATCCAAATATCTTCAACAATTTCTTCCTAAAAATATGATTTCTAGATGGTAAGATTCAGCATGTAGGATTCAATCCAGAAATGGAAATGAATCTGCCTTCAAGTCAAATCATAAATCATCATGGACTAAGGCCCAGACCCAAAAGTCTACAAATTCAACCTGGCAACTTCTTTTGAGTTCCCAGATATAAACAGCTATGCATTTATCCAGGGATTTAGCTGCCTGCCTCTGTAGCAATAGCCACTACAGTGCACCATGGGGTGCTTTGGCACTTGCAACTGTGAGCTCATAGCTACCCAGTACCTCTTGAACATTTAGATCAGAGCTGTACACGTCCTCCATCTCATTCAAAGATTAGTAGATTCAATATATACATGACATGCTTGTTACTGTAGAAACTGTGCTCTTAAATAAATGCATAAGGCTAGGGCAATTTAACATTTTTTTCTTGCTTCTGTGGAGCATTGTAAACTATCACTTCTTTGTCTTTCACCATATTTTATTAGCAAAGATAGTTATTTTTCCATGTCTTTCATCATATCACTGTGGCTGCCAAATATACTGTCAATTGCCTCTTGGAGGGAGATATTTTGTTGACCAGGCCAAACACAAAGATGATCCTCCCTCATGAGACATGCTATTGTCCTTGACAGTTTTATTGTTAATGATGAGCAGAGTTGCCATTGGCAGCTTCTTGTTCTGAGTAAAAGCTGGAGATAGATAGTACGCAAAAAAGGACTGTGTTCAGCTCTTATTTTTCTGGCTACCTAAAGAGTCCACGGGGTGAACCTTATTCTGATCATCTTCAGCACATGGAGAGGTCTTAACTCTCTAGGATCTACTTGTTGAACAGGGATCTACCTAAACAAAGTTGGTGCAAAGCACAGAAGTAGTCCAGTATTTAACTTTAGGCTGCAGAGGAATCTGCACCTTCACTTGGGGTTCAGGGAACATATTAACCCTTTCTCAGCCAGCATCCTTCTTCATCCAATAGCTGAAGAGCTAGAAAGCCTCTCGGGAAGTGGTAGCTGCCAAGAATCTCTGAGCACTGGCCTAATAGACATTTTGACATTTCTGTAGTCCTTCTTGTTGAAATATCATCATCCTTGCATAGAATAAACATCAGTATAGACAAGTGAGAAAATTTCTGACAGTAATCTATTGTTAAGAGTATTGGTGCAAGCGGGCAGTACTTAGTAGTCCTTGTATTTAGACTATCTCCTGAGAATTATGAGACAGAGCCACAGAAAGTATTTCAGTTACTCATAATGCCTTGGTGAGTTAAATAAACATGGCACTGTTAGGTAAGGGGCAAGGGGTGTGTGTGTGAAAATTGAGACCAGCTTTTATGCAATGTGAGTCCAGCCAAGCACATTTCCCCAGGTAAGATAAAAATCCAAGAATGAGAAAGAGTTCCAGAAATGCCTGGGAAAAATAAGGGGTGACTTCTGGAAGCTAATAGTAGCACTTTGATTGGGATTAATATATATATGTATATATATTTAAAAAAGCAGTAATCTTTGTCATGTCAATTGTACAACTATCGTTAGCAACAGTACAAGTTATTCAGCATACAGTGTAGAAACCAGCCTGATAACTACAGGTTTTGGAAGCCTTTGCATTAGCATTTACTAGGGGAAAAGTATATAGAAATACAAATGTTAATGTAATCTTGTCAATCATATGTTTGCAGGCTGAGTAGAGAATGCAGATGCAAATAGCCTGGAGAGAGTCTGCTTCTCTGCCTAGAGGTAACTGAGAGGACCAGGTTAGATAAGGAACACCTCCACAAGGATCTGCTGACTCCAGCTGAGGTTGCAAGTGCTCAGCAAGTATGGGAGCTCTCTTCTAGTACTATTAAGTAACTATCACTGAACGTAAAGGAGCATGTGATGCCAAGATAAATATCTGTATTCTTGTTCATTTGGGTTAACTTCCATACAAGGAACTGTTGCACAGGTGAATTCTGAAAATGTCTTCTGAGTAACCTACACAAAATTAAACACCTCAAATAAAAGTTTCCTTTTATAATTCCTTGCTGCCATTCATTCCCTTTCCTCTCTTCTAATGCACACTTTACTTCTTTCCTTTGGTTCAGTTGCATAATTTTACTTTTTTTTTTTTTCTTTTTGACTTTTCCAGTGGGATGAACTCAAGCATTAGCAAAAAAATGACTTTTTTCCCCTGTTTCTTTGCACAGAGCTTTTCATGTAAATCCCACTTTACTGATCATTTTGTAGTCAATGATGTCAAAACTGGTCAGAAATTAAAAAATAAATGAAAGAAGATTCAGGAACAATTTACAACTTTTTTCCCACATTACATTTTCTTATACACTTGTTAAGAAAAATAATTTTAAAGAACTAACATTTACTTTGTCTATTTTGCTCAAATGTCTACTTTATTTCTCTGAGGACATATTAAATATTTCTTCAAATTTACATTGAATTACCCATATTTTCTAATCCCATAAACTCCCGAGTCTATTCCATACTCAACCCCTTTTTTATCTAATTCCATGAACGATTTTAGATTATTATCTACTCTGTCTTTCTCCCCTTTGCACCCCTGTCTTCGACTGTCCAAATCAGGCTTGGGCATGGCATAATTAAATCTGCAACTTTAAACTTGGGAGAATTATGTATAAATGTATTATGTATATAAATTTTTAAGCCAACAGAATGGGGGATTTGTAACCTGTTTTACCTCCTGGGACATTCCGGTGAGGATTTCTTACTATTCCCTGTTGACATTGTTCCACATAATTTGAAACAATTATGTCTTCATTTAAGCAAGAAAATGCAAGTTACTATAGAAGTTAGGGATCAAATGTTACCTAGCATGAGCTTTTTCTGTATTTTCCTGTTTCACCAAAAATCTAATTATTTAAAGTCAATTTTTTTGTGCTTTTCTTCTCTCGGTACACTACCTTGGAGAAAGCAAGAGGTGAGGTGCTTTGCTATCATGGTGCACAAGTTCAAAATCCCTCTTACATGTGAAAGAGATGAGCCTGGCTTTCCAAAACAGAAATGGATGAGCCACCTAACCACTAAGACATTATGTAGGTTGCTCTGAAAGTAATGTCTCCTATTTATTTTCATGGAAATTACAACAGATACAAAGACACAAAACTATTTAAAAAAGAAAAATTCTCAGCTAGAAAACATTATTTGTCAACCTAGTGACCGTCATTAGCTATGAACTTTTGCCAGCCATGAACAAGAGCCTGTAGGCCATGCTTTTAAAATATGCACCAGCAGAGATGTCCCACTGTCACTGTCACCACTGCTGAAATGCAATGCCTGAAATGCCTTCCTGTGCCAACATCCACTGTTTGGTCTCCATAAATATTCAGCAGTGTCAATAGGTGTGATTTTTTCCACACAAAGGAATTCAGTGCTTCATATACACTTCCATGTTAGATGCCATTCTGTCAGACTGACCCTCTGGTGCCATCTGTCACATGGCAAAAAAATGTAACAGAATATTGATGGGAAGGTTCAGCCTCTACTGTTATACCACCAACATCCGTCTTTGATGTTGTGAGCCAACATAATAAGAGGGGAGGCGTTACTTTCAGAGCTGCTGTCATCTATTCACAATGAGGGGAATTCCTACTTGTCAAGTGTGTTCTGTTATATAAAATAAGGCTGCCAGACCAATTCTCCCAGAGCAAGATAAGCAGATAACTTCCTATTTTCTCCAGTTGTGTCAAAGTGGATCTGAGCTACATCAGGACTGTTTGGACTCCGGGATGTATGCATGTGTGTATACACGAGGAAGCATGTGGTTCAGCAACGTGCCTTTTCAGCCCTGAAAACTTCTTGTATATTGGAGCATCAGCAAGAATATAGTTAGCAATTTGAGGGGAATAATTATTCCCCCATATTCAGCAGTCCTGAAGTCACTTCTGGAGTACTGTGTCTAGTACATAGGGTTGGAAGGGACCTCTGGAGACCATCTAGTCTAATCCTCTGCTAAAGAAGGTTCCATAAAGCAAGTTATACAGGAAAGTGACCTGGCAGGTTTTGAATATCTCTAGAGGAGGAGACTTCACATCCTTCCTGGGCAGCCTAACACTCTGTCATCCTCATAGTAAAGAAGTTTTTCATGTTCACATGGAACTTCCTGAATTCCATTTTGTGCCCATTGCCCCTTGTTCTGTCACTGGGCACTGCTGAAGAGTCTTGCCCCATCCACTCAACTCCCTCCCTTCAGATGTTTATAAGCATCCCTCCCTCAGGTCCCTCCCTCAGTCTTCTCTTATTGAGGCTAAACAGTCCCAGGTGTCTCAGCCTTTTCTCATAAGGGAGACGATCCAGGACTGTACTCATGTTTGTGCTCCTCTTGCTTATCTGATCTCTGACCAGATCCTCTTTGGCCAAGGAAAAATCTTTTCCCCAGACCCTCTCTCTTATCTCCAGGGTCTGGGATTCCCAAGGGGCAGTATTAGCAGTAAAGACTGAATCAGAGAAGGTATTCAGTAAATCTGCCTTCTCAGTGTCCTCCATTACTGGGTCACGCACCTCATTTGCCAGAGGGCCCACATTTTCCCTTATCTTTCTTCCTATATTGACATACATCTTGTTGTCATGTATGTCCCTCATGAGATTTAATTCCAAATGGACCTTAGCCTTCTTTGTCTCATCCCTGCATGCCCTGACAATGTTCCTATGTTCCTCTCAAGTGAACAGAGCCTTTTTCCACATTCTGTAGACTTTATTTTTTTATTTGAGTTTTTCCACGAGCTCCTCAGTCATCCATGTGGGTCTCCTGGCACCTTTGTCTGATTTCTTTATATTTATTCTTTATATTTAGGGATGCATTGATAGGTTTGGAAGAAGTGGAGTTTTAATGTCAGCCAACTCTTCCTGGGCCTCTGTATCTTCCAGTGTTGTAACCCATGGAATACCTCCAATTTGGTCCTTCAAGAGATCAAATACAGCTCTTCTGAAGTCTATGGCTGCAATTCTACTTACTGCCTTGTTTCTTCCTTGTAAGATGCTGAACTCCACTATCTCATGGTTACTGCCTGTAGTAACCACCCACGATGTTGTCATCCTTATTAGTCTGCCCCTTAATTCTCACCCATAAGATCTCCAGTCATTGATCCATAGGCAAAGCTTGATACATTCCAGTTGCTTTCACATAAAAAGCAACTCAAATTTCTCGTCTGTCTTTCCTAAAAAGTGCATAATCATCCGTGACAGCATTGCAGTAACATGATCTCTCCCACCACATCTCTGTGATAGCAAATAGATCATAGCCCTGTGTCCACAGATGGATCTCTAGTTCTTCCTGTTTAATCCTCATGCTGCAAGCGCTAGTATACAGGTACTTCAAATAAGAAAAGGGAGCAGAGAATGCAGGTTTCCCTGAGAGGGATGGAAGAATTCCCCCATAGCAGTATAAACCCTTGATGTGGCTGGCCTTCTGGATCTCTTTTGGTTCACCTGGATTATTTCCCAGTTGCTTGCAATGGTGTGAATATTGCCAGTTTGGGCCCCACCTCCCAAGTCTTTCAGTTCAGAGCCCACCTCACTGAGTTGGACAGCCACAATCTGCTACCACGGACTGCCCTATCTCTTCTAGACAGGAGGATCCCATCCCTCCCCAGGAGGTTACAGTCTTCATAGAAAAACTGAAACTATCGTGCCAGCACCAGACATGTAGTCAGGAATTGGTATGAATTATTCTTTTTCTGATTTCCTTCTTTCCTCCAACTGGCAAAACTGAAGAGAAGATAACTTGGGCACCAGTGTTTCTTCACTTGCACTCTCAGGGCTTTAGAGTCTTTGATTCTGCCCATGTTCCAGCTTCCAGAGTCATTCATGCCAACATAGAAAAGCAATAGCAGATAGTAGTCCATGCTCTTGACAAGCAGCGGCACCCTTTCAGCAGTGTTCTGGATCTTGGCTCCCAGGAGGCAGCATATGTCTCGAGACTGTCTGTCAGGCAGAGGGGAGCCTCAGTGCCTTTTAACAGAGACACCCACTACAAACATGCAGCATTTTTTGGTTTTCTTTTCAAAATAAAACACAATTATTTTCTTCATTGTAATTGCACTCTTAACTATGCAAATTTAATGGCCTTATGCATCAAAGCTTATGTGGCACTGTTTTTACTTATATGTTCCTTTTCAAATAGTTTCTAAAGATATTTATGCATTATGTGTTGACCTAGTTTCATATGAATTCTGGAAAAAAATAATAATGTATTGTTATTGAATAATGCTCTACAATATTTGCAGACAGCAGCAACATGGATGCTACATTAAATTGTGTCTCATGATTGCTGAAATCTGAGAATTTTCTTAACTGAACTTGGTTTAGTGGTTAGCGTATCAGGACTGAAATACCTGCTTCTGTTGAAAATAAGTATCAACTCGGAATTTCATGTGTGTGTCTATATGTATATGTAGCACTGCAGATAAATTGAGTATTAGATAGAGTAGTGTAAGGACAGGAGAGGTGTTTAAGTCTGATCTCCTCTCTGGTCTGTTTCAAATTTAAGGCTTGCAGTCTGTTTCCGTTACTGCTCAACTTAGTGTCTTGGCTGAAGCTCTTCTGTGTTATTGTTGATCACTAGCTCCCTGGACTTCATATGGAGCTGCATTTTGCTGCTATTGGCAGCACTGACTATAACTGAGATTTACCAAACCTCTTTATTACACTATCTTCATCTTCACTTACTTGAAACTTGGTCAGATATTAACCTCTTAGTCTAAAATTTACAATTAGATTATTTTGGTTAAATTTAATTTTTTTTTTCCAGAAAGTTTTAGCCAAAACAGTCTTGCCATTTCCAAGAAAATGCTGGAGAAAATGCATTGTGTTGCAATGTTAAAACAACTCTGGCAGCCTTCTCTCTGTGTACTGTCCACGCTTTGGCACAAAGAATTGAAATTTGGTCAGAGTGCTGTGGTCTTTCTATCAGGAGTGTTCATTTCTGTCTCCTTGAAAAAAAAATTGACATAAGGATTTGGAAAGTCTGAATCTACATGTGAAATTCAGCTCCCTCAGTGCTCATGGGTGTATTAAATCAGGGCCCATGTACTTATGTGTATCTGGTTTCCTTAAGTGTTACCTAACATGACCCTTTTCCTCCAAAGATAAATCTTCCTAGATCCAATTTTGGTCTGGTATTCAGGCCCTTAGGTTTCTGAAATGTGGTCTTTTTAGCAAAGTCTGAAGAAAAGAAGGCTCTCACTTTGTCCGGCATTGACAGGGCTCTCTCCCGATTCAGAAGTGAGCCTACAGTTTATCCAGTCTTTTTTTGTGTGTGTGACTTAAGTACCTAGAGGTGGCCTTCTTGTTCCTCTTGACCAATTCAGCTCCAGCTGTGCTTTGGCTTTCTTAACAGCATTTCTGCATGCTTGGCCAGTATATCTGTATTCCTTCTACATTATCTGTCCCTTCTTCCAACGTCTGTATTCTTAGATTTTGTGTTTGAATTTTGCCAACTGTTCCTTGTTCATCATCACAGGTCTCATGGCATTTTTTTCTTGACCTTCTGCTCATTGGGATGGACTGTTCTTGATCTTGGAGAGGATGAATACTGATTATTAACTAGCCTTCTTGATTTCCTCTTCTGTCTTGGCTCTTCTGTCATAGGACCATTTCAAGCAGATCTCTGAAGTATCCAAAGTCTGTTCTTCTGAAGTCCAGGGCTGTGGATTTGCCTTTTCCCCTGGTCTTCCCTTCCAGATCCTGAACTCCACCATCTCATGGTCAGTGTAGCCAAGGTTGCTTTCAGATTTCATGTTACTTGATATGCCATTTCTTGTGTGAGAACCAGCAGAGCACCTATTCTCAGTGGCACATAGATGATTTCTGATTTCCAGGAACCTCCTTGGTTGCTTATACCATGATATATTTTCTTTCCAGCAGATATTGAAATGGTTGAAGCCCCCCACTAGGACCAGGGCTTCTGAATGTAAGACTCCTTCCAACTGACTGTAGGAGGCTTCATATTCTTGTTCTTCAGGTAGTATACAGCAATGTGATGTCACCCGAGTTGGTCTGCTTTTTAATCTCTTCCCATAAATTCTGTGTTGGCTCTGTCCTCAGCCAGAGCTTTATGTACTCCTGATGCTGCAGTCACATCAAGGGCAGCCTATCCATTCTGAAGAGTCTGTACACATCCATCATAGCACTCTGATCATGCAAGCCATCTCACCATGTCTAGAACAGCACACAGATCATACAATCAAAGAATGGTTTGGATATTAGAATTTTAGAAAAGTTTGAAACTCTAATTTCTTATCCTTATTGTCCAGGCTGCATGTGTTAATGTACAAGCACTTGAGAGACACCTTGGCATGCTGATTTCCAAGGAAAAAGTCTCAGGGAGTTTCCTTGATGCCTTGCATACACTTCCTTGCTTATATGCAAAAATCTTGTGTGACCTCATGTAAGCTCTGACTTGCTGATTGTGTTCCCTTTCATAGATGCTACTCCATGCTACCATTGCTTGTCAGCCCTCTTCATCACTCTCTCCCAGGACTGCTAGTAACTCCCTCTATGTCACTCTTAGTTTAAAGATCTTTTTAGGTCAATTAAACAGATGTTCTGATTGCTTACAAGTACATTCACTTCTGTCTGATAATAAAATCTTGAATTTTGAGCTATGTATCCTTAATGGCTTTTTTTTTTTTTTTTTTTTTTTTTTTTTTTTTCTGGTTATATAAAATTGACACTTAAAACTGTAAGATTCTGTATGTAATTAAAAAAAAAAAAGGAAGAAGTATTAATGTTTGTTTACACAGAAGGGAAAGGGAGAAAAGACTACACTGCAGTTTTGACTGTGTAGCAGACCTATGTTAATGTGTTTTGAGGCAGTTGCACAACACTTCCTATTTCATTTTAAAGCTCACTCTATTTTATGTTGTTTGTATCCTCAGGGAAGTGACTATTCAGTTTAGATATATCAATGTCTTATTGGTATAGCAGTGAGCCTACTGGGTATAAGTAATAAAACTTCTGAAAGCTGTCTCTGGCCTAGTACAGGCTTTGGAATTCACTCTACCCCTACTTCTTCCTGACATTGATAAATCTGGTCAGTTGTCTCATTATTTGTTTCAAATTTTTGTTTCTACACTTCCTCCTTGAACTTTTATTATTAAGCTACAGAGAAAACTGGAAAACAGTTTTACTTTTCTCTCTGTAAAATGCACTCTTCCTCAATCAGTTGAGGTAAATATCATTTGAATGTTGGTAATGTGTATTTTCCTTTATTATGCTTACATAAAGTATATGAAAATACAAACAAGAAATGGAATTCTGAAATTCTTGACTATAGATATGACTCTTTTATTATAGGCTCCAGTCTGGACGAGAGACTCTGTTTCAAAGTCTTCTTGACAGTAGCCTACAGAACATCACTTTTGAGGACAGTCTGAGGGCTTGTTCTTCTTTTGGCAAGGAGGAGGCAAAGGGGCAATCTAATTACAACCAATAGCTATTAGAAGAAGTGTAATAACATTAATAGAAATAGACTTTTCCCAGTAAGGACAGGAAGAGTAACAAGGAACAGCTGCGATATGTCACTGCTTATAAGCCTGGCCAGTACAAAAATCTCATTCACAGCTTGGTGGTGTGGTGCTGGAATGAGCTGCCCAGGGAGGCATGGAAATTTAATTCCTGAGTCTGTCCTGCCTCAGCAAAGCCAAGACTCAAAAATTCCCAGTCTAGTGTTTTTCATAGACTGGCCTCTTGGAATTTGTCCTGGATGGCTTCCAGAGATCCTTTCCAGCCAATGTTTCTATGATTCTGTGTGTATATCTGTGAGCTTCTGCTTTACGTCTTCTAGATTCTTGCCATGTGTAAGGACAGAATGTCAAAGTTATTTAGAAGCCTAACTTCTGTTCAACTCAGTGGGTGGGTGGTGTGGAGTCTTGAACATGATAGAGGAGATTGAAAAATAAATGTGCAAAGTATTATTTTTTTCAGCTTGAATAAGTTAAATTCCATATACAGACTGTTTAGGATCCAGTTAGTGAGGAAGGGGAGAACCTGATATTGCCACTCTGCAGGAATCGTTCATAAAAAAGTACTGTATAATCAACTGTAAGAAGGAGGCCAGGCACTAATGTGGAGAAAGTATGAAGTGATCATATGAAATTAGTCATGGTTGGTGCCTTCTTATTCTTCTTGGTTAAATGAAATGGAAGGTAATACTGAGGTGGGTACTCAGCCTGCAGCAGTGTCATTTGGATGAGATCTGGAGAATAACTTTCTATTTTTCCTCTAAATGTGGAAACAGTTGTTTACCTTTCCTTTGGGCAAAAAGATAATTAATAGATAAGTATTAGTAAAAGGAATGGTGCTTTAAGAAAATTGCCTTTCCTGTATCTCTAAGAATATATAATAGAAAGTTGTCTGGAGGGGAATTTGTCAGTTTAGGATTCAAGTTCTCAGGAACGGGAGTACAGAGAGCAGGCCAAAGATTGCAATAGCGCATTGGAGAGAGGTAGCTCCAGAGGAAACTGGACAACCAAAGCAGATAATTTTTGGTAGATTAGTTATATGGTTCAGACAGAAGATGTCAGCAATACCTGGAGCTCCAGATACAGTAGGCTAAAGATGGCACAAAGAAATCTAAACCTTTACGCAATTTAAAATGTTATCTCAATTGGGAAATTTCCTCCATCCTTTAATATGCAGGCTGTTTTTAACGAAAGCACCTGATGTTCAGTTGGATAGAGAAATACTGCAAGACTAAAGCTCTCCAAGTTTATTTTATGTTTCTGTGAATGTTTATGTGTATTTGCCCACATCAGTGTTTCACAAACACATCCTCCTCCTGGCAAGAAGAACAGCAAGGTGTTCTTTAGACATCCAGATTTAGAAGACCCATCTTGCTGATTTTTAAATGGCCTCTATCTACTGTGGAATGAAATTGCACATCCAGGCTTGAATTTTCACTGATGTCTTTGGGGACAGTGTGTGTGGAAAAATATATTTTTTCAAAAACATTTGTTCATTAGACAACATTTTATTATTTGTCAAGCTACAACAAGATTCTGGGTGAAGGCAGCATTGCTATAAGTGAGATAGAATATTTTAAAATGTTTGTATATGCTAAACAATAGCCTTTTTTACAGGCAATGAATCTTATTTTTAATAAGGGGGAAATAAATTTTTATTAAGCAATAGTAATAGGCTTGCAAGTAATGCTTCATAAATGTGGTTGGGAACTGCATGCCATTTGAAGTATATTCCAAACTCAGATTTATGTTCATGCTAAGAAAAAACAAATTGAGAAGAAATAAAGAAACTTCAATGAGTACATGTCCATTTTTCATTTTTTGGCAGAAGATACAAATGGCAGTTGCTCTAAAACAGGGGTCAAAACAAGAACTTCAGTCCCTAGAGAACAGATTACTCACAGTTCATTCCCAGGAAAGTTTCTCCAGGTTTCCCACTCTGAACACTGGCAACATTGTACAAATTGCTAAATTAAAAGTAGATAATTTCTTGTATAAAGAATTCAAGGAATTATATGTGATAGTTTATCGGAACACTCACTTGAAAATCCAGAGAGAAAAGTTATGAGGTAAATAATAATTTATAGTAGATTATTATCCTGTTTTTCTTTTCCTAAAGGTTTTGAAGTTTTCAGGTGATAAACTGATAGTTTCCAGAAGTTGTCTTGAAATGTAAAAAGGCAGCTTTAAAACATTTGATATATTTATGTTGCTTCTCATCACAGAGTGTGGGAGACCTCAAAACTTAGCGTAGTCTGATTTTTTATCGTCATTCATCACATTCTACTTAAATTTCAAAATGCTTGTAATGTTAGCATGAACCAATTTTTAGTATCCTTGCGCTTTAATGCTTTCAAGGAATGATTATGTTTGAAGGCAAAGGAAGAAAGCTGACCTACTACGTGCAACAGAATGTGTCAATTTTCTTCAAAATTTAGATTTTTAAAGCAATTAAGAAGTGAAAGAGTGTGTGTGATTAAATTATAAACCTTAAGAAAAAATCTTTAGATATTCTTGAATTCTGTTAGAAGTGATCTTGTTGCAACTGAATCCCAAACTGTTAAGAATCCTATCTTAGATATGTAAATTTTAGGTTTATGTATGTGTTAAGAGCACATCACTTCAAAAAACATACATCTTTTTCCTGTTATCCTCACTGCCCACAGACTTTATAGTTCTCACACTTTCCTGTATGAAAGAGGCAAGTGAATTTAGCTTCTGTAGCCCAGGTATCATAAACAATTCCGTTTAAAATGACAGTATTGAAAAATCTGAGTGAAAGGGACACACTGTAAAAACTACGCACAGGATAGTATTGCACAATCATATGATGTTGTCCTTTATATTGTAACTTGCAGGGAAGACTGTTATTCCCAGGAAATAGCGATGAAGAAGACTTCATTTAATTATTTCTCTGCCACAAGGCAGAATTAACTGTACCTACATCATTTCTGAAAGATATCCTTAAAGACCTCCAAAGACAAACTCCATAAACTCCCACACAATCCATTTCAAAGCTTCATTCTCCTTGTCCTCAGAAAGTTTCCCAGATCATCATAGTTTTTCTTGTGATTTATCTCTCCAGTATTTTTCCTATCATGATGGATATAGGCAATTTCAACCCCTTTTTTTTCTTTACTTTTAAAGATAATTACAGTAAAATCCATCTACATCTGTGTATTTTAGCAGAGTCAGGATACCAGTAATGATTTCAAAGCCAGGACAGCTCTTCTTACTGGATGGTAAAAAGTACAGGATACAAAATTATCTGTAAACTCAGAAAATACAATCTACAAATCAGTGGGAGAGCAACAATTCCTCCCAGCATATTTAATTTTTTTTTAGTTTAATTTAATTGGCTTTGGGAAATCTATATGGCATATTTCTGTAATTAGGTCACATAAAAAAAAAATATGTACAAAACATCTTTTACTTTTAAATCTAAATTTGGCTAAGAAGATGGTCTATGACTTTTGGAAGAATGTTATAGTTTCAAAGACAGGCAAGATATCATAACTGCAATGTAACATTAGCATTCTTGAGTACAATAGTTAGCTTCAGAAAGCTTTGAGCGCACCCTTCCAGCTCAGCTGCAATTTGTTTGAAGTATGTATAACATTTAGTGTATATCCCTGAGAATTCAGATGTTTGTGTCATTTTATAATGTCCTTTGCTTTGTTACTAGAATGACAAAAGTTTTGTAACTGTTAATGTAATTCTGGACTACTTTTTGTTTGTTTGTTTGTTTGTTTTCATTACTTTCATTTACTTCATTATCAGTGTACATTTATAATATTAATAGTAAATCACCTCCCAGAGGAAATGTTGTATCCTTAGCATTCCTTAGTGGAACAAGAGCTCTGAAGATGGAGAGATAAATATCACATGATACATAATATAAACCCAAACCAAAGCTCCTCAGCTAAATGGTAACAACCTAATAATCAGCAGGTTGCTTTACAAAAACAACTGCCACAATAAGGCTAATATAATCCTAAATGTTTTTGCTCTTTTTGTTGTTTTGGGGAAATCCTGAATTCATCTGTAGAAGCTTTAGACTGTTTAAACTTATTGCAAGTATACTGTACAGTAAAGAACAGCATTCCAAGTTTTCAGTTATGCAAATAAATAAATCAAAAAAATTCCAGTAATATTTATTTCAAAGTCAGTTTGCATTCATCAGTAAGACTAGATAGCCAGACACACAATAACACTTAAACCACTTAATACGACTAAAAGCCTTGGGCACTTAACATGAGAGCCCTGGAGGTACCAAAGTCCAAACTCTAGATATCCAAAACTCTCAACTTGCATCTAAAAAAAAAGAGGCATCTGGAGTTCTGCATTGCTTTTCATTTCTGTTAAATGTTCTCTAAATGCATGATGGCTTGCTGCTGGGCAGACTAAAAACCATTTAAATTAAGGCTGTGCTGTACAATCAAGTGTCTAATTCAAGCCCAATCTCCCTCTGTTTCACAGAGGAGATCTGCTGCTTACCTCCGTTATGGATGTAGCACAACTCAACAGCTGGCTTCAACATTATAGTTGGGTGATGCCTCATTAGCAATATCCCGATGCCACAGCTCCTTCCTCTCACATGTCCATTTGTTGGTTGCAGGCCCATTGCCCTGTTGCCTGGCCTAGGTGCCAACCTAGGGAGGTTTATTGCTAGGGAGGCAATAAAACTACAGGTGGGATAAAACTGGAAATCGTTATCTTCTATGGACTTCTTTAATGTGAGAAGTGCTAATCAATGCTCTTAAAGGCTGACTTACGGATCTGCGAAAGTACTATTAGCTACAAGTATGCTCTATGCTAGCTGTTTTGAAAATCCTGATTTGGGAGGAAGCACTATCTAGGAACATGAAGCTCTCTGTCAATGTGTTGCTTCAGTAGGTGTCTAGCCATGAAAAATTCAGAGGCTCTTGGGAAGGAGCTATTGAGTGGTCTCTTTTTTCCTGTAATGAAACTCTTTTACTGTAGAAACTGAAATTTTTTATCTGGGATTTGGTTACTCTCAGAAAGTCATTTCATCTTAAAGCAGACAGTTTGAGGAAAAAATAATCCTTTGTGTAGGGTGCAATACTACTAGGAAGAGCCATTTTGTTGTGCTCTCTAAAGGCTCACTTCCTTGTGTGAGGCATGGGCAAAGAAAGACTGTAGGAGGAGAGGCAAAAATAACCCAAGAAACTCCTATGGGAGATTCTTTCACTACAGGCTGCCAGTGCACAACTCTGATAAAAGGCTCAAATTCTTACTTTATCTGTAACCAAAACTTCATTTGCAATCAAATGTAATTACCTCAGGTCATCTTTCAACTGATTGCTATTTTTTTCTATGTTATCAAGTGAACAGTGAGGTTTCTTATGCATTTTATTTTTTTAACTATATGTCATGTCAAGGTTAAAAAACTGTGGATAAATAAACAAGCTGTTAGTATTCAAACAGCCAATCTAGAGTAGTCTGATTTATATGTTCTAAGTTATAAAGTACTGGAAATTCTCAAGCAGAGGCCAAGGCTGTGATAACAACAGTTTCACTTGTGTTACATAAAAATAAAGATCTTCAAGTGAATATAAAGAAAATGAATTTTCTTGCTGGTTTCATCAAATTTCCTAAAGCTGAGCTCATCCCAAATGTAGTGCAATCAGACTAGAACTGCAGGAGATATGAACCTGGCTCCATACAATTCCCAGATATTTCACTCTATTTAAGTTTGATTTCTCAAAATTTATCTCAAAAAGATAATGAGAAAAGGAAGTTCTGAAACACAAGATATTGTGTGAAAATAACTGCAAAGTTTACAGGTAAATTCAGCCTTCACTGGCATCAGGCAAGGCACAGACTAATGTCATAGTCAAAAATATTTCTATTTTAAAAGTAATATATAACATTTTTTCCTCTGTGTATCATTATATTTTTAAATGTAAGCACCCTGTACTGTGAGTGATGTCCTTATAGTCAGTTTCGTTATCTTAACATTTCCTATGAGTAATCATGTGTGTGTTCGTTTGTGTAAATGTAACAGCAACAAGCAGCAGAGCAGCGTAAGTGGGGGATCACTTGGTTACCTGCTCAGTGCCTGCAGAGCATCCTGACTCAGCTCTTCTGAGGACTGTCAAAGAAGAGAAACTTGTGCATTTTCATAGGTAGAAAAGCCTTATAGATAACAGAATAACTGAGTTTGAATGGATGTCTGGAGGTCATCTTGTTCATCTCTTTTCAACAATGCCACCTGGAACAGGTTGCCCAGGACCTCGTGTTTTGAAGATCTCTAGGGATAGAGATCAACAACATCCCTGGGGAACCTATTCTTTTATTTTGTTCTCAATCTTCCCTACAATTTAAAAAAAAAAAAAAAAAGTTTCCTTATGTTAAGGAGGAACCTCCTGTATTTCAGTTTGTGCCTATTGCCTTGTCCCATCATTGGACACCATTGGAAAGAACATGGAACTTGTAGACACACAATGATGACCTTCTAGAGAGGAAGGATTACATCTCTTGACCTGTAGGCACACGTTCAGTTTGATGTCCACCAGATTCCTTGGGATCTTTCTAAAAAACTTCTTTCAAGGCCATGGACCACTATTGTATTTGGTGCATGGGGTGCTGGTACAGAACTTAGCACTTCCCCTTCCTGAAATTCATGAGGTACCATCAGACTGTTTCTCAAGCCTGTTGAGACTCCTCTGGATGGCAGCACAACTTTCTGGTATATCAGGCAGTCTTACTTCTATCATCAGCAGTCAAATAAAGTTGAAAATGTGCAAACATGGAAGCATAGAATCATCAAGATTGGAAAAGACCTCCAGGATCATTTAGTCCAACCATCCACCTACCACCAACGTTGCCCACTGACCTATGTTCCTTATTACCACATCTACATGTTTCTTAAACACCTCCAGGAACGATGACTCAACCACCTCCCTGGGCAGTTTGTTCCAGCACTTGACCACTCTTTCGGAGAAGAAATTTTTCCAAACATCCAACTTGAATCTCCCCTAGCACAACTTGAGGTCATTCCCTCTGGTCCTATCACTAGTTACACAGGAGAAGAGGCCAACTGTAATAGGTGGTTTCAAGCTGCTTCACAGATTTTTGAGCAGTAGCATTCTTTTCTTAGTACTTCTTTAATTGCCCTTCTCTTGCAGTTTGTAGTAAACATGCCCTACATTCCCATATGTGCAAATCTTAAGACTACTTGGTTGTTCTTTTCTGTGCTATATTTAAATTGGAGATAAGTTTACGTGTTTGTTTATTTTCTTGATGAGAATTAAGTGTAAGAAAAAAAAAAAATTAAACATTTAAAAGCCTCCACACAGGGAACAGACTATGCAAACAACTGCTGTGGTGGTCACCCTCTCCCCTCACATACATGTATGTTCTTTGGTTTCTCAGGAGAAGTAGTAGATTGTTGTCATTGTCATAGTGACAAGAGACATATGGAGCAATACTGCTACACAACATGGCAGACTGGGATAAAGTATTTAACAGTTTAGTGGAAGATTTGTTTATTCATCTTCTATAAACAGAGGCCTTATTAAAGTTTTTATAACAGCTAAATATCCTATAATTATAGGAGCTGAATTTCCACACTTTTTCTGTAATGAAGTATCAGGCATAAATTTGATAAAAAGGCATTTAGCATAACTATAAATTACTTCAAAAGCTTTGTGTTTTTTTTTTTTCAGTTCTGTCTAGACGCCCTAAGGTTGTGATCTGTGATCACTAACACTGTTTTATGACCAATTTGATATTTTTGATAGCCATTTTTAGGGTGTGACACTTATTGTACCTATTTCATGTCTCCAAATGTCTTTTGTTGGTATTTAAATAAATACTTCTGAGAGCAATACTATAGAAGGAAAAAGGCAAAACCCAAAATTTGCCTAAAATAGAACAGGTGGGGGGACCAAACTGTGAGTCGCTTCTAAACTACTGTGTGATCTGTCCAGTAATGCGCTCTCTTACTTGTAAGAGCCAATACAATTCAGCTCTGATATGGACCTAACTAAGATTTTCTTGCTTCAAAGATCATTTAGTTCCAACCACCCTGATGTGGGCAGGGATGCCAGCCACTAAATCAGGCACTAGCTCAGGCTGCCCAGGGCCCCATTCAACCTGGCCTTAAATGCCTGCAGAGTTTGGGCATCCACAGCTTCTCTGTGCCAGTGGCTCACCACCCTCTCAGTGAAAAACTTTCCTCTAACATCCACTTCTAATCTCCTCTCTTTCTGTTTAAGACTGTTATCCCCTGTCCTATCACTATCTGCCCTTGTAAAAAATTGATCTCCCCTTCTCCTTATAAACTTCCTTTAAGTATTGAAAGATCACTATCAGATCTCCCTTCTTTCTCCCTCTTGTCCAGGCTGAACAAACTCATCTCCCCCAGCATGTCTTCAGAGAAGAAATGGCACAGCTCTCTGATCATCTTTGTGGCCTTCCTATGGACCCATTCCAAATGCTCTACATCTTTCTCATGCTAGGGGCTTCAGGATGAGGCCTGGCCTCACAAGGGCAGAGCAGAGTGGGACAATTCCCTCCCTCTCCCAGTGGCCACCCCTTTTTTGATGCAGCCCAGGATACTGCTGGCCTTTCGAGCTGCAAGCCTTTGTGCTAGCTCATGTCCAGCTTTTTATCCACCAGGAACCCCAAGTCCTTCTCCACAGGACTGCTCTCAACAGGTTCTTTGCACAGTCTGTAGATGCATCTGGGATTGTCCCAACCCAAGCTCAATCCCTTGCCTTGTTGAACCTCATTAGGTTTTCATGGGCCCACTTTTCAAGCATGTCCAGGTCTCTCTGGTTGGCATCCCTTCCTTCTATCTTGCCAACTGCACCACTCAGGCTGGTGTTAATTTAGCTCATGTTATTGGGTTTAAATGCATATTTGAAGCGTAGTATTACTTCACCTCTTCATCTGTCTTGGTTTATTGTAGGCATTTGTAGAGAAGACTACGGTGATCCCTGAAAATGTGAACTAATTGTAATTGAAGACACTGTTTTTCCCCCAGACTCTATATACAAATATTCTTAGATAAGATAGCTATGCATCTGTGGCTAGGTATACAGAAATGAAGGAGAAGCTGCATGAGTATAAGTATATTGTATTATATAAGATATTTGATAAGTGGGCATCACAGAGGAGAAAATGTGTTTTGTTAGTTATATAGCATGTGGCTATACATTTGAGCTGACATCAAAATAGTTGGGTAAACGTAGTCAGGTTCATCATGCTATTCACCAGGTGTTGGTGGAAAGAAGAAAACAAACTTGTTTTCACAATAAAATATTTTGGTTTTATTTTGTGACAATTTTAAAAGTTTTTTCTTTTTTTCTTTTGTTCTTCTTTTTTTGAAACAAATCTGTAATACATCAGTTGCTCTGAAAAGAATATCTGCTATTTGTTTCCATGGAAACTACAACAGATACAAAGAATGTGATAACATTATTTGATAGAGAAAATTCTCAGCTACAAAGCATTAGTTTTCAGCATAGTCATCACCATTATCTACGCCTTTTTTGCCAGCCATGAACAAGATACCCTCACAGAAATCTGCAACAGCAGAAGTCACAGTCATCACTGGTGAAATGCATCACCCACCTCCTCACTGTGCTGACATCCACAGTCTTATCTCCATAAATGTTCAGCAAGAGTCAGTTAATATCAATGGGTGCCATTTATTCTGCATGGAGGAATTCAGTGACTCCTTTGTATGTACTCCTATGTCAATGGCTGCCTGTCAGACTGCCCCTCTGCTGCCATCTGTCACACAGCAACAAAATGTAATGGAATACTGGCAGGAAGCTTCAACTTCTACTGCCATGCCACCAACATCCACCTCTGATGTTGTGGGCCAACATAATAAAATGGGAGACATTGCTTTTGGAGCAGCTCCTGTATAATGAAAGAATTTAAAAATCCTCAAGAGTTCCCTTCTCTGTCAGCCTGCAGCAATTCCAAAACAAAATGTATTATATCTGCAGTCATTTAAAATTTTTAATTACCATTTCAAAAGAAGTGTATTTAAAAGTCTCCATCTTAAGTAACTGTAAAATAGTATTTCCTTTAGTGGCCCTAGTAAAAAGCTTTCCCAGAAATATTTTAAGGTTATCTTAAACATATCTGAAGCAGCCTCTCTCTTGCAAGGTGCATGTTGTCTAGAAATAATCTCATTGGAAAGTTACAGGAACGATGTTGCATGAAGGCTGTAAACTACTATTTGACATTCTTACACCTCTTGTAGTAGAAGTGCAAAAGGTTTTGATATTTCTTGGATTTTTGTTTGCTATATTCATTGCTGCACATATGTTTGCAGTACCTAACCCCACACAAACAAATTGCTATTGTGAGTTTTCTGTGCTCTAAGAAAGATGCATTGACCACTCAAACTGTGGTTTAAAAGAATGATTTTTGTCAATCCCCAGCACGTAAACATACACCCCTATTTTTAACAGAACAGATACTGTATAATTTGCATTTAAATTGTATTTATTGTACATGTCACTGAAATACAGTAGAGAAAATTACATGTTTTCAATATAATTGGAGAATACTTGTTTCCAAAACTGTTATTTTTAACATATTCCATCTTGTGAACTTCTAATGTACGGAGAAAGATGGTTCTTCTACAAATGGCCCTTTGGATTTGAACTTAAGGTTCATCCAAGGTTCATATGCTTCATTACCACTAGGCAGGAAATGAGCAAGTTAGTCTTTAGACCAATATTGCTGTGCAAATATCAGGAGAATTTGCTGACTAACATCTGATCTCTGATTCATCACTTATAATTAATGTTGTTATCCCAGACTGCTAGAAGCATTGTAAACACCAGCAGTAAACATTTCATTTATGTGTTAGATAGCCAAGATTGGATATTGTGGCATAGGTATAAAAAGATTACACAGATTTACAAAAAAAAAAAAAAAAAAAAAGATGGAGATTTTAAAATAGCATAAAAGCTACACTATTACAATGTTATCCATTACTTAATTTACATACGGCAGTTCTCTGACGTGGGCAGAAATGAGGTATTTTGCTTTGTATGCTTTAGAAACATAAGTATTCCTATGATTTCTGCATGAAGGAACTTATGTTCTCAGTAACAACTGCCCAAGCACTCTGCTTACAACCTAGTTATTCAATCAACATTTTCATTTTTTTGTGTGTGTGTTGGATCCTAAACAAGATGACATTATAGACCCTGCTCCTAAAACAGCCGGATAGGCAGAAACATAAATCTTTAGGAACATGTAGTAAGTAAAAGATGCATAGCAGAAACAACTTCATATGAGAACAGTTTGACCTAGCTGTAAAGTGATTCATCTGACTCACAGTCTTACGAAACTATTAACAGTTATGCACAAGAATAACTCTGTCTAGTAGATCAATTTTTCTGTAAGAAGCTAATGAATTCATAAACAGTTCCTGTTGGAGTATAAAGTATAAATAGAGGTAGGAGAAACTATATTCATTATTTATTCTCATGGTATTTCTTGCTCAAATGGTTTGATTTTTATGTCTAGCTTGATTAAAATTCTGCACTTATTAATCCAAAACTAGAGTGCCATTACATTTTTTCCATCTTTTTAAGAGAACTTATTTTTATTCATGTTCTGAATAAATTTGCTTGTGACTCTTCTGGTGTGTGGGTTGAACTAAATGTTCATTACTTTCAGAGCAGCCCTTGTACATAGCACTGGTAAACCTTAATACTTAAGGGAAGACATGCTGAAGTCAGAAGATGTGTTCACATATGATGATCATTGTGACATAATCTAGAGAAATAGGAGCCGAAGGAAGAAGTGAAAAGGCTCATTTCCTCAATTACTATAAATATTCCATTCTAAACCGAAGGTGCTTTTAAGGCATAATTTGATAATCTTTAACAAAAGCATTTTTCTTTTCCTTGGGTAGGTGTTTCCAACATACACAATTTCCTTAGCCAACAAAAGTTTTATGTAACTAATTGAAAGATAGGACACACTAGGAACATGTTTTTCTCATACGCCAGCTCTAGAAAGTGTTTTGATTTCTTGGTTTTTTTTTTAATAAACTATGAAAACATACATGAAAGTGATGAAAGTGAACGATAGTGAACAAGAAGTAAACTACTTGTTATTTTATTTCTGTTCTATTCAGTATCTGATAAAAATATCTATTGAGAAGCAAGAAGGATCTTCAAATCACTGCCAAAATTCCTTTTTCCAGAAGGCCTTAGGTTTTAGTCAGTTGGGGGTTTATTGTGAATGGTAGTAACACTTTATCTCTTCTTTCATCATGTTGTCAGCACTCCTGGAAGCAGTATGTGTTCTGGGAAAAGCATAAGAAAAAGAAATAAATAAATCAGGCAACTCAGACCTGCTTGGAAATGTGAGCGTTCACCATTTGTAGAGAAGTCAGGAAATTGTTTTATTCCCAAATAAAGTTTAATTAATAGGAAAGAGTCGTTGTAGTCTGCTTGATAACTCAAAGGAGGAATGCAAGACTTTTTATTGCATCCCAGATCTCCTGTAATTAAAGACCCTGTTCTCTCCTCTGTTAGTTCTAAGATTTCAATTGTCTTGCTGTCAGTAACCATCTGCAACCATCACTCTTGACATGCAGATTGTGGCAAGTCTTGAAAGAGTGGCAGGTAAAAATCTTTAGCTGTACTTTAGCTATTCCAGTATTTTGTAGACATTCACACTGATTATCCTAACCTCTTAAGGATATAAATACCACTGACACTCAGCAGCAAGACTGCTGTATTTGAGACTTTGAAAGCTGTCTGCACTGGTACATCTATGCTTGAGCCACACGTGCAGTATCCACAGCTTACATGTTTGCTACTTGGCATGTCTTTTTTTTTCAAATGTCTCTAGGGTATGTGGCTATCCATAGGCTTCTGGTATTTTAATCCAAGTAGAATAACAGCTTTTAAGATGGGCATGTCCAAACTATGTGTTTGGCCCCTGACAAAGTTTACTTTTTACTACCAAAGAGTACATCAACTAACTTCCTTGCTATTCTATGGATTTCTTGCATAGTTTTCCTTACTGCTGCTCTTTTCTGGGGCTGAAATAGTGAGAAAGCAACTCTGAAGAATGAGGACCTGTCGAGTCATGTCCCAACTGAATAGTCCCTCGTATCCCCGCAGAGATGTTGCTGCAGACCAGAAGTGTTATAAGTGGCAACCTAAGGAGAAAAAGACTCAGAAGTTTATCTTTCATGCATAGTGAACACATGATGATGTTACAGCTAGTTTGTTCACGCAGGAGAAGAGGGCTGCTTGAATGGCTTTATTAATAAATAAGTTATTAAAGTAGGCTGGAGGGATAAGCAAACAAAGCTTGTATGTGTACTCCCTCAAAATTCCTGTGAGTTAAGATATGAGACCAATAAATATGTGAAAAAGCTGTCTGGCATTAGGGCAGACTGTTCTTATTACTTGATGAAGTTTTGGTAGGGAAGGCAACCACCTGCATGCAGCTCTTGCACTCAGGGGAAGATCTTATCAATGTCTATAAATACTTGAAAGGAAGATGCAAAGAGGACTGAGCCAGGTTCTTTTTGGCAGTGGGTGCAAACTGGAACAGAAGAGGTGGTTCTGTGGGAACTTCAGGAAGCATTTCTGTGCACTGCAGGTGGCTGAGCACTGGCACAGGCTGTGCAGAGGCTATGGACTCTTCTCCTGGGAGAGCTCCAAAAGCCACCTGGACATGGCCCTGAGCACCCTGCTCTGGGTGTCCCTGGTGGAGATGGGGTTGGGCTACATGGACCTGCGGGGCCCTGCCAACCTCAGCCATTTGGGGATTTTTTGTACAGTCAGTTTATGCTCCTTGACAGAAGTAACAGCAATGAACAGTAGTGTATAAAGGGAGGCACAGCCATTGTGTTTTCCATTTGGAAAATGTCTGGAGACCCCAAAGTCTCCAGGTTATAGGGCACTAGCAGGGAACAGTTTTCTACTGTTTCATGCTTCTTCCTGTATCCTGAAGAGAAGACTCAAACGCAAGGCAGGGGAGGATAGTGTGTCTGTGGGGACTGCAATGTGGCAGGCAATGGTAGGCACATCCTGCTGTGTGAGAACAGTACAGAGAAGGAGAAATAATTAGCATTTTAATGGATAGACTCCATCCATCAGAAGAGATGCTGGAGTACAGGGTGGTACTAATTTCCTTCGTGAGTGTCCCCTACTTGAGACAGATGGAGAGACCTGCTCTCTTTGGAGTATTAGGTTAGCACCGTCTGACTCAAGTTATGAGTCTTAAATGGTTGTCTGGATTTCATAAAACCACCCATCTTGCTGCTATTTTGTGACAACTATAATTATGAAATACACAGGAAAGAAAAATACTGGTGGTATTATTTCTATTTTACTTAAGACAGTAGGAAGAGACTGAACACTTTAAGTCCTGTGTTCCAGACAATGTGGGAAAACTCGCCACTGTCTAAGGATCTGACAGCACTGCTTCAGTTCCATCCAGTCACATCATGTCTTCCCTAATCTGCTCTCGGTACATTCTTTTCCAGTCTTCATTCTTTTGGGAGTAAGTTGGAGACTTTAGTCTATTTGATTACCCTTGCTCTATCCATACCTCAGTTGTTTGTGTGCAATTCGTCCTCCTTAAATGCTGTACCAGCCTGGGTTTGCATCCTCAGCAATTTTTTATTTATCTCTGTGGAGGAGGATGAGATTCTTCTATGTTGCTTGGATCTTTTACTTCAAATGTGTCTGAACTCCTTCAGTTGTCTGCTCATGATGCTCAAGTGCCGAGGAAGATTGTGCATATCTTCACCAGGTCTGTGATGACTATGAAGGCTTATTTCCAGGGTCTGCTCTGACTTCAGATTCAGACTGACACAGAGCCAGACATGCAGCAGAGCTCTGAATCTGTGAAGGCAAATGTGAGTAGAGCAGTTCTGTAAATAATTGCCATACAATGATTAAGCATCTCAGGAAGACAAATGGGACAGTATGGGACAGGTCCAAAGAGTAAGTAGAAAACTAGATATCTATTCACAAATTGACATCATCATGAGGATTTTAATAAAAACAGTGGAAAGATATGGCCAAACTTACAGAAAAAGAGGTAGAAGTATAAGAAAATGTTTCACTGTACTCAGCAGGAGTGGAAATGTCAGGAAGCCAAAAGCAGAACTCATGAGCACAGTGAAGACTAGATTAGTTTTCAACACCCATAAAAAGGAGAAGTTTAGCATAGAAGGAAAATGTTTACCACGTTACTCTAGTGGAAAGATTTCTGTACCTAAAAATCCAGGAGAAAGAGAAGTAATCAACATGCAAATTGAAATAATTGATGAAAGCACTTTGTAATATGACCCGTGTGATTAAATGGCTCTCATCAAAGTCAGATTTTTTTTCCAAAGTCTTTTGATGTTTTCCTATCAATTTCTATTTTCAGAGTCTGATTATGATTTTATTGCCCCTGAAGGCTCCCTCTTTTGTTTGAAGATTATTGTGCTCAAGAATCTGTATCTTAGGACTAAGTTGTTTTATTGTAAGAATGGTATTTGAGATACGAGAAAGCCAGTGTTCAGGGGTGGATCCTTACTGGAAATTTGCTCTGATGTAACTGAACTTCCTGGGATATCATCAAAAGACAGAGAGGTACCAGAGTAGCTGAATCCCCTTGATTTTATGAACATTTGTTATAGGTTATAGGAATCATAAGTTATAGACCCTCTTTATTATTAAACAAACTAGTACTGTATATGATATTCTAGATGCTGACTATACTAACCCCAATAAATAACTACAGTTCATACCTCTGTGTTATACAAGTTGGTGTGATTTGTATCTCTGTGTTTTACAGAATGAGCATTCACAACTGCAAAGCAAATGCTATATTGGAACTTACACTTCAAGTGCCAGTGAGCTAGGCATTTTAAAGAGTGCATGGAGAATTTGTACTATTCAGAGGGTTATTGTCTAAATAGTCAAACAGTCAAAAACACTAAGTACTAGAGTGTTACCTCTCCTTTGTACCACAAACTGTATGTGGAAAAGTAACATTCTTCACAAAACAACCAGCAGAAATGCTTTGCAGCTATTACTGGATAACAGATGTCCTTGTTTTTCCCATGACTCTATTACCCTTCACAATTCCATCTCCTCCCTGATATCATTAATGACTGCGTCCAGACTTGCCTTGCTTTTTCTGGACTATTTTCAAGAAGTAATTTTGTTTTATATTATTCCTTCCTGACCTATTTCTTCTGCATTGTATACTCTTCTGTATTTTTAATTAAACTTGCTTGGGGCTAATGATTTTTGTTTTTAAATATGAGCGTGATGAGTCTTTGGTTTTCCTAGGCTGTTGCTGATTTATTCAGAAAACAAGACAGTGGGGTTTTCAGAGAGTTTTTGTTTGTTTTTAGAAGGCTACAAAACTGAGTCACTACAGGCACCTGAAAACCAGACTGAGATATCTGACTTTCAAAAAATATATATATTTCTGAAAGTCCCTGCCACAAACTGTGTTTTAAGAAACTGTTGTTTTGTTTTTTTTTTACCTAAAGAAGTAAGTTTAAATGTTTACTGCAAATATACAGCAAAATGTTTACTGTATTTATCTGGGAGCATATGAAATTTATACTTCTGGATGATGTTAGTATACTGCAGAGTGATGGCAGTGCATGGGGACACCAATGCAGGCAATACTCTTGACTGCTACACTGATTCTTTCTTTCATGACTTGTAAGTGCAGCATGTGATTAGAAGTTTTGTGGGATTGGAAGAGGCATTAAGGTGATCATACTAGTTGTGATACTTTTTCAAAGCAGTGAAACTGTCCCTTCTCACAGATGCCTCTCTTGGTATGTTCTTGGTTCCAGCCTCCAGCACCACGTGGTGCTCAAAAGCTGATGTATTATGGTGAGTGGTGTTTTCCCTCACTTTTCCTGTGTTTTCACTGAGTAAATGTCTCTGTGGTGCAGGCCTCGGGATAGTCTTTTCATTTGAAGGGACACAGAAGAGCAACAGTTGGAGAACAAATGCTTTTCTGTAGGAGAAGCAAGTAAACAGTTTTTGCAGCTGCTCCCAGCTATAAGTGGCATTTCAGAAAAAGAACATAGAGGTTTAAACATTATACTTGCATAGCAGTTATAAAACCCAAACTAACTCAGCAAAGAGGACTGTTTGCAGAGGAGAAAATTTCACTGATGTTAGCAGAGAGCAGAATGCACCCACTGGCTGCCATATTCAGCATAGCCTGGATACCGTGTCATTTTTGTCTCCTTTCCCCTTTGAGCTAGTATACATACTCAAGACTGACATCATAGTGAGGATCTTGAACACAAGCACTCTATGGTAATTGCAATGAAGCAGCATGTTCAAACAGCTCTATCTCCAGCTGCTGCCTTCCTACCACAGGCTATTTCCTCAGCTTCAGGAATGAGCTTCCCTGTGCTCCTCTGGAGCCTTGTGTACTGTGGAATTGTTGCTGCAGTGTGAGAAGGAACACTAAGTTGAAACGAGCAGGCTGCTGGCCTGGTCTGCATCTTGGTAACCAACCATGCAAACTGTTGAATTCCTTCTTTCTCTCATTCCATGAATAGCTTCCTTTAGGTCCACTGTCAGACTACTGAGGACATTACAATATTTTGTGCTTTGATGCTGGAAATTGGGTAAATTCTGCAGTTTGTATGGGCGTGTCAAATGTGCCAACACAAAACAGATCTTTTGCAAGCCAACAATCATGTTACCGAGCAGCTTCTATTATTTCAGTATTTGTAGCTAGAGGTATGGTAGTAGAAGGGTATCCCTAGGAAACTATGTAATGTAGATATGGGGTCTGCTAAGATGCTACATGTGGGTTTTATTTTAAGGTATACCCAAGGAAGTGTGACATGTCAACAAATTTCTTTCACATCTGTAAAAAAAGTCTGTGCATCTCAGTCCCTATGCCCAACTCCTTAGGTATTAAGTCAATAAGGGCAAGACCAATGGGCAATTTCAGATGTCTGGAGTGGAATAAGTGTCAAGATGTTTCAGTGGGACGCAAGACCAAGGTAGCTTTTCAACTCCATCATGTATTGTGTCCTGATATAACTCTTGAACTGCAACTGCATATAAAGAATGGATATTTTGGCGTAGGACAGGCAATCTCACTAAAGTGTTCTGGAGTTCGAATGAAGATCTATGTAGGTATATAATGTGCTGCTATGTTCTTGTTGTATTGTTCTTGGATTTGTAGGTCTGATGACATCAGAGGCAGATGCTGGTGGTATGGAAGTGGAAGTTAAACCCTCCCACTCCTATTCCATTACATTTTGTTGCCACATGACAGATGGCGGCAGATGGGCAGTCTGACAAAATGGCGTCTGACCTGGAAGTGCATATAAAGGAAAGGTGTATCACTGAATTCCTCCCTGCAGAAAAAAATGACACCCAGTGAAATTTGTCTATGCTTGCTGAATGTTCAAGGAGAACAAACAGTGGATGTGAACACATTGAGGAGGCGGGTGGTGTGTTTCAGCAGTGGTGACAGTGACACGAAAGAGGAGCCACATTCCAGATGGCCATGCACAACTGTCCTACCATGAAATGAAGAATGTCTCGATCAGCTCATCTGTGTGAATCAGCAAATGGTGGTGACTGTATTGAGAAGTAGTGCTTCTTAGCTGAGAATTTGCTCTACCAAATCGTGTTATTGTGCTATTTGTATGTGCTGTAGTTTCCATGCAAATAAATAGAAGACATTATTTTTGTAGCAACCTATGTACAGTTCAAAAAAAAAAAAAAAGCGAAAACATATGTGTACCACAAAATAGAAGCAATAAGAACTGGATTACATTTCATTTTTTACATTTTATTATTTCCATATTTGCAAAACACTAAAATGTGGATTCTTTTCACCGTGTTTATTATTAAATAAATATTATTAAATAGAAACAGTCATAAATAGTAAATAAGTAAATAATAAGTATATTTACATGAATGTGAGCTTTTTCCACATTGCCACACTGTTCCATGTATGTCATGCACAAACAGAATACATACTGAAATAATATGCAGTGCAGACCACTAACAACTTAGACAGTAACTTAAATTACCAAGGTTTTTCATCAATTCTCACTTACTCGCACTTATTGACAGACAACAATTAAGGAAAATAAAAACAAACAAGTGCCAGGTATGGAGATGTTACCATTCCTGGATGTTTGGATAGGAGAAAGATTTTTCACTGAGTCAGAAGTGCTTGTCTAAAGTGAAATGTGCTAAGATGTGTCAT
The DNA here is from genome assembly GCA_016647715.1 of Pavo muticus. Classification (NCBI taxonomy): domain Eukaryota; kingdom Metazoa; phylum Chordata; class Aves; order Galliformes; family Phasianidae; genus Pavo; species Pavo muticus. The sequence continues at coordinate 2,122,567 of JACDJE010000321.1, forward strand.
CTTTTAATGATATGAGGTTGGAACACTGAAATGAGTATCAAAGATGATGATGAATCAGAGAAATAAGTAGAATAACTGATTCATTTCACTGAAGAAGTCTTGGTGGCCTTGGCAAAATGATAGATTCGGCCAGAGTAACGTCCATTTCTGACAATAAATGAAAGAAAAATTACTCAAAAATTACTGCTTCATGGTGTTTGATATTAAAACCACATTAACCCTAAGCTGAAAAAAAATCTAAAAATATAGCAATTTTGTGTAAACACTGTTAGTAGTGCAACCATGGAAGAACTTCTGTGTAAACACTGTAATTTTTGGCGTCTGCGCAAAACTATGTGGACCTCACAGAGGTGCCATAGACAGCAAATATTTTATTTCCTTTGCCATGGAAAAGTCAGAGGTTACTTAGAGCTTTGTCCAGTCACCAGATCACTGTGAGTGCTGCTGCTGCTCAGCTGGCCATTTCCCAGCCTGCACGGGTGAACAAAGTTCTTCCGCAGGGGCAAACTTGTGGATCTCCTAACTTTTTGAGGGTTTTCCCAATCTAAAACCTCCCGTTGGTCTCTCTGCTTTGACACTTTGTACTAAGTCAGATGACCACATGGGAAAAGTTAAAAGCCTTAAATATATTCTGTCACCTTGATTGGGTGCTATGCCAACTGAAAAAAAAAAACCACCACCACAAAAGTGTGACTACATTTACTTATCATCATGACGATGGTATCATGCCTATATCAATACCATTCCTCTAAGAAAGAGGACTTAAGTGACGTCAGTGATTTTAGTTAAACAAAGTATGTTTACAGAGAAAATAAATTTTCCAATGGAAGTTTTATTTGAATTTCTCTTTGGATAAAAAATCACAGACATAAAGTTGAAAATTTCTACTTTTTAAAAGTATCAGATTATCTTGCTCAGTATTCCAAAATACTGGACCAGTGAGAGAAAAAAAAAAAAAGCCTCTGTTCATTTTCAGTAGGACTACTGTGACATTCGAATCTACCCCATGGTCCTGCTCAGCCAAAGAGGTGTGCTCGGTAAAGTATAAACAACATATGGATTTCCCCACTGTGATGTGTTTATTTTGGCAAAAAGCACAGGGTGGTATGGTTCTGGAATACTTAACTGCCTTACAGCTACAAAATGTATTTTGCTGGTGATGATCTAGGCTGCGTATTCATTGTCTGTAAGTATGGGAATTAGACTGTGCTATAATGGTGAATATTTAAACAGAGATGCAGTTGAAAGCTGGCTGTATAGCTGCAAGGTTAAAATGTTCTGTCTCTACCCACTTTGTATCTGGCACACCTCAGGTGGGAAAGTGTACCTTTGGCATATCTCTGTAAGCTCTGGGTTACAAAGAAGGGCTGGGAACAGGTCCAGTTTTCCGTTCTAAGCAGATTTGCTCAAATATTGCTCAATCTTCTCCTCAGTGACAAAGCGCTGAATATTTGTTGTGGTAGTCAGGAATAACCGTCTTGGTGGACGTTTGTCATTCCACTGGCCACGCCATGGTGAGTCCCCTTATCCACTGCCCTGTACTCGCAGCTGTGATTCCCCTCCATATACATGCATCAGTTGTCCACTCTCAGGCAGTTCCTTTTACGCAAGAGCCTGACTGAGCACTGCCCGATACGTGTTCTCAGTATGGGGATCAGAATATTTACGCAATGAGGAAACAGAAGAGAAAGTGAATCACGTTTGTACAGAGGATGATTTAGTTGGTCTGCGGAGAGGGTCTGTGACATCCGTTATACAGAGGATTTCATTAGGAATGTGGAAAGGCTGGGAAATAATAATTCATCTATATAGTAAAGGTATTCAGAGCACAAGGAGAAAACATGAAAAACGCTCAGCTCTGCAGTCGAAGATAACAGGACAAAAAAAGGAAATACTTTCTATTATATTAATGCAGTGATACTCATGTTAAAGTCTAATTGTGGTTGAAAACCCATTATTATACTTCTGAAGAAAGATGGAGAAGAATGGTCATATCATATAGAGCTCTTTTGTCCAGTGCTGTGGTATTATCTTGGAACAATTTAGATTGTCCACAAACACATTTCTCACATTGGTCTGTCTTGGTAAGATATTCCATCTTATATTTCTGAAATACAAATCAGGGATCTTTCTGTAGTCTTACAGACAGAAAAGATACATGGGAATGATCCAAATTGTGTATGTAGTTTTAAAGAAAATAATGTTTTAAGAGCCATACTGGGATATTCCACAATGTTGTAATCTTTTTCTTTTCGCATGGAGTAGCTTAACAATCAGTTTTGTATCTCCACAGTTGTATTAACCAGAGTTCCTCCAGGAATTCCTGCTGTTAGGCAGATCTCCTGGCACATGGTAGAAAATTAAGGAATTGGGGAAGAACACTGTTCAGAATTCAGTCGTCCTGGACTGGCTCTGAAACACAGAAAAGGACAGTTCTTTCTGAAAGAAGCCATGGAAGAATATCAGTCACTTCCTACAGTGTTCACCATGGATATTAAATACAAGGAGAGGAAGATGGAGTGAAGGAGAATTTGGCATGAGGCAAAGGAATATTGAAGGATGGCAGAATGCACAGTCCGGAGAAAGAAGTGTTATATAAAATAAAGAAGTGTATATTATTACATTGCGGAAAATGCTGCAGAAACAAATCTGCACACAAATTCAGAATAGAATACTGTGAATAGTCATTAAGAACTAATGTGTTTAGTACTGCAAGGAGATAAAAAGGCAAATGAAAACTGAACCACAGCTGTCTGATTTAGAGCACAGGAAAATTGCATCCACCTACATTTGTCTGGTTATGCATACCCTCTTATGCAAACAACTAAAATTCTAATTTTAGTTCATTTTAATTTCTTACATAGTTGCTTTTGAGTGCTGTTCTGGAATAATGCTTTAAAAACAGAAGAGCAGTATGGTAGGAATTGCTGTGGCTTCCAAGTGATAGCTTCCATTTTACATGCAGTTTTATCTGTTCTTCCTGTGCTGTTCCTATTAATAATGTACTTTATGAACTAGACATGCTATTCTGTTTAGAGTTTGTTTTGTCTTCTCTGGAAACTGTAACCTGTGCTTTGCCAATCCTGTGCATAAGAAAAGGGAGATGCCTACTCCACTGGCGCACAGTACATTTTTCAGAATATTGCTAAATACTTTTCTTTCATTTGATTAGCCTTATGCTGATAAGCCTGTTACAACTAAAAAAAGATGTAGAAAGTAATCTAATTTGTCTCTCAATTTTTCAAGAAGTATGCAACACTTTATACAGAGAGGAAATTTGCTGTGTGTGGTTTTTTGTTTTTTTTTTTTTTAAATTTGTTATTTAATGATGGAGAAGACGTGATAGCAGAAGAAGCTCAAGCTGAGGACTGGGAAATGGTTTGATGAAGTGATGTGGTGCCACTGCTATGCTGAACTGCTCAGCTGATAGAGATCAGTTGTTCAGATGCAAGGACATTTTGATATGGGTTTTGTATTGCTCCTGGGTTACCACTTTATTACCTTATCTTTGGGTGATTCTACACCAGCTCAGGCAGTCACAGCTTCAGAGCTTGCTCACAGCATCACTGTGTGCCATCATTCTGACCTAACCTGCCTGGTACCATCTGTAGTTTTTAATATCATGATCTCCATCCTTATGATCCTGAAGGAGTATAAGTTGACATATTAAAAGCAGACTCTTATTCCATTGAGATGTCAGATCGTACCTTCCCAGAAGGAAGAGTCCCATTAGAGACACTAAGGAAAGAGCAACTCCATTTCTCCTTACCTTTCCATGGAATGTTTCAAAGTGCTCTTCAATCTCCACAGTCTCAGGTCTCTACTTTTGCTGTATCTATTCACTTCTTGACCACTTTCTCAGCGACTTTGTACAGAGTAATCAATCAGACTTTGATCATGTGATTTCCATCTGAAGCACTCAATAAAATCAAATTGTACCACATCTTAGAAGAAGTCCAGCAGGCACTATGTGACTACATCTCACAGTAACCATAGTTCTTGCTGCATATTTTAATAATGATGATACTTTTTTCAGAGCAAGATTTTTTTGCATCTTCCACAGCCCTCATTGGCTCTAAAAGTAAAAACAGAAAATATACCACATCAGCATTTATACTAATTTAACTTGTAACGTGAAGAGGTTAAAGATTCATGGGAATTGGGGGAGCCATATTTCTTTGCACAATGTCATAACAGAGCTTTCAAGGCTTTTTTTTTTTCCTCTGGGAATGTCTTTTTACGATCTAATTGCATGTTATGATCTGCCCAGGTAAGAAACGTATCAAGTACATCAGTAAGACTAGCCTTGGCCACACATTCTGCCATAAAATCTTGTTATAAAGAGATGTATGGGAGATGCTGGGAGCCACCTGATTTCCTTGTAAATGATTTTTGGCAGGAGCTCAGATGTAGACGAAGATCAGGTTTGTGAGGAACATGAACATCCACAAGTCTGTGGGTCCCAATGACATGTATCCCAGAGTCCTGAGAGAATTAGCAGACGTAGTTGCCAAGCCGCTTTCAACGATATTTGAAAAGTTGTGGCAATCAGGTGAAGTCCCTGGTGACTGTAAAAAAGGCAACATCATGCCGATTTTTAAAAATGGTAAAGAGGATGACCCCAGGAACTACCAGACTGTCAGTCTCATCTCTGTACCAAATAAGATCATGGATCACATCCTTCTGGAAGCTATGCTAAGACACGTGGAAGACAGGGAGGTGATACGAGAGAACCAGCATGGCCTCACCAAGGGCAAATCCTGTTTGACGAACCTAGTGGCCTTTTATGTTGGTGTCACTGCATCAATGAACAAGGGAAAAGCCACTGATGTCATCTGTCTGGATTTCAGTGAGGCCTTTGACATGGTACCCACAGCATCCTTCTCTCCAAATTGAAAATATATGGATTTGATGGGTGGACTGTTCAATGGACAAAGAACTGGCTGCAGGATCGAGTCCAGAGAGACAGAGAGTGGTGGTCAATGGCGCAATGTCTTGATGGAGATCAGTAATGACTGGTGTCCCATAGCAGTCAGTGCTGGAGCCAATACTCTTTAATATCTTCATCAATGACACTGACAGTGGGGTCAAGTGCACCCTCACCAAGTTTGCTGATGACACCAAGCTATGGACTGCACTCAGCACACCAGAGGGACAGGATGTGATCCAGAGGGACCTGGACAGGCATGAGCAGTGGGCCCAGGTGAACCTCATGAGGTTCAGCAAACCCAAATGCAAGATCTTGTGCCTGAGTGTAGGCAACATCTGCTACCAATACAAGCTGGGGGATGAAAGGATTGAGCGCTGCCCTGCCAAAAACACCAGAGGGTACTGGCAGATGGTAAGCTGGACATGAGTCAGCAATGCGCCCTCACAGCCCAGAAAGCCAGCTGGATCCTGGGCTACATCAAAAGAAGCATAGCCAGCAGATCGAGGGCGGTGATCCTCCCGCTCTACTCTGCGCTGGTGAGGCCTCACCTGGAGAACTGCATCCAGATGTGGAACTCTAGAGACCAGTTGAAGTGCATCCAGAGGAGGGCCACAAAAGTTATCCAAGGGATGGAACACCTCTACTGCAAGGACAGGCTGAAAGAGCTGGGGCTGTTCAGCCTAGAGATGGGAAGTCTTCAAGGTGACCTGATAGTGGCCTTCCAATATCTAAATGGGAGCTACAGGAAAGAAGGGTTCAGACCACTTAGCAGGGCCTGTGGAGATTGAACAAGGGGAAATGATTTCAAGCCCAAAGAGGGTAAATTTAGGTTGGATATAAGGAAAAAGTCTTTTATAGTGAGAATGGTGAGGCACTGGAACAGGTTGCCAGAGATATGATCGATGCTCTGTCCCTGGAGACTTTCAAGGCCAGGCTGGATCAGACCCTGGGCAACCTGATCTAGCTGTGGATGTCCCTGTTCATTGCAGGGGACTAGATGACCTTGGAAGGTCCCTTCCAACCTGAAGGATTCTATGATTCTGTTTTGTTGTTTTTTTGTGTTTTTTTTTTGACAAAGTAAGTTGCATTATGGGCAGTGGTATAGGAATGCTTATTCAAAGATGACAGATGCATAATTACCAAATATGGCACAAAGGTTCTTTTAGTGGGTGTACAGTTTCCTCTTTAAGAACTAATGTTGACAACCCATCCAAGTCCTGTTTGTTCTGTAGATCAGCTCCTTCAAAAACATAAAAGCAGTAAGCATGCACAAGGATATCAGAAAGGAAAGGGGACAGAGATTGTCTGCATCTACTCCATTACATTTATCAGATCTTATTTTGAATCTATTCCTAGCTTTGCTGAGCAGTCTGGCTGTGCCAGACATTCCCATTATATCAGTTCTAAATTGAAAATAACCTCTCAGTTGCCAATCCCATGACATCAGAGCAATCTAGTTTAAGAAAAAGCCTTCATTCCCACAGTGAGAAAGGTCTTGAATACAGATCCTGAAAAGAAAGCAAAATTCAGTTCATCCTATAGATGTGAACTTAATTTCAGTTTGTTTCTTTTGGAAAGGGATGCTGCAGAATGCTGGTGCTCAGGGACTGAGCAGCTCTTGGTGTCTGAGAGATTGAGGACTGGGAGAGCTGAGGTTTAGCTGTCCAGCTGAGTTCTCATGATATTCCAAGTCACCAAGACCCAAATTTCCATGTTTACAAATAAATGTGATGCATTTGGAAATTCCCAGCGCTACATTCTTATTCAGACAGAGTTTAGATTATAAAAGGCATAGTTTCCGTTTTACTTGTGGCTGAACAAGGATGAAGATTCAAGTTTGGTGAGACTTCTGCCATATTGAGTTGGGGTAGATGGAAGTAGGATGTTTGATGTTTTTAGGAGCACAACTATTTGCAAGTCTTATGTACAGATAAATATGCTTTTGATATATTATCTAATTTCTTCTTGTTGTGGGTTGAGGAAGTATTAAAATTGTTATCTTGACACCAAATATGCTACTGTCCTGACAATTGTAAGACAGGGAATAGCTGCACTGATAAATTGAATTAAGAATATAGTTTACAAAATGGGGAACTAAAACAAACAAATAAGCAAAAAAAAAAAAAAAAAACCTCAGAAACATTTAATGTATTTTCTGATGAAAGGGAACTGGTACAAAAATAAGTAAGTTCTTGCTTGAATATCTGCACAAAGGTGTCTATTCCACCAGAAAAGTTTTGTGTGACAAAGACCATGATGAGCTTAATAGGAAAAGATGTCCTAAACCTAACACACTTCGTATGCAGTGCTTAATTAAATATAACCAAGTCAAATTGCATCTTCTGGTGTGGAGACGCATTAGATATAATATAAATAGTCAATCCACTGCGTGATAGCTGCACAAGAAAACAAGTGTTTATATATAGAGATAAGACTAGAATATAGATCTGATGCTTAAGTATACTCTTAATTTGACTGAAAAATACCCATCAAATATGGCTGAATCAAATAAGTATATTTAAAAGTTACAGTATGACAACTTTCTGCAATAGATGTAGTAATTTTAATCACTGCAGACACTAAAAGATAATATTCAGACTGAAGAAACTACAGGTGTGGTCATGCGACTAAATAGCAAATAATTTGTTCCATTGATGGCTCTAGCAAGTGGTGAAGTTGAAATATATCTTCTCAACATTTTTGAAAGTGTAGTAGAAATTTTTTACTGATATAAGCAAACTGCAAAATATATTGTGGATGAACGTTCTTTTTACATGGTGAGTTCTGTCAATTTTATGAGAGCTGAGGAAAGGGCAGAAATAGATAAAAATCAAGAAAAGAGGCAATACTAAAAAAGGCAGTGTAGAAATCAATTACTACTAAGATTAAATATTTAAGATGCCTTCTACCTTGTTCCCCCAAAAAGTTCCCATTTACCAAAGTTAGGGGAGCAACAATAACTATGTGCAGATGCCATTGGGAACATCAAAGAGTAGGTATGGATTACAAACCAAAAGAATTGGAGCACCTGGAGTTGAGGAGGTATTCAAGACCTCTGGGAGAAAACATCCAATAAGGCCAGAAAAGAGGAAGTCTAGAGTAAGAGAAAATAGTTAAGCATTACTTTTCCCAGTGGCAGGTAAGTAATCACAGAATATATTTACTTGGCTTGGCTGAAAGATAATAGCTTTTCTCTGCCAAGAAAATTACTGTCACATTTGGGTTTTGGTACAATTTTGGAAAACGATTCTCTCCTGATGACTTTGCTCAGTGTAATAGTCTCCTATCATACTTTGCTTTTTTGAGAGGACTTAAACTTCTGTGTTTGTTCATTCTGCTATTTTTAATGAAGTGAGATCTATGAGACTGACTGAAATATCCATGAAAGACTTGATTCTTAGCCTCTTAAGGTATCCCACTTGCAGTAAATTTGAGTAATGATTATACAAATTGTTCAAAATGCATGTTTATGCAATTGCTTAGGGCAGGAAATCCAGAGAACACACATGGAAGGCATAAACCCAGCAGGGGTATTCAGAGGAAGTCAACAGATCATCAACAGATAATCAAGCACAGATGATGTATGTCACTTGCTCCAAAAGTAATGCTTACTATTTATTTCCATGGAAACTGTGACAGATACAAAGAGTAAATAATACTATTCAACAGAGAAAATTCTCAGCTACAAACACTATTTGTCAAGATAGTCACCACTAGCTATGCATTTTTGCCAGCAATGAACAAGAGCCTGCATTCCACACTCATAAATATCTGCACCAGCGGAAGTGACCCACTGTCATTGTCAGCACTGCTGAAATGCACCGCTCACTACCTCACTGTTCTCACATCCATTCTTTGGTATCCATAAATGTTCAGAAAGTGTCAACGAATGTCGGTGGGTACCATTTTTTTCACATGGAGGAATTCTGTGACACACCAGTGCTTCATACACACTTCCGTGTCAGATGCCTTTCTGTCAGACTGCCTCTCTGCTGCCATCTGTCACACAGCAACAACATGTGATGGGATACTGGTGGGAAGGTTCAACATCTACTGCCATACCACCAACATCAGCCTCTGACATCATGGGCCAACATAAAAAAAAATAGGGGGCATCAGTTTCAGAGCAGCCCTCATATATTTGCGTATTAAGTCATGTCCTGATGTAAATGGATCCAGGTATTGCTTACTCTGATTGGAGATGCACTCATAGAAATGTAGGATCTGCCTATCTGTTTTTCAAAGAAATGTAACCCAATCAGTATCTCAGTTTTTCAGATAGATTTGCTGTCCTCCTACGTGTATACAGTCCACTATTCTATGAGTTACAAGCTCAGGTGATTAAAGATATTGCAGAAAGTAGTAGGAAGGTCATGATGAAACACTGCCACTAGTTGTATTTAGGATAGCAGATGCTCTGGAAAGAAAAATAACTAATCACGAATGACCTCATCACTTGTAGTAAATTGTTTTAAAGGTTATGTACCATTCAATTAACCATTTACTTCAGAGTCAAAGGTGTCCTAAGGTAAAAACTAGGTTGCTATGCATCTTTATTGCATTCCAGGGCGAGGCAGAACAAGAAAACTTGCTGTTCTTGGATTCACTACATCACTCCCTGGGACTTAAATCCTGCTGGGGAGCGGTTTTAAAGGAAGAAAAAACTGTTTCAGTCTTGTCCGTACCATCTACTGCAAATAATCCCCTGTGGATGCAATGTTCCAAACCTTTACCGGTGAGTGCTATTTGGCATGGGCCAAAATTCTACTAGAAGCTAGCACAACCTGCAGGATGGATCATCATGAATAGAGTTAAACACCTTTTTCTCTGATCCTCTCTTGTTTAGTAATATATATGTAGTTTGCTATTTGGGGCAATCTGCTATAAGCCCTCCTAACCACAAAAAAGAAAAGACCAGAGAAATATCAATGCCATTGTCATCTTTTCTCATCTGTTTTCTACTATGTCCTGTGATCTCAAGGTGACAGAGACCCACTGTAATCTCCATGAGTTTGGATGTCAGTGTTCTTATGAAGGATGGGAAAGTGTAGCAAAATTTTCTCCCTTCAAGGCTAGGAGTTTTCATATGCTCCAGTAAAAGAGAGCCTTTAATCTTTGTCCTGCTCTGGTACAGAGATTATATAGCAAAAATAAAGTTAAGTAAGCAAGTGATTGAACCTGCCTGATAAGTAATTTTGAAAATGTTATCAGAGAGTAAAAGTGTTAATGAGAAAAATAGACCACAGGAGCCAGTTGCACACATCTTTGAGACAAAACTTCCTACACTTCCTTGATGTGGACCTGTGGAAAATTCTCACCATCTTTACCCCTAGGTTTTGTCCCTTCAGTAAGGGTTGCTACAGTCTTAAATCCCACAGAAAGGTCCATTAGACTAAGCAACAAGGGCCATTGATTCCTCAGTGTTAACATATGGTTCTCTCTTTTTTTAAAATGTTATGTAGCTCTTAAATGATTATAGAAGGCAGCTGTAGGGAGTGGACTTTAAAGGTCACATTCAAAGCCAGTGTAATGTAATTAAATGAACTGCTCTGAAACATGTTTTAAAATCTCATTAAACACATTTATATCTGTCACAGGAAAGTTTACCCAGATACCAACTGGAAACACACTGTAGTAAGGTCAAAGTCTTCTTATGACTGCATGCAAAAGGACTTTTTTCTTTTTCCTATGTGACCATGCGGAATGAAGTGATCTCAGAGTTACTCTAGCCTGTCTGTATGAACAGAAGTATTGCACCTTGTAGATTTATGTAAAAACTCAGTAGAATGGAAAAACTGTATTGTATCCCCATTTCACTTCACAATAGTCATGGTATCTATGGGGCTGGTTGCAGATGCTCCAACATATTACATAGCTTCCTGGCTGAAGTTGGAGAATGAGGCATTCAGGGTGGCCTGGAACAGGAGGAAACATTTTTGCTATATTTTAAATTATTTTTTAATAATCTTGGCTTGAGTACCATGCAGCTTTCTTAACAAATTTTTTCATGGATCATTAGAAAACAACCATGTCACTCTATGGTTCCTGCAGTGTATCTGGTGTAGTCTGATTTACTGTATTTTCTGTATGTTAATGGACTGTTTTAACTTGCATTGTGATTAAGCTGCAAGCACTCTGCAGGAGATCTCATATTCTTTGATTTCTCCAGATTGAGCCAAATGAACTGCTGGCAGTTTGCTTTCTTTATGTTAGTTCTCCTTAGTTCTGGATTCCTTTTTCCATATGGCATGCAGAGAAACTGAGGCAGAGGGTGAACTGTAGTTTGCCAGGACAAAGTCAGAAGGAGTAATCACAAAATACTTTTTTGGGAGTCAACTTAGTGTGTCTCATACATATCATTCCCCGTTAAATATTAATTTTCCTAAAGCTCCAGCTACTTACATAATCATGGGGTTTTTTTATGTGAGGAACTCAGCCCTTACTTTTAATGGTGGCAGTTGTTAGACTTAATTATAAGGCAAAATTTTAAATCACATTTACACAGGACAAACAGATGATAACTGGAAATTTCCAAAGTGTTCTATTTTTGATATGCAGTTATGACTGTATAGTTCAAGATATTAAATATGATTTTTTAAGTAAGTGCTCTGTACAGACCAACACTGACTGCTACTAGAAAGTAGTTCTTGAATCTCCTAGGGATATATTGTATGTAAATAAAATTATCAAATATTCAATCAAATGCAATTTTTGGTTACTTTGACATGTGGAAGTGCTTGCTACCTCTTAAAGGTTCCCAGTTTACAGAGACTAACACAGGAATTTTGTCTGATGTTCATTCCCTGAATTTAGCAGGCATGCAGAGCCAAAAGCAGCACTAAGTGAAAGAGGTGCTCTGGTTTGTCCCCCGTGCTGAGAAATGTTTGTTCTCTGCTTTCTTTGCTTTATGTTGCTGCATCACACCTTCCCGCTAAGGATACTTGTTGCTGCTGCGCGTTTTTTTTCCCCACTAAAATTCTCACCAGCCCCCATATATGAGAAATGAGAAAGTAGAAACACCTAATGAGACATAACGTGTGAGTTAAACAGTGGTGATTTTTATTTTAATGTCACTGTGAAATTGACATTTGGAATAGATCTTTATTACAAAATTGCTTTGTAAAGTGGGGCTTCTTTGGCCAAATGGCAACTGCTGTAATTAGATAATTTATGATCTTTTTAAACAGGGAAATTCCATCTCTACCTCCTATTCACTTCCTTAAATCTACAAACAAACTCTGCATGACAAGGTCTTCGTCTGAGCTGGGCAAACTGAGCAATGTCAGTACACAAGAAATGAAAGAAAATACCTTTTGCCTTTTTTTAATGACTATTTTTGCTTGATTTTAACTTATACACTACTATGTAAAAGGCTGCATTCCCGTTTATCAGCACATCTCCTCCTCACAAAGACGTAATGAGAAGAAAACAAAGAGAGCTGTACCTCCTGAGCTTCCCTGAAGAATGAGTGATGATAACCATGCCCCCCTCAAAGCCTTTCTGCAGACCGGGTGGGACATCAGGAAGGTTATCCTCCCCTCTGCTCTGCCCCAGTGAGGACACATCTGGACTGCTGGGTCCAGTTCTGGGCTCTTGAGTTGAAGAAAGACAGGGAACCGCTGTAGAGAGTCCGTTAGAGGGCTACAGAGATATTTAGGGATCTGCAGCATCTCCTATACGAGGAAAGGCTGAGAGACCTGGGAGAAGATTGAAAGGGGATTTCATCACTGTTTATAAATATCTGAAGTGTGGGAGTCAAATTAGTGGGGCCAGGCTCTTTTCAGCAGTGTGCAGCAGTAGGACAAACGGGAACAGCACAAATGGGAACACAGGAAGTTCCATACTAACACGGGGGAGAACGTTACTGTGAGAGTGACAGAGCACTGGAACAAGCTGCTGTGAGGTCGTGAATTCTCCTTCTCTGGAGATATTCAAGATCTTTCTGGATGCTTTTCTGCATAACCTGCTGTAGGGAACCTGCAGGGAGTTGGACTTCATGATTTCCAGAGGTCTGTTCCAACCCCTACGATTCTGTGGTTCTGTAACTTTTCAGAGAGGGTATTTCTCCTTCTCTGAACAGCTGGGCAGCAGGGAAAGAAGAATGATGTTTAAAAAAAAAAAAGGGAGATTGGCTGCTCTGTCCCTGGGGAAAGGTAGGGAGTGGTGGCCCTGGTCGTGCTTGCCTGCACAATGCCCTGGGAGCGGGTGCCAGAGGCTGATGAGATCAGTTGTGCCTGCATGTGCGTATGGCAAGGTCAGCAGAGCCAATTAATCACTCCTGCAGGAGGAGTGATATACTACTTCCAGTCTGTTATGATAAACAAATTCTTAATCATCTTTTTCCCAGTCTATTCTGAAACAGAAGTCAGGGAGAAGCTTGGCCTTAATCCCATCAATACGAATGCCTTTTTCCCTAGGTTGGATAAAAGCTCTTGTATGTGTTGCACAGGAAGTGTATATGCCGTGTGAGCTACTCCATGGGATGGATACCCACAACCCCAGTTCATTCATTCTCCCCTGACATTCAAATGCATTCAGAATACATCTGTTTCGTTTTGGATCTTCCTCTACAAATAAGTACCTATCAGCCACATATCTGAAATAAATTAGGAAAAATTTTCAAAAGTTTATTTTTCTATGAGAACGTTAATTTGCTTATCTGCTTATCTTTACATTAATTTAGAAATGTTCAACTAATAACTAAGATTAGTTTCACTTTATCATTCCTAAAATTCCTATGAAAAGTTGGAAGAAGAAAGAAATTAATGATTCACAGGACTTTTACAGTAAACTCAGATCACTATACCATCTCCCCTGCTTGCCTCCATGTCTCATATCATCTCAGTGTATTTGTATTAATTATTAAGGTGTATGTTTTGGTTTTTAAGGGCTATTCCTTGTTTTTTAAGTTTTTCCCTAATGCAATTGAAATTTTCTTTTTGTACCCAATTGTGCATCTTCACTTGTCATAAAATTGCATTAAGAAATGAAGTCTAGTCTTAAATTGTGTTACTCGTGAACTGTGTGTGAATAAATGCAACCAGAAAATAACAGATTTTAGACATCACATCTAAAATAGAAGTTGTGGGGGTGAATTACTTACAAATTTTGAAGTAGAGTGTTAGCAACTTCATGAAGAAGTCCTATGCCCAAACTTGATGACACAGATTCCTTCTTGTCCTGCATTCCTTAATCCAGCTCTCAAAGCAGCCTCAAATTTTGAGTGATCCGGGTGCTCAAATCATTACAAATACAGAAATTAAAATCTATTAGTTAAAAAAAAAATCAGATTTTCATGCAGGAAACCATAAAAGTGCTATAAAACTTCAACTTCAACTCTCTGGCAGTCCCAGCGCAAAACAATCTAGAAAGTTCAAGATTATTAAATCCTTGGCTTTAGAATAGATTTTCCACTTAGTAGATTACAATGCAAAATGCATTGTGTTTAGTGGTAAAGTTTCCTAGTGGCTAGTTAAAGGTTAATTTTGGATAAAGTCACTGAAAAGACAGGTTTGAATTGTGTTTGATCTCTTACTAATTAAAGAAGAAAGTATGCTGTCAGAGACAACTGCTGTAGTCTCTTCTCAGACCGTTTCTCTGCCACTGAGCTAATGGAGCAATTCTGTGTTTCAGTCTAGAAACAGACATTCTTGTAATTGTCTGCAGTCTCATACTAAATGCTTCATTCAATAAATAATTTTTAGCTTTAACTCATTTCCTTTACTTCAATACGCTGTGTGTTCAAAGATGTAATTAAAAAGTAGTGCTGTTGTCCAACAGCAGTTTAGTCTAGCAAACAATTGTTCACCATCTGGAGGCTAGGCTGTAAAAATAATAATCTTAAAAGAAAAACATGCTTGTGTTTGATTCCCCCTGAAAACTATACCCTTCATGTTCATTTTTTTTTACATATAAATCAAGAGGAATTCTGCTGTATACTCATCATAACTGTATGTTAATATACATTTGCTTAGCAATGCAACTGTCTGGAGCAGCAAAGGAGAAGAAAAATGGAAAGTATTTATTTATTTATTCCTACTCTTCTGTACTGCTTTCTGCAGAAGCATCTGCTCTTGCCAAGTGAGGATATGAGGTAAAACTTTCTTCTGCCCAGTATAACCGAGAAGGTCAGCACCGAAAAACATTTGGCTTGCTTCATCTGAGGGCAAAAAATTATGAAGCAGAAGGAGCATTCTTGTAAACTATGTGTTTCATGATAGTCTCATGATATTTAGCTTGATCATAAAAAAAAATTAAAAACAAAAAAACACAAAAAAGAACCGAGCCTCTGGTTTCTCCAAGCTTGTGGAAATCTTTGTTTTTGTTTTGTGTTTTTATAAACTTGTTCCTGATGTTGGTGGAAAAACAACAACTTGCAGAACGAAAAGCACATTCTCAGAAGTCCAATAAAAGTAGATATGATTTTAAAATCTCAATTCTTTAGACTAGATTATGATTAAAGGTCATGGTAGAGGATGTGACATTGGTTTGGCCTTACTGAATTGTGCAACTCCCAAACTGAAGCCCTGGGGGGAGGTGATGAGGTGTTACATCTGGGCCATCCCCATGGCTCACTGCTTCCCATTCTTTTCACTCCTACTGTTCTGTTCTTGTCTTTGCACAGATTTTGAACCTGCTTCTAGAGCTCCCAATCAGTTTCTCTGCAGCATGAGTTTGGGTGTTTGGGTTTTTTTGGTACTTTTCTATATAGCTTTCTTTGTATAGGTAATAAAAATATTGCAGGAGAAGTTTGCTCTGGGGATAAGCTAAAAGAATAGGAACAACAAGTTTAAAAAAAAAGGAAAAAAAAAGGTTTGTATCATTTGTAGCTACTAAATAGAAAAGTTTAAGGAAACATCTTGCAATGCCCACATGTCTTTTCATTTTGAAACAAGACTGTTCATGTAAAGTAAGAAAAAAATAATAACAATAAATGTGCTCCCAGGCAAAAACTCTGAACATAGAAAATCTATATCTCATTTAGTTCACTACTTAACATTTTTCTTTCCTCTTTATATTTAGACTTCTCTAAATGTGCAGGATACCTTTGGAGGTGGAAAAAATGTGCACTTGTAAATTTTTGAGTGTCCTTGAAAATATTTTGAAGAAAGGAGAGAAAGTACTAATCACTGCTCTTTGAGGGTTTATTTTCAGCTGCCTTGTCAAGTTGGGAACTGCAACCACTAAAGACGAAGCACAGTTTCAGATCTTGTTTCAAAGACATTCAAATGAAGAACTGCCAGTTGTGACACGTGCCCTTTTATTATACTAAAAATGATTGATATCTTGCTGGAGGCAACAGTACCTGTGAAATGTTAGGAACTTTTTAAACAATGCCTGCTGTGTCTGCTTTAAATAGTATGGTACTTTGTCTGGAAAATTACCAAAGAACAAATTATTTTTAATATTGCTTTCCTAGTTACGTGGATACTGTGGAGTTCTCTTCCAGATATGTTGCATGTACAAATGCTTGTATAGATATAAAAATAGTGTATAGACGTGAGTGTGGAAGATGGCCTAAAATCAACTTTGTAAGTGGCACATGTATTTAAAGACTGGGTTAAAATATATTTTAAAGTGACCATAAAGAGATAATAGAAAACCCTGGACAGTAGGACTGAAGCAGGTGCTAAAGAAATCTTCCTTCTAATTATTAACCCTTGGTATGGAGGGAGAGGATGACTGCAGCCATGAGGCTCATTCTTCTATTGTCACTCCTCTTGTCATTGGAAGAGGGAGAACACTGGATGTAAAAAACACACTAAGGCATTTCTTGTGATGGAAATTGAATGAAAAGGATGGCTGTATGAGATAAGAACTTAAAAATTAGATTAAGTAGCAACTAATCTGAAAGAAGCTGAACATTTTTAACTTCTATCATGTTTTTCCTGTCTTAATAAGATACTTGGCAAATCTGTAAGAAAAGAAAACACTTCCTGAACTGAAAAACATCAAAAGGGATTTGAAACACTACTCTTTTTTTTTTTTTTTTTTCTTCCACACCAGATTATAGAGGGAAGGATCTTCTGTCAACACTGGATCTATATAGTCTAGGGAAGTTCTAAAATACCTCCCTGTTCACATGTGAAACTGAGATTTCAAGTAAATGCTTACCAAATATCATTCAAAGAAAATTTCTGTTATTGTTATTTTATAAGTGTGATCATCAAGCATATTCTTTTTATTCATGTTGTACTGACATCTTGTTAGCTTGTTAGCTTGTTATACTTGCTTACTACAGTATACCTCCTATTTTGTAAGTTCTTTTGCACTACTTAACAATCTTTCAAATTTTCTGATTATTAGCTAGAAAGCTACAAAAATTGTAAAGCTGTTAAACCACACATTTCCTTGAAATGTTTTTTGGGAAAATGGATTTGAACTGAATGGAAGAGGTGTACAACTGAATGAAAGTCAAGATCTCATTTAATACTGACCAGTTAAAGTTGGTACTCACTTCCCTTTTGTATCCTAAGTTGAGATATGTGAATCTACATTTCTTACCTTGCAGGAAATGGATGTAGAGGAGAGCAAGAAAGGGTGAAAGGTTTCTCTTTTGGCTGAATAATATGACATGAGCTAAATGGTCAATAGGAATAAATTGCTGAGCGCATTGAGTCAAAAC
This sequence comes from Pavo muticus, assembly GCA_016647715.1. Lineage (NCBI taxonomy): Eukaryota > Metazoa > Chordata > Aves > Galliformes > Phasianidae > Pavo > Pavo muticus. The sequence goes on from JACDJE010000321.1 coordinate 2,140,122, forward strand.
TTCTCATTATTTGCAGAGTGCAACAACTCTGGTACAAATACTGTGAACAAAGGTACTTCATTCCTACTTCCTTACCTGGCCTCCTATGGCTCTTCAGTGTGAGAGAGTCTATTTTAGTCTCTACACAATCATCACTCTTCTTTTTATTTAACTACTATTTAAGTTCTCTTTTCCTGTGAAAAAAAAATGCTTCAAATTTTGCAAATAGTTGTGAGACAACTGGAATCACATTTTTTTCCAAGCATATGACTATTGAGTATTTTTAATTTATCCCAGATAGTATATCCATAAATGTCTCTCCACATGAAGCTCTTCAATGAAATTTCACTGTTAATGTGTACTTGAGTCTGAAACCAAGCTTAATAAACAGAGGATTAGTTCACTTCTGAGTAATATCATCTCTCTTTTGCCAATGAATTAATACTAGAAAAATGCTTGTGCTGTACCGCTAATGGTGTTGGTCTTTACCATCTCTGCCAAACTGAAAGTCATTTTACAGCTTGAGCTTCTAACTTGGTGGCCTAAACTTTCTTGAGCCAAGAAAATGTCTTCAAGATGATTTGGTATGATTTCAAGAGCAAAAGTAGATGCTTAATGTTTACCACATGATAATTTCTTAAACAATTACAAGCAAAACTGATGGGAAGCTGTCTTGGGATGTGCTCCATTCTTTGTTGAAGCATGTTTTATTGAATGAGAAAGTGTTTGGAGATCTTCCCCTAGAAAATAGAGGTCTTGAAACTTGAGGCTCCTTAAAGTAGAAAATTGCAGTGTTTTTAAGTGCCACTGACTGCCCATTTACACCAGTGACATTTCTTGCTTTAATTTTTTGTCAGTCTTGAAAAAATCAAGGCAGAGGAAGAAAGGATTGAGAAGGGAGATGGTCTCAAGAAAAACTGTTTATAGTAGAGTAATCTCAGGTAATTGCTCCATATTTTAAGGTATTCTATGTCACATTCTTGTGGCAAAAAATGTGAAGATCGGTTTTTACTCATTTATAACCTTGTTCCACATGAACTTGTTTTTTATATCCACACTATCATTTCAATGCATTTTATTAATTATATTTTAACGTTGACTTTAGTGACTCCAGACAATGCTGCTATCAATTGCGAAGATAAACTCTCAGTTTTAGAGAGAATGATAATGTAAGGGTGAATTATAGTATAAAAGTTTAATTGAAAGTTATGTATGGTCTTATACGAACAACTCTCCTCTGCTTTTTCATGTCATTATTAAGCATGACCTAAAGGACCGAGATTTCAAAGGTTAGGCCTGTTCACGAAGATACTTTGGTTTATTTTGTTTTATTTTTATAGAATTGTCTAACAAAGAACGCAAAACATTTCCCAATTAAACAAATGTTGGTAATAAAGTGACCTACTTTGGGAAAAGAAGAGAAAATAAATAGTTAATTTTTCTGCCTGTGAAGGGTAAGGCTGAAGCAATCAGTTTTGCCTTAACAGTCTGTCTTTGATAACTATTTTTAGTTCTATCCCATAGGCAAAGTAGATAAAATGCAATTAGAACACAAATGCTTTCTGCAGGTATAAGGAAAATACCAGTCCTGTGAAAACCTGTTTAGAATTGGCTGGGATTTTTAAATGTATACTGTGACTGTGCAATTACCTTTTTTACTGCATTTTATAAGGAAAATGTTTTTTACAATAAGGGTGGTGAGGCACTGAAACAATTTGCCCAGAGAGGTGGTAGATGCCCCATCCCTGAAGCTATTCAAGATCAGGCTAAGCCAGGTCCTGAGCACCCTGATTTGACTGTAGATGACCCTGTTCATTGTGGGGGAGTTGGACTAGATGACCTTTAGGAGTCCTTTCCAACTCAAACAATTCTATGATACTATGATTTTGAAAGATTGACAGGAAAATGAAGTTTCATTTAAAAAATGTTGAATTTCCCATCTCTTCTTATGCTTTTCTAATCAGTTTGGTTGAGAGCTGCTCTCCAAAGCACTATTGTACTATTGCTCTAAAGCACTTCATAGATTCATAGAATCATAGAATTGCTCAGTTTGGAAATGACCTTAAAGATCATCAAGTCCAACCACAACCTAACTATCCTACCCTAACAGCCCTCCGCTAAATCATGTCCCTGAGCACGACATCCAAACGTTTTTAAACACATTCCGCGATGGTGACTCTACCACCTCCCTGAGGAGCCTATTCCAATGCTTAACAACCCTTTCTGTACAGAAGTTTTTCCTGATATCCAACCTAAACTTACCCTGGTGCAACTTGAGTGCAACACTTCACTATTGCAGAACAGCAGTATATGTCAGTATGATATTCAGTCAGACTGTCTACTCAGTTACTCATAAAGATGAATAAGTATTTCTACTGCCATGGACAAGAAATTAGGCTGATATTAAGTTCATATACCAGGCTCCAGCCTTCTCTGCCAGCATCATGTAAGAGGATACACATCTTTGCTACTGACTTTTTTAAGGCATGAGTTGAAAATGGAGTCTGTTGCCAAAATAAAGACATAAGTGATTCCTACTGTTCAATGACCAGATAAGCTTTTAGCAGGAAGGGATGTGAGGTAAAGTTTCATTTCAGAGGAGTGAAAAGGCTCCAAAGAAATGAAGAAATGGGGTCAGGTTTTCTCCTGATCGTTACTAGGAGCCATTAAGAGGCATTAAAACACAGTAGAGGCAACATAAGTTTTCTGGCTGTGAGGTGCTAGCTGGTGATACCAAGCTGAATCCTATTCAGGCACCAAACTGTCCTGTGCCCTTATAAACGTCCTGCGTATGTTCTTAAAACCAAACTGGTAGAACACAGTCTTCTAACTGGCTGGGAAGAAATGTAGATTGAAAGTGCATGCATTATTCATCCCAAGGCCTCTGGTCAGTGTCCAGCTTTGGAAATCATAGAATCACAGAATTGCTCAGGTTGGAAAAGACCTTAAAGATCATCGAGTCCAACCACAGCCTAACCGTACTATCCCAACTCTAACAACCCTCCGCTAAATCATGTCCCCGAGCACCACATCCAGACAATTTTTAAACATATCCAGGGATGGTGACTCAACTTTATAATGTTTATTTTCTTTATGATTAAAATTCCAGATTCCCTTTATCTACATAAAATCCATAATGATTTTTATCTGTTAACAGTTCTCAAGTAATTTTAACTTCTCCTTTTCCATTTTTAAAGCTTCACTTCTATCTCCATTTCAGTTTAATGATACAGATGTGCAGTTTTGTTTGAAGTCATACGCTATGTCTACACACGTACGTACATGCATGCAAATATGGTATGTGTATAGTATTAGAAGATCCTTGAAGAAGTCAGTACTGTTTCCAAATTTGGACTTGAAGGATTATCATAATTTTCAAAGACCGAATAATGAATAATAATAAATTCATGAGTAAATTTAAAGTCCAAGTATGCATGGATGAATTGTCTGTATAGGAAAAATTCTATTCTTAATTACAGAGAAAAGAGATGTCAGAATGGATACCCACATTTGTCAGTCTCTTGAGACACGTCAGTACACTAAGATACCTCTGGTACTCTGCACACTTTTCTTGAGATCATGCCATCTTGAGTCATTTAGCTTTATACCTTCTGATGTTTTTCATTTAAAATGGAAACATTTGATTCTCTAACGATGGGAACCTCCAGCCCTAGCAAGCAATCAGACAGGAACTGTTTTCTGGTATTTGGAGAATACTGGCTGAAATGGTTCTCACAGCTCAGAGCAGCCTGGGTACTCCTTCTGTTTTCTTTGTGTAGGGAGATGGCTGGGAAGGAGGTTGCTCCACAAAGTACAGTTTAAAAGGACATGTCTTCTGCTGACGTACTGCAGTGCTGGGTTTATGGAACACTGACATTTGAATCTATTTGGGGTTTGTTGGCAGATTAAGCCAAAGAAAATACAGGTAAAAACCTCTTCACAAACGGGAGATTTGAAGCTGATGTCCACTACTGTGGTTTAAAGGAAGCCTAAGCATTAGCTGAACACTGCAAAACTGAGGTCACACAGACCTATGAAACAGTCTTTTGTAAGCTGCTGGTATCTAGTTATACCAGGAACTCCAGGATCTGTGTGGGTATTTCTGGTGTAGGGGGTGAGAAGATTAAAGAACAAGTAGAAGTCTTTTAAGTGTTAGTTCTCCGAAGAGTAGTTTCTTTTCCCTTTGACCTCCAGAAGGCGTGGACAAATAAACGGTTTAGTTTGGGCATCTGGAAGCAGATTAGCATGTTCATTATGCTCAAGCTAAGTGCCACTAGCTTTAGTTTCAAAAACTGCTAGACAAAGTAGCATAGGACTTAGGCAGTCTATTGGAATAAACTGCTATAAAATCAAGGCAGCTTCAGCGGCAAGAAGTATAGGTTCTTATTTTTCTGTGTGCACTGAAAGAGCTGCTAAATCTTCATTACTCTCCAAGAGAAGAATGAAGAAGGGAAGCCAGGGGATTTGGTTTCTGTGTCATCATGCTGATGTCAAAGAGTCACTGCAGGAGGGAGATGTTTGATAGAAAAGCAAAATTATCTATAGGGTGATGAGAATGGCTGCATAAGGTAACACTTGTCATGATTTTTGAATTACTTTAATAGAATAATCCAGCACATTTTTTGTAGAGAAATATCACAGTATTTAAAATTAGACCTGTGGGAACTCAGTGGGGAAAAATGTGCCTGGCAAGAAACTTGCATTTGTTTTGGTTTTGCTTTTTTTTTTTCTTTAAGAAATTGTAAATCTCTTTCAACTTTGTGAAGCTGAGCACAGCCACAGTAAATTCCATAGAGAATTCAGCTGGCAAAGAAAAATAACACAATTAATGTTTTCTGAGCCAACTAATCTTAATATTTTTTTGTTGTCATTGTAGAATGGATCGTATGCATTAGAAGAAATGTGGGTCTTACAACCCATAATGTTCAAGCAAAATTGTTTGCCCATTTACATTTTTCAAGCACAAATCTGGAAGTACCTCATTTTGTGTGCCATCAGCCAAGGCTAAGCGACCAGGGTTGAACAGAGTTTTCTTGCTACTGAAAGAATTTTTCAAAATAATTGCACACTTCTTCTGAGTTATTGCTGTGTTGAGCACTTTTCCATGATGAACTTTAATTAAATTACATTGCTTTAAACTATTCAAGTCTATTAAACACAGGCTCTTTGCCAAATAAGGATGCTGGTGCTGCATATGAAATAACTTGAAAGTTTCACTATCAGAATTTCGAAGTGCATCCACAGATTTTTCAACCACAGAAATCCACTTACAGAAGCCAGAAGGTTTCATAAAAGCAGGTAGCAAGTATAGCTCATCCCGTATTTTATTTATTTATTTATTTATTAAGTGGGGGAGGAGGATGGAAGGGAAACAGAGGTTTTGTTCAAAGTAAAAAAAAAAGTAACCAAGAATGGGAAGAACTGATAACAGCGTGGAAGTGTCTAAACCACCAAAGTCCTAGGCACCTAAGCAGTGAAAACAAACTATTGGAATAGATTAGATATTTCTCAAAAATGGGCAAAGGACTTGGGATGTGTTTATCTTCATCCAGCACAGCTATCCACAGTGAGTATGCATCGCACAATCCATATGAATTTATCTTCCTAGGTACCAAGAAAAGCCTTGATATTTTTCTCTGATAACTATTTCCATTGTTTAAAAAGTTGTAAAAATCTTTTATAAAAATCCCCAAGGAATCATATGAGAAAGAATTTTGCATTTGCACAGCAGTAAAGGGGTGTTTCTTACCCAAGTAGAACCCTAGCTGTGATAACTTGAGCATCTCTGACTGCAACTGACATTTAAAACATCTACTACTAGAAAGTCAAACTGAAAATGTTCTCAGCATGGCAAGTACTCTGATCAGTGAGCCACAGATATGCTTGTTTTCTCTTGTGGCTGTCAGTACTGGCTTACAGGATTCTGGGAATGACGTTCTTTTGAAGACTTTGTCCTTGTCTTCAGATCTCTGCTTCGAATCCAGTGAAACAAGATTTTGTCTTCAAGACAGTGTTCTCTTCAGTCATAGCTAGAGAAGTATTCTTAAAATGGCATTTTATATAAAAATAAAAACCAGTGAGTGCTGAGTGCAGGTGGTAAAATATAATTCCATATTATAAAGATGTATTCTAACAGCATTTTTTAAAAGTGATACTTTTTTGGCATCTTTAGATGTATTTATGTGAATCACAGTTAAGATTTTTATGACACTGGAAAATCCAAAGGATGAAACAGAACCTAGAAAAACTCTTTCAGAAAAGCATTTCCATAACTCTGATCTGATACACTTCTCAGAGCATTGGTAGATCATTATGTTATGAAAATATGTGAAAGTCTTTGCCCTTTGTTCACAATTCTAGATGAGATTAACATGTTCTCAATGCATACTGTTGTTTCCCAGCATCTGGTCTTTAATTAAGAACTAAGTTCTAGCAAGTCCTCAGAGAACCATCGCTTATGATAGTTAAGTGTTTTATATTTTAGAAAAAAGTCACAAAAAATAAAGACTGGAATTTTAGATACATTTATTGCATTTGTTCATGATGCTATATGCTAACATACTCTACAACATCTCAGAATCATTTTTTGCAACTTGGCCATTGCTCAAGGTTCAATAAATTTTGTTTCCTCTCTCAATTAAGTAACATATTATGACATTCACAAGAGGCAGAAGGAGTTTGCCAAAAAGCAATCAAACACTCAGTTGTAGACTTTCTTGGGCCATGTTTTGAAGGGGCGTTTCTGCTGGAGAAATAGATTAGGTGTTGTTTTGACAGATCCACACTAATATGAAAAATCTGGCTCGTGAAACCACATTGCTTGCTTGCTCAATGCCTAGTATGGCTTCCTAGCTGTAGATTAAAAATAGCAGGACTTGGCTTTATATATGGAAATACAAATTGCTATGATGGAGGGAAATCTTCCTGCGTTGGCGGTGTTATTTTGAATAGATTCTTTTATTAGTGGTTTTTATCACAGCATGAACTTCAAAAGGCGTTGGCCTTTTATTTTGTGAGAAGGTACTGAAATCTAAATGGTGATACTATCTAAAACTGCTGCAAGCTATCTGCTTAGCAAAAGGAAAAACTGTATATGCAGGATTCTAAAGTTAGATGCATACATTCTCATTTCTGTTTTGTCATTTTAGTACGTTTTCTCAGCAGTCAGTCCCGAGAACCTCCAGATGACATGAAGATAAATGGGAGCTGCATTTCTGAATATCAAAACTTGCAAAATCTGGTTGTCCTGTCTTGGCGATCTGCAGACAGAAAACTAAGGTAGATGATCTTTCAGCATTACTTGAAAAAAACTAACTTTCCTGAAGGAAGGGTTCAGCTGTGCTCAAGTGATCTGTTGCTGATATCTCATATATATAAGCCAAGCAGCAAATGTTTTATATCCAGTTTTTTCCCAGAGTACTAGAGCCTGGAACAAAATGGAATTTACATTGTGTTCTTTGAGAATGAATTATGTTCCCTTTTGCTATCAAAAAATGTCCAATGTAGTAAAAGTGTCCATAATTTATTTTCTCACCTCTAAAAATAACTAACTGCTACTTACTGTAAAAATTATGAAATGATTTATTACAGATCTAAACCCTCTGTGATATATTGACCTAATTAAAATATATCAACATCCTCTAAGATGAAGGAAGTGTAAAGTAGATGTATTTATCATAGAGAATAGTGTTCAAGTGCATTTTTATCAAATCTGTATGTTAAATAACTACAGAAATGCCCTGAGATTTTGTTTTTGCTATTAGGATCTCCAAAATAAATATTCAGGTTGCAAAAAGAGAACTCAAACCCATCTTCAAAGTTATAGTGTCCTAGTTTTAACACAAGAATGCACTGTGCTAAGATCAGCAAGTCAAATGTTTTGGTTTCATTCTATAGAAAGGACTGGGGAAGAAATATGCATATCACCCAATTCCCATAGTCATGAAAGCTCCCAGGCATGGAAAGTGACTTTTTCTGCCATCAGTTTCCTGTTTTGTGGTATACCACCAGCTAAATTATTCAGTTCTCTGAATAAACATTCTTCACATGCTTGGAGGGAAGAGATGCCAAAGACACAGTGTGTGAGAGTGCTATACATATGGAAGGGGTAACAAAGAGCAGCGCACATAGAATCAAGTTAAGAGGATGCCTTGGTTACCGGAGTATGTAACAGGTCTCAACAGGCTTCTGAAGGTAACAGAAGCAGATCTGAGCACTTAACTATACAAAATTGCTTTCTAGATGGTTCATTCACTCCTTACTGGCTCTATAAAGAGAAATGTGGTATCCACACCCTTTCTCCAACCCACTGAATTTGAGGGGGGTGGGAAGGGGGATAACTGCTGAATATTATTGGCTTTAAATGTCCTCTAGGGATGTTGTCAACATCTCTTTAAAGAACCTTGATAAAGATCCTTAAGTAGTTATTTTGGGGTGTAAAATTAAATTCATTCAATTCAAACTACAGCCTCCAAGGAAAATCTGAATGGAATGATTTGATATACAGTATTCTGCATAGCTGAATCTTTAGACTGCAGCAGACTTAATACAGTTAAAACAAATAACCACAATAAAGAGAGAATAAAGTAAGTGATATTTTCCTTGGTATATCTTTTTAAAAGCTGCCTTTTCCTCTGTCATATCACCATGACCATCCAAATGTTAGATTCTTAAATAAAATGTTATAATATGAAAGGCTTCATAATAGCTATGCCCATGATGAGAAAATAGGCATTAAAAGTAACCTCTGACTTTCTGAAAACAGTTCTTTCATTCTGTCTTAGCAACCTAATAAATTATTCCCTATCAGAGAATTGCATTTTGGCTCGGAAACAGTGACCTTGCAGACCACTCTACATAAATTAAGACAGAGAGTAGTTTTCAAATACAATCTTTTGCTGTGCCTAATTTATACCTCTGATCAGGAGATAACAATGCAGCCATTTCAAGCATGAGAGAAAAGTGGAAAATCTCTTGTTTGGTTCAAAGTGGCATTAATAGTTTCTACTGCCAAATGGAGAAGGAAGTTTGGATTTTGTGTACTGTTGTTTCTGAAACATATCTGAATCAGGACAGGGACTTTAATATCAGAGTGAGCAAGGAATAAGATCTGTAGAAAAATGTGAGGTTCTTTAATGTACGCAATGAAGGATAACAATTTTTTGAGGCTAGACTGTGGCGTGGAATCTCTGGGCAGCAGAAGGAAGGTGTCTGAGCTGGGACATACTTTTCCCAGTGCTGTGGAGCATACCCATGTTACCTGGAGGGGAGGGGGAACCTACTGGAGTGCAGAACAGAAGAGACATTAACAACATGGACTCTGTACTTTTAAGCCTGAATGAATTCCAAAACTGTGTGTTCATTCTACAAGCCTGCAGGACTGCAAAAAATTATGGTATGAGAATCACCTTCTGCTCCCTCCCCGGAGTATTGGCTGGTTTCTTCAATTTATTGAATTCCTCTTCATTTTCATTTTATAATCCCCAAGTTCCCATTAAATGTTTTGTAGAAGATCCAACTATGAAAGTTATTTCCAGGGAATAATAAAGCTTTTTGTTCATATAGTAGCATTTCCAAATGTGTCATCAGCACACTGTGTTTGTGTACTGTATCTCTTTTCTGGTGTCCTGAAAGATATGTACAGTACGACATGCTTTAGTACAGTGAAACTGATACCAATAAAACTCATTAAAAATATTTCTATATTTCACAGAAGCCTTTAGGAGAAGCATAGGTATGCTGTTGATATCTCCATATGTTTTCAAGAATAGGACCGCAGATACTAGTAGACAAACAGTAAAATTGCCCTGTTCACATAATTACTTCAGGGTGTCTCTGTCATTATGACCAGAAAACTCACATGCTGATATTATTCCAGAACATTCTGATTTGGGATGTAGTTCTCCATACTTTGTCTTGGCATCTCATGAACTCAATTATATTGAGTACTTTTATTGATTGTATTGCTTACTTGGATTTTGCTTGTTGAAACAGTTTTATCCCTTTGATACTGAATCATTGTAATAGATGCTTTTGGATCATGTTATATTTGAGCTTGGTATTATAACGCAGAGCATGGAAAAGAGTATTCACGGATCTGAGAGAATACAAAAAAAAGTCTGATGTCCTATTTCCCCCATCAACAGCCACCCCACTGCCCAAGAAAGGCAAAGCTAATGTGCATAGATGGTCAAGAGTGAATGATCATTGGCCTCAAAAGCTACAGAAAATCCCCTATGATGAACCCGGGATTTGTTTACTCTGTCTTAAGAAAGGAGAAACAAGAGCATATTTCTTTGGTCAACTCATTTCTTCAGTTCAAACTCATGAAAGGGAAGCTACAATAAAGTGGTTCACAAGGTTTATAGTGTCCACCAGTTTGGATGGATTTGAGGCTTGGAGCTTTTATGTTCTAATTTTTCATTTTGTCATGCTCTATCACTTCTGGCATATCTTTGGAGCACACAGCTTGTTCTAAACCAAAAGGGAAAAAGGAAAAAAGGAAATGTGCGATTCTTGGATGTCAAAGATACAGACTGCTTAGAGCTCAAATTCCTTCTTATAGTATGTGTTTCATCTTGCAGCGTAGGAGGTTATTGTGTATCATCCATGAAGACACCATTAACTTATTTTAGTTTTTAGGCTGTTATTCTAAATTAAGAAGCTGTTGGATATCAAAAGACTTTNTTTTGTCCCCTCAGGAACAATTTAAATAAATGGAAATTATCTGGAAGAAAACATGTTAGCATGCTCATCCAAAGGCATTCTGAGTTCTCCTCGTGGCAGTTAATTTGATCAAATAAAAACCAGAGAACAAGTTAGCCATTTCTAGGTCTTTTAAAAAGCTAAATCTTGAAGACAATTTATTGTCTTTGCTAGAAATGATTACTTTGTAAATGAATTTTGAAGTTCAGTTTTGCAACTAAATCAAAGAGATTCCTGACTAAAAGCAGAAGTTCAGATTTTGTTTGCATTAAGTAAGCAAAATTGTAACTAAGACATGCAAATGTGCAGTTTCTTAACAAATGAGTGGAATTCTTATGTTAAATATCTATTTGTTTATTTAAAAAAAAATAGTGGCTACTTTGCAATCTATCATGCAACCATTATAGTCACCACGTAGTTCATCCTCTCACACTGCTGTCTTTTCTCTTGGATAAAATCAATTCACAAACAAGAGTAAGTTGAGTGAACTAAGCCTAAGCAGATTGCATTGTGTCGGCGAAGAGAGCACGGAAAACATAGAGAAGAAGAGATAGCCAAACAGATATCTCCTTTGGTGAAAGTTCTTACTCCTGTTTGGTCTGTTCAGCCTGGAGTTCACAAATTCTCTGGGGTTATTACATTGCACTAAGTCCTCGTATAGCAGTATCAGTGAGTAGAGTGATATGACATCTTTTCCTAGTTAGATAATGACCCATTCTGGCTCTCCAGTTGTCACTTCCTTCATATCTTGGCTCCAATGGTAGCTGTGATGTGCTGCAGTAAAAGCTTCCAGCTTTCTGTAGAAAGCTCCATCTAGTCAAGAAATTCTGGGACTTGTTTTCTCAAAACAGGTTTATAGGCCATAGGTTCTGTTTCTTTACTAGAAATGTAGGATTGCTCCTTCTCACGCAAAGGCATGTTTAATAAAGTCCATCAGCATCTTCTAGCTTAAGAAAATGAAGATTTTTTTTCAATATGAAAACTATGCTGCAATTTATGTCCATTTCCCATCAGTTCACCATGTCCATCTGAGAAGAGTCTGACTCAGTCTTCTCTATAATTACTGATTAGGTAGCTGAAACATTGATTAGATCAATTCAGGCTGAATAAAACCACCACTCTTAGTCTATTTTTGTACATTAAATGGGGGAAGTATTGGATGTATTGCACCGGTGCACTGTGTAAGTGGTTAGAAGGCAGAGTCCTTGCACATGATACAATGCACCGAAGTATCTACCTAGCTGTAGCTGTGAGTTAATATAAATAATAACTCATGATGATTTATTAAACTGCTTATACTTGGCTTAGCTTTCACACATAAGAAACACGAGACCACTGAGTTTGTCTATACAAGAAAGAATTTATCTGATAAAGCAGAGGGTAAATAAAAGCAAATAATGTTGATAGATGTGGCAGGTGAATGAAGGTGTGTAAATTACCTACTATAGCAAATCTGCCTCTATATGCTTATTAAGGCTCTCTCCATGCTGAATGAGTAGTAGATGAGAATCTCCTGAAGAACAGGCTCTATCTAAGCACCTGGTTCTGTTAGTTCTGGAGACCCCCCGTCCGGTTCTAGGAGGATGATCATGATGGTAACAATCCCAAAACCATGGAGGATTTGAGAATAGGAAAACCTCAGAAAAGATAATCTATGGTGAGATTCTTTCTGTAGGAATTGAATCTATGAGTCACTTGTTTGCAATCAATGAAGAAATAAATTTCTTGCGCTAGGGAAGCCTTCCTTTGATGGTCTTGGATTTTGCTTATTGAAACAGTTTTGTCCCTTTGATACTGAATCATTGTAATAGATGCTTTTGAATCATGTGCAATGCGAACTATCAAGAAAAGAAAAGCTATCATAAAATGCTAGTTCTGATAGAATTTTATGTTATGTGCCATAAGTTATATGAAAATTGAACAATTGAAAATGTGAACACCACAGAATTTTCTCAAGTAAATTCTAAACTGTCTGTTCAATGATTAGAAGATTTTACTATTTTAGAAAGCATGACATATTATTTGAAATAAAAAGGTTCACTCTATCATGATGTATTTCACATTTTATTTTGCATTCTTTTGAGAGTTGAGAGTCCTCTGATGTCAGCTATGTTTTGAGAAGGAACAGGCGCTAAATACTAACTCTGAGTTAAAAGTAGTATGTTAGAATATTGAGATAGGCATCATAATGTTTGTTTGATTCCCTTATGATTCAAAAGTTCCAAACCAGTGTGAATTTATACTGATAACAACCATCTTTTAAAAAAACTGTTTTTAAGAAACTCTTCTGCCACCCACCCTCTACCAAACCAAATCAAGTTCTTTATGTTTGAGCTCATACGTTATGCAAGGCTTTTGTCCAATGTAAATTCAGTCAAGTTAGAAGCCTTTAGTAAGGAGACTAATAACAAACACTGATAGAACTAGATTATCATTATAATTAACTCTCGTGCATTATATAACATCAAAAGGAATATCTGGATTCTTCAGCAGAGGCTTTGTTTAGAATACAGATATAATATATGTATTTAGTATAATCTTTTATCACTCCTCAGGAATACTACATTGGCTTTGGACAAATATTTGGCAGGATATTTTATTGGTTTAAGTGCATACACAACTGACATAAATTACTATAATAAATGTTCCATCATTTCCCCTTCAGGTACACGGTAAAAAACCAATATCTGTGTTACATTATATTAAAAAGTTGGATAATTATAAATAGATGTTGGAAGTACTGGTAAAAATGTCCTTCAGTACTGTGCTGGCTTGCATATAGCTTTAGTGCAATGATTACTATGTTAGGGCTACAACAAAGAGCTCCTCATTTATTCTCCTCCAAAATTACTGATCATGATACAGGCATATTAAACATTCATGGCAATGCTGCTGGAGATCTGCTGAGTTCTCTGGACTTGCTTCATCTTCATGTTGACAGTCAAGCTAAGGAGTAGGCTCACTGACTTCAGCTTAACCTTAAAGCAGGACAGGATATCCACACAGCTCAGACAATTTTTAAAATATAGATATGCAATAAAATGGTTTTGAAAAAGGCAGGAGAAATCAGGGAAACAAATGAAAGTGGTTGGATAAGAAATAAACTGAGGTTTAGCTGATGCGTGAACATAGCTCTAATCTCAGGAGGAAGTGATGTTAGGGAAGGAATTGATGAAACTGTAATTGGTGCAACCATGTGACAAGTATTGTGAATGTAACTGTGAAGTGGCTTATATATCATATATATAATATATATCATATATATATATCATGCCTTATAATTAGCACTAGACACTCAAGAGGCAATATAAAGTTTGCCTACTAGATGCTTTCTTATGAAAGCATAGCACACAAGGTGGTTGGAAACTAAAATTTCCATTCTGTGAATAATTCTACTCTACAAAACCGTTCCAATTCATAGTGGAATAGAAATAAATCTTTCAAACATTAAAATTTGTGATTCTTGGAGCACTTGATTTTAAGAATATCAGATGATGAAGACAGCACTGAACAATGAAGATTCAGCAAGATCATGTTTAATATTCGGTCGAATTAGATTATCAACTATGTCTGGGTTTGTCTTTGGGTTTTTTTTCAGTATTAAGTCGGCAAAAGTATAAATCAAGTCCACTTGAAATACTTCTATTGTCAAATATTAGGAAGATGTTTTCCTTTGCTGAAAGAGCAATGTCATTGTGATATTAGTTTGAAAATGTCAATCAACTTGTTCCAGGGAAATGTTTCATTGTCAATGAAATTGCACGTTCCTATGGGAAGAAACACTTTCACTGAATTTCTGGACATCTATAAAGAGTAAAAACCAGTTGGAGTATTCAATAACATGTGTGCCAGGCAGCAGACTCTCAAAAGGAGAAATGCTAGTGGCCAAGAAGGCCAATGGCATCTTGGCTTGTATCAAAAATAGTGTTGCAAGCAAGAGCAGGGAAGTGATCTTCTCTCTGTACTCATCACAGGTGAGGGCGCACCTCGAGTACTGTGTTCAGTTTTGGGCTCCTCAGTATAAGAAAGACATTGAGGACCCAGAGTGTGTTCAGAGAAGGGCAACGAAGCTGGTGAGGGGTCTGGAGCACAAGTCTTATGAGGAGTGGCTGAGGGAGGTGGGATTGCTTATTCTGGAGAAGAGGAGGCTCTGGGAAGACCTTATCGCTCTCTACAGCTGCCTAAGGGAAGTTGTGGTGAGGTGGGATTTGGCCTCTTCTCCCATGTAACTAGAAATAAGATTAGAGGGAATGGCCTCAAGTTGCACCAGGGAAGATTCAGGTTGGATGTTAGGAAATACTTCTTCTCCAAGAGAGTGGTCAGGAGCTGGAATGCGCTGCCCAGGGAGGTGGTGGAGTCATCATCCCTGGAGGTGTTCAAGGAATGTTTATATGTTGTACTGAGGGGCATGGTTTAGTGGGAAATATTGGTGGTAGGTGGATGGTTGGACTGAATAATCATAGAGGTCTTTTCCAATCTTAGCGATTCTATGATTCTATAATTCAGTGCTCCAAAGCAAAGTGTTCAAGTTCAGCTGTCTCAGCAGCTGTTTTATTGTTTTTTAGCACTTGTGTTAAATTTAAACACTTCCTATTATATCATACAATGAAAGTTGTGGATTTCAGAAGGACAGTTAAGAAAATACTAAACAAAAGTCTATTTTTCCAAATTAAAACAGTTGATTTAAAATATGGTATACATAAGCAGCAATTCACCAGTGCAGAAGATCATGACTGTGATACACTTTCTGAATCCCTCAAACAGAAGAAAACAGTAAAGTTGCAGAGTGCTAATGTTAGCATTACCTGAAATCCCAGAAAAATGTGTCATTTAAACCTTCCAAAAGATTTGTTTTCATCTCAAAGCTAGTGAGAATGGGAGGATCATTTCAGAACCTCAGCTAACATGCTGCATTCCTATTTGGGCTTTGCTCTTCAAAAATATTTGTGAACAAACTGCAGACTCCCAAGGAGATCATCCCTGCTTCATTTGAGTTACAAAGATCTGGAATATTAGGTAAAAATGGAAGCAGAATTGCTTAAAGTAGGGAAGATAGGACTGAGAGAAAATGGGAGTGTACTGAAATATGTAGAAGACTGGTATGGGGAACATGGTTAGACGTGATAAGTCTAGCATATCAGAGGACTTTCAGACTGTGCATTGGGAAAAGCTTTGAAAGAACAAAGCAAAGAAGTGGAAAACTTTTAATGGAGAGATTGCAGAGATTCTGTGATTGAGGTTTTGTAAGAATGGGTGAGGCAGATATGCAGCCGAGAGTTGTGAACAGGATCTGATGATCTCTGCAGGACCTTTTCATTCCTTTTCTCCATCCATAATTGTGTGATTCCAAACTCCACAGTTTTCCCTCTTCTCTTGAATGTCTTGCCCTATCCGATCTTGTATGTGTTTTCACTTTGTATGTTGCTCAATATTAGATTTGCAGTAGGTCTTATATTAACCCCATTTTTAAGCTTAAATAGATTTTTATTATTCCTAAATGACACCTTACTCTGACTTTATAATAGAGTGCAATTATATCAGCCCACTGAGCAAATCTTGCTAAGTAGACAAACCAAGGTCTCACAAGCATAGCAAAGAACAGACACCTCTTATCTTGGACTGATTTGTGAAAATGGTATAAATACTATGGTGGCACCAGTCTGAAGTAAGCAGCTTGTTGAGAAACATGGTTAACTTCATCAGATTTGTAACTCTAATTTTTACAAGTACCTGAAGGAGTGTGGATACGTCAGGAAAACCAAGAACTCATTGTGTGATGTTTCATTATGTGATGTGTGAGAGGACTGTCATTCATTTTGAGATCTTATCTGCTCACTCGTCCATCTAGCCCAAGTTCATTATATCCTTCTCTAAATAGGACAACTAAAGCTATCTGATACGTGTGGCCTCATTAGTGACTTGTTGAAAGTCATACTGGCTGGCCTTTCCTGTGGCAGACCACGTCACAGCTGTCTTTTTTCCAACTACCATATAGGAGTGGCTTCTGCTAATCTTGAGGCTGACTAAATACATTGTCTTTCCCCTTTTCAGTTCTCAGTCTGTATCTTCAGTATCCTAGAACAGAAGGTAAAGCCTGATTGGAGACAGATTTTGATGCAGAGGTTGGTTCTAAAATGCACATGAACGAAAAATTATCTGAATATTGGAAGACTGAAGATATGAGACAGCAGGGTAAATCAAAGCTTAAGGTTGCTATACGAGGGTCTGGGAAGAGATAATATCAGTTGATGCCTTTCAGCAGTAACAGCAGCTAA
The DNA here is from genome assembly GCA_016647715.1 of Pavo muticus. Classification (NCBI taxonomy): domain Eukaryota; kingdom Metazoa; phylum Chordata; class Aves; order Galliformes; family Phasianidae; genus Pavo; species Pavo muticus. The sequence goes on from JACDJE010000321.1 coordinate 2,157,080, forward strand.
AGAAAGAACATCAGGACTAACAGTTGAGTGTATTTGCAATCAATGTACATTTGCAACTTCCACGAATTGTTGCCACTACTCATAATTTGATTTGATCTCTTAACCAAATCAGAGTGCAGACAGCAACCCCTTCCCATTGGGCTTAATCACCTTGCATTACAAGCTTGGATCCAAGTAGCTCCCAGTGTTTGTAAAGCAGACGTGCAGCTGTCCTTATCTACAGGTTTCGATGTGCCCTGCTTGTATAATCCCAGTACAAAGCAGATGCAAGAGCCAAAATTTTCATTAGTTTTAGCATATTTTTTGTGATTCTGGGGATGTAGCATTTTTTCGTTCTAGGTAATCATCTGTCAGTTTCCCAGCACGAATAAATTTGTTATATGTTGTAATTGCTATCTATAGAACAAGGGGGAAGGTTTTAAGCTTAAAGGTGGGGAGGTTTAGATTAGATGTCAGAGGGAAAATTTTCATGTAGAACGTGATGAGGTGGTAGAACAGGCTGCCCAGAGAGGCTGTGAATGCCCCATCCCTGGAGGCATTCAAAGCTATGCTAGATGGGGCCCTGGGCAGCCTCACCTAGTGCCTGATTTAGTGGTTGGCAACCCTGCACACATCAAGGGGATTGGAACTAAATGACATTTGAAGTCCCATCCAACCCAAGCTACTCTATGATTTTATGATTCTATGCTATGGCCTTGTAAAATAGTGTCAAAGAATCTATATTGTGTTCTACAGCATATAAATAAGTTCCCTGGTTTTTTTGTTTGTTTGTTTTGTTTTTTTAATTGTTATTCAGAATATATCCCTTTTAGCAAGAATGCAAGATTTTGTGAAGATGTATGAGTTAAGAAATGCTTGCGTTTCACTCACAGTGATCATCCAATATGAAAATTTCCTTGTATTACTTGGTAACTAAACACAAAGACTCTTTATAAACTGTGAAAAGTCTATCAGCATGTAAAGATGCTCAGATTGTGAAAATATACCACTCCTTTGAATTCAAGGAAGTCATGTATTAAGTGAAGGTCAAATTTGTTTATTAATTGGAACAATTATGTTATAATATCCACAGTCAAATAAAAAGAATTGGATATCTACTGAGGAAAATTACTGGAGCCAGTCATTTGCATTCCAGTAAGCTTGGCAGAAATCACAGTAAAAGTATATATCTCTGCCATGAGTAGGAATGAGAAAGATGTATATTTAAAAGACTTCATCTTTATGCAAATATTTTGGAAATTACCAGAAGAATTAATTTTGCAGGAAACAGGGCCAGGAATAATGATCTAGTGGCTCAGGGAAGGAAATAACTAAACAAAAATGTTTAAGTCTGCCAAACAAATATATTTTGGCATAAATGACAGGCTATTAAAACAATCATTTGCCTCTCTTAACATAACCATTTAAATCTTGATCATCTTTCATAAGCTGCTAAGGAACAGACCAGAATTTATGTTTTCAGAACAAGAGATTTGCTGTTCTAGTTGTTTATGTGACTGCGTAGTTACCACTACAATTAAGCACTTTACAGATATCTCAATGAAAAAATGTTGAGCTTCAGGAAAGTGACAGTGGGACTGAATAATCATGTATTCATTTCAGTCCTTGATGCAGCTGAGCCAAGCTTGCTGCTTTCCATTCTAGACTTTTCATTGTTTTTATATTCATCTATGAATATTCAGAAAGAATTAATGTATTATTCCTGATTGTACAAGCCAGACTGATGAACAGAATCTTATTAAACTATTACAATATTATTTGGAAGTTTAACCACAATTCAGGCTCATCATAGTGACTTAAATAAACATCATTCTCCTGTTTCATAGTAGTCAGGAGCAGGTATTGTTTCTCTGCGGGGACTCATAGCCTCATTTCTTGTTGTGTGCTTTATTTCTTTTGGAACAAGCATCTGCATTAATCCTGAAATAATTCAGCTAGAGGCTGTTCTGTGAATGTTCAGGTTCTGAAGATTGTCCGAGTTATGCCTGATACTAATTATTTTCTCAGTCTGTATTGGCACTTTGCTATGGATGATGAGTATTTACCTTGAATTCCCTGCTGACTATGCCATGGAAGAAAAAGGAACGCAGACATCAGTAGCAGAAGAAATATAACAAATTAACTACATTCTGTCACTGAATCAATTTCATTAGCATATTAAAAGTACTGTGACTCAAGCTGAAATTGGCCTGAATAATTTGGATCTGGTTTTTTAAACTCCAGCATTTATCATTAGACAGACTGGATATTTTGGTTTGTGTTACATTTGCACAGTAGGTGTTGGAGTTCTGCGTGAAACCTGGGTCAAGTTTGGCACCATATGCCCATACCTAGCCCAAATTTTGCCAATGGTCAGTTCTAAGATTCTGATCTTTCTACTTATCTACTTGCTTTGCTTATATAAAGACAGAATATTTGAATTATACATTTATGTCAGTCTTATCTTTCTCAGTTCTCAATTATCTTTATTAAACAAGCCTGAGTAAGGGAAAGAACATGCATAATATTCTTGAGAATTCATACTTTTCTGTAGCAAAATGTCTTTGTATAAAATATCATTCTCAGAGTGTTTTTATTTCAAATAAAATTAGTGCTACTGGTATTGTTTTATATTTAAAATAAGAAAAGTAACATTTATCTTCAAAATACAACTATTTGTTCCCTTAAAATATTAACTATCCAGCTCAGCATAGGTATTTTTCCTGCATATAGTCATTGTGTTTAATTCTCTAAATTGTCCCCATTTGTGTAGAACGTCTCTAACTGATAACTTGAGTCTAAAGATAGGATTATTATATTGAATGAAAAATGTCAAAGTGGGACTTGTAAGATAGTCTACTTTTTGGCAGCATTATGTACACAGCTATATCTAAAATGATTTAAAACCTTAGTCAGCAGACACGCTTCTTAAATCTCAGACTGAATTTGTCTCTTGCATAATTGAGCCCTATTTCTCATCGTACTTTTATAGTGCTACTGTGGAGATGCAGATATTTTTGAGATGGAGAGTGAAATTGTTATATTCATTATTTTGCTACCAAAATAATTCTGCCTATAAATCATTTGCAATAGATGTGGCAAAGCCAGAATCAGAATTTAAGCCCTATTAAACTCAAATGGAGCTTTGCTGAATTTTATGTATGATTCCCTGCTCTGTTTTGAGTGGCAAGACATTTTATTGCCAATGTAAATATGTCAAGCTAGAAAATCACCAGTCCTGTCCTCCAGAAACTGTCGAAGCACGATTTTGACAGGAGAGAAGCTCAATCTCCCTAATTCTAAGGTGACAGTAGCCTTGGATGATGCACGGTGTTGTGGTTTGGTGATTTTTCTTTTGTGATCAGTATTCCACATCAGAACATCATGTGAACCAGTAGGAGTTAAAGAGTTAATGTTCTGGTTCCGTTTACTGCCCCTTATGGGCATGTGGAGTATCCTGATGGGAGGAGAGGTGCGGCTTCCCTGGGGAGGACTTGGCGCGAAGAGGAAGTGGGGGTGGAGCTCCGGACNGCACTACGAGCACGGGTGAGAGAATTACAAAGCAGCTCAACCGCCACTGAAGTTGCTCCCGTTACTGCAGGTAACAAATAGAGGGGCCCTGCCTTCAGCCAGGGGGGGGAGAGGGATAATAGAGTGTATTGGACTGTGTGGATTCGATGGCCTGGCACATCAGAACCACAGGAATATAAAGCACTGGTGGACACCGGTGCTCAGTGCACTCTGATGCCTTCGAGTTATAAAGGAACAGAACTGATTTCTATTTCTGGAGTGACTGGGGGCTCTCAGGAATTATCTGTGTTGGAGGCAGAAATAAGCCTCACCGGAAAAAACTGGCAGAAGCATCCTATAGTAACTGGACAGGGGGCCCCATGCATACTTGGTATAGATTATCTTAGAAGTGGGCATTTCAAGGATCCCAGGGGATACCGATGGGCTTTTGGAATAGCTGCTGTAGATACAGACAACATTAAGCAGCTGTCTGTCTTGTCTGGCCTGTCAGAAGACCCGTCTGCTGTAGGGTTATTACAGGTAAAAGACCAGCAGGTACCAGTTGCCACAAAAACGGTGCACAGACGGCAGTACCGCACTAACAGGGATTCCTTGCTCCCCATTCACAAGCTGATTCGTCAGCTAGAGAGTCAGGGAGTGATCAGCAGAACCCACTCACCATTTAACAGCCCCATATGGCCGGTGCGTAAAGCCAGTGGAGAATGGAGGCTGACGGTAGATTACCGTGGCCTGAATGAGGTCACACCCCCACTGAGCGCTGCTGTGCCAGATATGTTGGAACTCCAGTACGAACTGGAGTCAAAAGCAGCCAAATGGTATGCTACCATTGACATCGCCAATGCATTCTTCTCCATTCCGTTGGCCACAGAATGCAGGCCACAGTTTGCTTTTACTTGGAGGGGTGTTCAGTACACATGGAACCGTTTGCCCCAGGGGTGGAAACACAGCCCGACTATTTGCCATGGGCTGATCCAAACCACATTGGAACAGGGCGGTGCTCCTGAGCACCTGCAGTACATTGATGACATTGTTGTGTGGGGTGATACAGCAGAAGAAGTCTTTAAGAAAGGAGACCAAATAATTCAAATTCTTCTGCGTGCCGGTTTCGCTATTAAGCGAAACAAAGTGAAGGGACCTGCCCAGGAAATTCAGTTCCTAGGAGTAAAATGGCAAGATGGGCGTCGTCACATCCCAGGAGATGTGATCGACAAAATCACCAAACCACAACACACGGCCACAGTTGTCTGTTAGCTGCTAAAGGATAGCATAAGGTGCGTGTTTGCCTTGGTATGCTTACATCTAACAGCAATGTTCTGCAGTAAATAACTTGTATATTTATTCCATATACTTCTTAACAAGCAGAGCATGGAGTTTCTTAGAGACCTAGATGGACCCAAATGGAGTTTCAGAAATTGAGTACTTGGTACCACCTCCTGAACTTAGCGCAGTCTCCTTAGGCCTTACCAAACAGAGAGAAAAATGGAGACTAACAAACACAGAGTCTGATTTCAAACATTGCAAGATTCACTTAGCAGCACTTGTGTTGATCTGACTTGCTGTTTGTCTCTCAAACAGGTCACTTATCAATTTTGGTAGTACAGATGCTGGTGAAGCTACATTTTCTCCATCATTTGGTGTGAAGGAGACACAATTTTGATCTTTATATTATACATGGCTCAGTACATGGCTCAACAACAAAAAATCATCAAATAATTTGGTAGTAGACAGCTAGCAGAAAGTAAAAGTACTTTTTGTGTTTTCAAATTGAAGAATGGTTCATATCGAAAAATATCTGTAAAGGTGATTGCTTTAAGAATACACAGATGTCTGAATGCCTCTAAAAGCAAATTAGAAGAGATAATTCTCATTTTCTTTTAAATAGAATAAAGCCACTAACAAAAATATACATTTCATAATACTTCTTCATAAATAGAATTTTTAAAATGATTTTATTATCTGAGATACTCAAATTAGGAGCTGAAGCCAGGTCAGTGAGCAATTTAGAATTGCATTATAATGTCTCACTTTACAATTTTTGTGTCTGAGTTCTTGAATTTCCGTGCCCCTGAAAGTCTGCATCTGTGACAATTTAACTTACAAATAACCAATGGGAAAAAAAGGTAAAGTAGTTTAAACCATCACCTGGATAGGATTTGTAAACTGGCTTAAGACTTAGCAAACAACAGTTGCATAGTTTTGTCTCCCTCAACTGAATGTTTGTGATTTTTCAGCTGAATTGGCTCATGGAGCAGCTGTGGCTGCTCATTGCAAGTCAGTTTGTTAACAAAACAGTGTTGCCTAACCACACAGAACGGTCTTCTGAGTTTCAAATACAAAAAGACAAGGACCAAGTTTCTAAAATTGTGTCATTCAATGGGAGATACTGAATGCCCTCTCAGTGGTGTGCTGAGAAGCATTTTTCCTGTTTTTTTCCATTTCTCTGTTAACTGAAATGTTCCTCTACAGTGCTCCATTCAACCTGAATGGTCAGATCCCTAACTGGTTTTGAATACCTTTTGAAAGAAGGTAATGGGAGTAGGGGGCAAGGGAGTTGGGGGAAAACCAAACAATCAATTTATTTTCAGAAACTGGATTATTATGTTTGTGGGATTCTTAGTCAATACATGCATGTTAACCGCACCTAATTATGTAGAAAGTAGATTAGAAAGTTCAAAATCACCATGCTTAACATTCAGGCAATTTCAGCTACTCAGAAACAGCCACCCCCTTTGGTACAAAAGAAAAACAAATAGAAAAGTTTAATTAAGCCAGGTTGTCATTAAATTTAGAGAAGTGTTGAAGATATTTTCAAGGCATTTTTCAAAACACTGTGATATGAAAAACTCTAGCTTGCAGAACTGTGACTAGCTATCTCTAATTTGAAATGTGCTGTATAACAAATGCCGAGAATTATTTCTGATGCAAAAATGCTTGATTATCATCCCTTCCTTTCTGAAACATGCTGCTGAGCTCAGGCAGAGCTGTGATTGTCTGGTGAAATAGAATGATAACGTATGAAAAAAATCTTTTATGTTGATATAAAGAAATGATGACCATACTGATGGAATAGTATTGGCAGGTAGTTCTATGAAGAAATAAATAAAGCAGATAAAACAGAATCATTCCAATCTCTTTAGCAGTGATTTGAAAGACTTTCTAGTGGAATAAATATCTGTAGACTCAGAAAGGTGGCCCAAAATGTTCTTCGCATTTGTGAAAGGAAGAAAATGATTAGAAATGTCACTTTGAGAAGTCAAAATTATCACCTGAAGACCGGAGAGGTAATGTAGGAAACTCATATGCTACTGGAACAACTTGTTTACTTGGTTCATGTAAGGAAAGAAAACCTTATCTTGTGCTAGGTATCTTGATTTAAATGAATATGAGCTAATCTAATTTAAGCAAAATAAAGAATAAAAATAGGATTGTTGGATTGTTATCTATGGGTTTGTCACCTATTCAGACAGATTGGTGTTTCGGATGCTCAGTCTGTGATATAATTGAAAATGAGCCAATTTCCATTTAGAAGCAATGTCACAAAGTTATAATGGCACAGTGCCCAAAACAATGAGCTCTACTGAGAAGTTGGATAGTATTAGGCACTCAGAAAAAATACTTTTAACCGTATCAGTGTACATGGCAATGCCAGAAATATTTACGAGGATCTCTTATATTTGCCATGAGTGCATCCCATACATGGATGAGGCATCATCTCTGTGATCTCTGCTTCTTCCCTTTTACTTCTTGTACTTCTTACCTTTTACTTCTTCCCTATTCCCTACATTCTTAACTACCCATCTGGTCATTTTTTCTCCTGACAGACTCAATTTGTAGAATATTAATTCAATCTTATTTGGGTTTGCTGTGAGTTCTCACCTCAGACTTTTGAAAACAGAGTCAAGAATATGCTATGACTCTGTAATATCCAAAAGGAAAAATCACAAGGGAAGAATCTGAGGAGAGTCTTCAATTTTGAAAAAAAATCCTGATAACATTCTTACCTGGTTTTGACCTAGCAGTGGATTTACAGCAAGAGAGCAGCTCAGAGATAGGTCACAATCATACCTGAGATACCAGGACTACTCAAAAACTTTAGTTATAATCGAATTGACTACAGGTCTGTATTTCATACCAGTACAAATTCAGCTCTTTCCCAGTAGTTTGATAAAGGATCACAGAATCACAGAACTGTAGGGTCTGGAAGGGACCTCCAGAGATCATGGAGTCCAACTCCCCTGCAAAGCAGGCTCCCTACAGCAGGCTGCACTGGGTGGCATCCAGGCAGGTCTTGAATATCTTCAGAGCAGAGATGAGGATGAGGCAACAAGGGATGAATTTACATACAGGGAAAGAGTGGTGTACACAGAACAGTCCACTGTTCTCATTTTTACAGATCCAAAATCAGGAGAGGGCACTACATCTGTTCTTGAGGAAATATTTTTATTTCTTGAGGAAATTTTTTATTACAGAGCAGTGTAAGTTGACTATGATCATTTTTTCTTCAGATATAGGAGACATAATCCAGTTCCATACCCCAGGATTTGCTACAATTCCCTTTTGTTTTTGTTTTTGTTTGTTTGTTTTGTCATAGAAGTAGAAAACATGTCTCATTGATTTTTTTGTTTACTTCTCCTCATTTGTAGCAAATGATGGTAAATCTGGACACTGGACAGTTAATGATCCACTGATAGGTGCTGTCTTCCACAAGTGCTATTGGTGGCCTCTAGAAAGCCATAGGATAAGTATACCTGTGTGGCACCACTGGGGTGTTACCCCCTCTGGCAGCAGTGCATGTAGACACAAGTTAGCTGGAGCTCTTCTCACCCTGGGAAGATGCCAAGTGGGTAAAGCTTCTCTCTTATCTCCTCCACAGATGCTCTCTGAGTGACTCATCTGGCACCAGGGCTGTACATAGTCTTCTACTACCATCTGTATTATCCAGAAACAATGGTGAAACTGAAAAAGAATGTTAATGTTCTCTTTTAAAAAATATAGATATGTATCATGCAGATAAGGCTTAATAAAATAGAAGCTATATAGTGTGTTTATGCCCTGACCTGGCTTAGAGTATCCTTCTATGTACTACACATCCTTCTATGTACTACTGTATCCTTCTATGTACTACATAAGGACTGGTTGATGGCATTACATTTGTCTGCATAATGCCTGTCTTTTAACACATTCTTTAGTTTCTTAATGTATTTCACTGGAGTTTTGTTATCAGCTAGCTGTTTTTTCAAGGTGCCAAAAACAGAGACTGGAACATGCTGTCTTTAGCTCAAATACACTGAAGAAATATTTCCTAATTACAACAGAGTAGTTCAGCAGCAGTACAATTAAAAAAAAAAAAAAAAAATACACATTTTCGATTTTAAAATAGAAAAAGCCTAGAGAAGACGATAGGGAAAAAGTCAATTGTTCTGTGTGGCAATTGATGAGATTGCATATAAGGATACTCTTTTAACAATTAGTGATTTTGTTAATTCTTAGGATGAGACCTAATTCAAGTAGCAACAGGCAAGTTAAGTAAAGAAAACTTTGAAGGAGATTTTCAAAGTCATGAAAAATGATGTGTGTGTGAAACTTTTTAGTCTGAGAGGTGAAAGTATGGAGTTCTCTACTTATAGTCACCCAGCCCAGCATATGTTATCATCAGTGTCTTCTAGATGCTGATGTATTCCTCCAGTCTCTGCTGGTGTACAATCTGCAGTGCTGGCAAAGGAGCAGAGGGCATGCATGGCTTTTCTTTTTTAAAAATGAGCTGCACTCTGTAAATGTTAACAGTGTGCGTAGATGTTCTTTGGTCAAAGGCAAAATTTTGACCAGCTTTCATACTAGGAAACACCATACCATTGAGTAAACAAGTCTACTCTGGTTTACTTGGCTGTCCTAACTACCTGTCTGACTCCCCCAAAGAGGAGTTGCCTTTTGCACTGCTGTAGTAGCTGAATAACCCTTCAGTAAAGCTCCAAGAGAGGAATCAGATTAAGGTCTGAGTAAATATCTAACAATTATATGTTGCAATGCTAATATTAGAGTACAAATACATTAAAAGATCAGAGATAGATTAATACTGAAGAAACCAGTGGGGGTGGGGCATGAATTTAATAACTGTTGAGTTGTGCACAAAGTAAAACACAAGTAAGTACCGAAAGTAACAATATTGGAAACATCCTTTACACAAAGAGGTGAAACATTCTTTAGTCTTCCTTAAAATGAACACTACGAAAGATAAAGGATATCTACTTTATTTATCTAGTAATGTAACTAAAAATGCTGTCATCAGGCATGGAAGGTGTGGATCTCAGTTTCTAAGTTTCTCTTGTGCTAAATAGTGAATAATTCATCCCTCCCCATGAGTCCTCTCCCTGGTCCTGTCCTCATAAAGTTACCACTGCAGCAAAAGAATAAGGTTGTCAGTAATTGTTTCTACAGTTTACATATTATGCAACCTTTTAAAGACAAGTCTCTAATTACCCATTTGAGAAGAATATGTATATAGGGAGCGGAGGAGTATAGTTTCCTATTGGCCTTTGTTGCCTGGAGTGAAGAATCTGTGCTTCCACTACAAATCAGGAATGGTTCAAATCTGCTGAAGTGTATTGATCTCACCCAATTTATTTTTCCCAAACAAAATTCCAAGAAATGTCTGATTGTAGACTAGAGAATTTTTGGTTCAGATTATGGCCAAGAAAACTCATTAATTAATGTGACTGAACAAGGGAAGAAAATGGAGGGAAAGACAAAACTGTGTATTAGTTGAAGGCCTTTTACTGAAAAATATTACCCTAAAAGACAATCCAAAGGAGAACTGAACCCTACATCAATTAAAAAAAAAAAAAAAAAAAAAAAAAAAGTAATCAGATTCCATTCTATAATGAATGGACACAAGCAGTATTTCTGAAACATTATGTGTGAATAATGATAGTAACCAGGATGTTTTCTAAATTTATTGAATTATGAACCCATAACCTGAATGATTATTTAATATTATCTAGGGAAACACCACCTATACTTATTCCACTGTAAAATTAGAAAATGAAAATAAATAAATCCACTAATATCCATTTGAGATATACCTATTTGTAGAATTATAGCAGGGTCAGGGCAAATTTTATTCTAAGATACAATGGCATAAACTTATAACAATTGTTCTGTGAAAAAATATAGGGAAGAATACATAAAGCAGCAATTGCAAATGAAACACTGGAAATGATTATGTTATAGATCATACAGAAATAGCTGTCAGCTGATGGCTAAAAGTCAAATGATCCAAGTAAATCATAATAATAGCAATATTTATAACTGTTAGACAATGAAAGTTAACATGGTTGTTACAATTACTAATGAAATATGGTACATTATTAAAGAGAGATTTTATATTTCTCTGTCAAAGGCAAAGATAGTTCAGGTGAAGATTTTTATCGGTTACGTAGGATGGTTAGTTGATTTATGAAATGGTCATGATTTGTTTGCAAAATACCACAGAATACATCCTGTATGTTTTCCCATGGCCCCTCTCTGCCTTATGTCTTTGTATTTTTATGTCTCAAATTTTAAAATTGTTTGTTGGTATGACAGTTCAAATGTCTTTAAACTACGTTGAGATGGTTGCAAAAATCAAAACAGAATATTGACTTTGCTATATTCTTGCCTTTCTTGTGTTACATTTTGTTAATATGACTTAAATTGATTTTTTCAGTTTTCAGAACTTGCACAGAGTTTTAAATTATAAATTAATCAATTATATTTGCTTTCTACCTAACTTTCAGAGACTACCGCAGGCTCAAAATTAGATGGATGCAATCATATGGTGTTCTGTGCAGCATTCCACCGCATGGATTACATTAGCCATTCAAAGTAAAATTTAAAAACAACCAAGTACAAATCAACACATTCCAGATGGTTTTCCAATTGTAAAGTCTCCAAATAGTTTGTGTTGACAGTGAATGACCGAGTTACAACCGTAATTTGCTCTGGCAAGAACATTTAAGTGCATCCCACACACCCCATCACTGGCAGAGATAAAGATTCAATGAAATTTTTGAGCTTAATCAATTTACACACCCACATCTGCCTGCGGACAGAGTAGAAGCTACCATCTAGCTTTGAAGAAGACCGAGCACACAGGATTTCCTGACTTCTCCCTAGCAGAACACCTGCCCTGGCTTGCTCAATGCCCTTGCAGGCTACATGGCAAGATCAGCAGGGTCAGAACATGAGCACAACAGTGCTATTATTCTTGCCTTTAACATACTGCCTGGAACAGCACTGGCTGCTGCCAGGTTTTCCTGATAATGTTGATGTACTGCTTGAGGGATCACTTGGGCCTAGGACGCTTCCAGAATGGGAAAGTCCATCTGTTTGGATGAAGAAAAGAGTTTAGCCATACAGACAAATCTTGCACAGTATTTTATCTCTGAGCTGGAGAAAGGTTTTGCTCAGAGTAGTTTACTGGTATATATATTTTCCTGAGCAACTTGCTCTAGGTATCCTTGCTTGAGCAGGGGAGTTGGACCAGATGACCTCCAAAGTCATATTCCAATTTCAGTCGTTTTTGTGACTCCATGAAAAGTAAACACTAAGTGTAGGAAGGTGTACATATCTGCAAATAGATAGATAGATAGATAGATAGATAAATCTATCTATCTATATAAATAATATATATATATATAAAATATATAAAATATAGATATCTATATAAAAGGTACCAGGCGGTACTCCCTAGTCCTGAGGCAAGTGCTCCAACTAGTATCTATGTGGTTTCTGCATCTAATAGCTGTATCCCTGCAGCATAACATCCCCTCTACTCTGTGCTGGTGAGGCCTCACCTGGAGTTTGGATCCTGATGTGGATCCCACACACAGTACAGGAGAGACATAGACCTGTTGGAGCGTGTCCAGAGGAGGGCCACAAAAGTCATCCGTGGAATGGAACACCTCTCCTACAAGAACAGGCTGAGAGAAGTGGGACTGTTCAGGCTGGAGAAGAGAGGGCTCAGAGGTGATCTGATAGCAGTCTTTCAGTATCTGAAGGGGAGCTACAGGAAAGAAAGGGACAGACTCCTTAGCAGGGTCTGTGGTGATAGAACAAGGGGAAACGCCTTCAAGCTCAGAGAGGATAGATTTAGGTTAGATATAAGAAAAAAATCTTTTACAGTGAGGGTGGTGAGGCACTGGAATAGGTTACCTAGTGTGGTTGATGCCCTGTTCCTGGAAACTTTCAAGGCGAGGCTGGATAAGGCCCTGGGCTACCTATCTGTGGTGTCCCTGTACATTGCAGGGGAGTTGGACTAGATGGCCCTCAGAGGTCCTTTACAACTCTAAGGATTCTATGATTCTATGATCCTATAAACTCTGCATCTCTTCTGGGTCCTATGTCCATTGCATTATGTACAGTATGCTTTTCCAGTACAAAGTATCTGAAAGAACATAAGAGCTATGTTGCAGGCTGACAGAATGATGGTGTTACAGGACAAAAAATGGCCAAATACCTCTGGTCTGTGGCATAAGGAAACTCCAGAGCTTTAAGGATTCAAATTGTGAGAGAGCCAAGCCCTCCATTGCCGCCTTGGAAGCAGTCCTTAGGGTGGGCTATTATCAGAAGCTTTTGTAGTCTTTGCATGGGAGAGAACGAACTGAGCTACTCAGGTGAACAACAAAGGCTCAGCATTTGATAACAGCTCTGATTTAACAGCATCAACATGTCCAAAGTGACATGTATTGCAGTGAAATAACCACAAGCATTGACAAAGGGAAAACTGTTCTGTGTAGCAGTGTTACTCACAGGATTGCTTCCTTTCCCAAGTAGTGTCGTCATGCATCTGAGTTTCCCAAGACCTGACTTCCTTTCCAGGAAGGCTTTGAAGTTTTCAGTTATTTATCGAAACCTACAGTGGCTGTGTCAGAGCAGTAACATCTTCCTGGCTGCCAGAACCTGATATTGTCACATAGATCCAGGACAGTTTGCCAGCTCAGCTTAAACAAAAATAGAGAGAGCAGTTGGATGCTTCCAGGACATGCTGGCTCTGTAGCACAAGTGCTGCACGCATCTGCATATGCAGAAACTTCCTGGCAGACTCCAGCTCCCAGCAAGCGTTAAGAATCCTGGAGAAAAAGCTATGGCAACCCTGTTCTCAGTGAGATGGAGCAGTGACTGACGAGCATGCCTGATGCCTTAATCTTTGCATATGTTAGCTGTTTACTGTTTATCTTGATGTAATTAACTGAACGGTCCCCATAATGGTTCATCTAGTGTCATGAGAATTGGTATCTTCTTCTCCTATCAGTTGCAGCTGTCCTTTTCTCGTCTGACTCCAATGCACACGCTGTACTTCTTGCAGTGACTCATGCTGAAAAATGCTGTAACCACATGAAAACTCAGAACTGACCTAGAGAAAGCATGCAGATGCATCTAGATATGTGAGTGGTAAATGATACTAAAAGCAGGACAAAAGAGCACGGAAAGCCAAAAGTCCAAGTAATCCAAGCTAGTACTAGAAGTCACTGGGAGCAAGCTGAGTTATCCATACTCAATAAGAATAAATGACCTGATAGGCACAGATTCTCCTGCCAGAAAAATTGTTCTAGAAATAAGTTTGTAGTGAGGTGGATGATGTTCACAACTGTTTTCAGCACAGCTCCTGTTTACCAGTCTCAGAATTGGTACTGATTACAGAGCTGACATTACCTGCTGGATGCTTAAAACATTCCCTCTTCATTATTTCTAGAAAATAATAAGCATTCTAGGGAGCTACACCGTATCAAAAATAAGTCCACCAAATTTTATTTTATTTTTTTTTCTTGAAAAGTTCATTTGTATTTTCATAAAACAGCAGATGATCATTTAAAAGCACAAGACTCACAGGTGATCTATTTCTTCTCCAAATGGCAAAGCAGTCTTTCCAAAGTTGTTCAGGACTGCTTGCAAATTCATGCCTCATGCAACTCAGCCTAATCCAATGTGAAACCCAATTTCAGACTATAGAGGGCAGGTGAGGATTGTAAAGCTATGGATGGATTTGTGCATTTAGCTTGAGTGCCTGACAAGAAGTCTTTTCTTGATTGGACCTAGGCCAGAAGTTTTTTCCAGCAATAATTCACACGGCCTCCCATGGTTGAAAAATGACCTTTTAATTTTGTAATGCATTAAGGAGTTCACATTTTAAGATAAGAAAAAGGAAGCACAGGTTAGAGTTGCTCTGTAGATGGAGGCTAACATCAAATATTAGTGTTGAATGTTGTGTAAAAGAAAAACTATTTTTGATGTTTCTCCCTTTCCTTTATTTTCTTGCCACCAGAGTTGAACCTATGTCAACACTCTTCATTTCTAACAGTTCAGCCATTCAGCCCTGGTTGATGTATGGCACATAGTTTCTCTTTGTCTCACACCAGTGTATTGTATTTACTGGTGTACTGTGTCTATGAATACTCTGGTCCAAAGATTCACAAAGTGCTGCTCTCATATGTAAGGACTGCAAGTGGCAGAACTCTGCAGACAGACGCAGTCAGAGTGCTGAGTGAAAAAGAGGCAGTGCACACATTTATTCCACTCTTTCCAAATGGTAACAGCACTTATTTTGGAACAATTGCAAACATTTAGGGGAAGAGTGAAATCACACCAATCACTCAGGTCTCACAGAAGCATTTGGCAACTTAAAGTTTAGTGTAATAAATAGCTTCTTTCTAGCATAGAGGTGAAAAAAAGAAAAAACAGATGCACTTTTAGATAACATGGAAATTCTGATGCATAAATTAACTAGTGTAGTGGATGGAATTAATTCCCAAAAGAGAGGGAAAAAAGTAGTTAAAAATATACAGAGGAATTTTTAAGCTGGTTTCAGAGGTAAGGTGATAATGGTACAGGAAAGCAGGTTTATACATTTTCCTTTTACTGCATAACCTTTTTTGAAGGTTAAAAACCCATAGCCAGGAAAAATTACCTTGCTTGGAATTTTGATTAAAATATTAACTTTTCACAGTGTTGGTAAAGTATACAAAGGATCATGACCAGGTAAAAGGAGAATTTTTTAGCTACACTCCAGATTCATTTAAACTAAAATTAAAATTAGAAGTAAATTCTATAACCTTTTTATTTAACATTCTTTGAAGAAAGAATGAGGAGGGAAAGCTGCAATAAAATCCATTCTTTTCATGCTATGTAACTATGCTTTCAATATTTTTCAGCTAAATATTAATCTATGATCCCTGAAGATGGTCCTATTAAAATATGTCTTTCTAAAATTGTTTTTATTATGATAGTCTCAATTTGTGATGACAATATGGAGAAAATAATTATACAAAAATTATTATACAATGTATGTTTTGATTTATTATCCTCACAGACCCTAAACATGATAAGGTTTATCCAGAAAGGACTGCACTTTCATATCAAATGTATGTCCATTTGATGACTACTACAGACAATGTGTCAATAAATGAATAGCTTTTATTTTCTAAACACAGATCAATGAATTTCCAGATATGTAAATGCAATTCTGTATTTACTGCAAGTGTCCAGGAGTACATATGCAAAATTGCAAGGGGACAAATTAGACCTTTGGAATAGAGCAGAAAAATGGTTTCTTTCCTGGAATTTTCCTGTCATTAGCAAAGCTTAGATGCTAAGTTCATGCACATGTAATTTCCAGAGTCAGCACATACATAGACAGTCCCGGTGTTTTGAGAAGAGTGATTCAGCAGCTCCAAATATATTAGTTGATCAAGTACTGGAATAGCATGGCAGTTACCTGCAGTGAATGCATTACTGAGAGCAGCAAGCCAATTGCCAGCCAGCCTAGTTTTCTTCTGTCAGTATTTCATAACCTTGTTGTTTTTATCTGTTACCTCTTGCTAAACACATAGGCTTACCAGCAATTCATGGATCAAAGAATTTAGGCTTTTTTTTTTTACCAATTAAACAAAGCTTATTTACAAGCAAGTGAAGAAAGGAGACTGAAAAGAATCTTTTTGCTCCCTAGGTTTTCTGCAAGAATCGCTGATACTATCCGGACTGCTTTTTCCCTCTGACCCTACATTTTTTTGTTTGGATTTAACGTTTAAAGTTTTTATTCCTCAATGCAACCAAAATCATGACCAATGGAACATATTCTTTCAATATTTTATGATTGTTGTCTTTCTTTCATCACAATCTTTCTCTTTTTATTATTATTATTTTTTTTTCATTTCAATGGCAAAAATGCATAGGAGTAGTTGAGAAGTGTGCAGGGAAATTTACATGCAATATGGGACCACACAAGCCAATGTACATCATAGTTTAATACTAGGCAGGTTCCTTACCAAAAGCATTGACCTATTAGCATTTTTCTGGTTAAGGAAGTTTCTTCTTGAGTGCATATCCTCTGCTCCTGCAGCCCAAGTGTGCAGCTGAGGACATTTGAGCTCACAGTACTACTGCAATCAACAAACAGAGTTTGGGAAATCAGTTTCAAATTTGCATTTTCTGCAATGTTACTGAGAGGACTGAAAAGCACAGTGTACTCTGGAGCCAGAGTTTTATCTGATCTGAAGGTTTACCTTGTCAGAAAGCACAGAGATGAAAGGAAGAAGCAGGGGCTCAGCTTCTTGATGACACCAGATGTTTAATTTAGTTTATCTCATTTTAGGGAGCTCTAGTGGTAATATGAGTACTTTCCTGTGAAAACTGGGTTTAAAATCACAGTAAAATATCCTGGTTTGACATAGTTTAGTAGTACTTTTAATTGTAGCTAAAGGAATGTATGCATTCACCTTGACAATAATTTCATACATGGAAACCATTGAATTTAATTTTTGTCTGAAGAATTAGAGCAGTACATCCTGATTTTATTTTTACCCAGGAAGATTACTTTATCCCTATTAGAAACATGATTATGACAAGCCTGTGAAAGATTGCCCTAAGACCAATTTTCAGTTTTAGAGTAAAACCCATGCTGCATTGTCTTTCCTTGGGATCTCTATGAGAGTAAGCAAGAGTATCTCCATTCTGCATTTATTGTTGAGCAAGTTTCTATTTCCTTAGGAAGCTTTCTGGATCACTTCAAGATTTTAAAGAATCAAAGTAGTGTCCATTGTTACTGTGGGTATGTTCCAACATGATCTTCTTTGCATGGAAATGGATCTGATTCTTTTGAAACTCTTGAGGTAGTATCTGTATGAAAATAGACCTGAGCCAGTCCCTGAGGTTATCAAGATTGCATATGGGGTGAGGAACAAAAGACTATCTAGTTTAGTGCTAGCTTTTAGATGACAAGCTAAGAGATGAGTCAAAGTTACCTTCAAAATACTTGGATGTTTCCATTGACATATTTGCTGTATCATACTCTTAAGCTGCAGAAGCAAAAATTTCCCTGTCACCCAAATCCATGAGAAATGAAAGTCTTTAAGACAGATTGATGTTGGCAATTATTTCAACTGTAAGGCCAAGAGAGAAGGACAAGTTGGGGGTTGAATTGAGGTGTAGAAATGTGCAGAATTTTTATTCGCTTCCCGTGGAGGATGACTGAAATGACTTGCGAACCTTAGACTCTCTTTACCCATCTTTTTGAGAAGTGAAGGACAACCACAAAATGTTTAGGCAATTACAGTAAAACCAAATGGTGCTAGTTAGCACCCATGAACAAAAGTAATGCTGAAATCATTTACTGTTGTAAACGATGCTTAAAAACATGGATCCGAAAAAAACTTGGTTTGAATTAGCAGTGTTTTTCTAAAAAGAAATGAAACATGATGTTTATATCTGACATAAGCAGGGAATTACATATAAATAGTCGTACAATTTTTATGGACACTGGAGTGGTAAAGGTTGCAAATATTATAAGTCTTTTATAAATGAAATAACGAGGAAATCTCTGTTAGGAAATGCTTAATTCAATTGAGAGTTAGGATTTCTAACTGGTTTAGAAGATATAAGCACCCATGACAGATTATATAAAACTGACACAAATACAATAAACAGTGGGGAAGGTTAAGAATGTGCAGACAAGTACTAACAAAGGACTAAACTTTATAGCTGACAGATCTTAAGGGCTTAGGAGGTTTTCTCTATAACATCGAAGTGACAAAGTGACTTCCCAGAATGATGCCTAGGGAGAAAAGTGCCATCTGATGACTATCAACCCTCAGGACAGGCCAGTCACACAATTTTTAAGTTGCTAATAGTTTTGTGCCCAATTGCCCAGATCTTGAGACACAGGAAATACAGTTGTGTTACCCCATTGCCTACTAAAATTGTGTATCATAGAATCATAGATTCATTGAATGGCTTGAGTTGGAAAGGACCTTAAAGACCATCCAGATTCAACTCCACTGCCACGGGTGGGGACACCTTTCACTAGACCAGGTTTCTCAACAAGCTCATCCTTCTGTTTCAGCCTCAACATATCGAGCGTGAGCTTGTTAACCTGAATATTCCATTAATATTTTTCTCCTCAAAATTACTGATTTTGGGAATTTATTAGACCTGGGCCATGGCTTAAATGATTAACGGCTGCTGCTGTCTGCTCCTCTTCCCAAATGTCATCTTGGAGCTTGGCTCTGTATGTTGTATCTTCAGAGAAATCACCAAATCTAAGACACCAGCAGAGATTTAAAACTATTTTGTACTACCGCTGATGTGCCCTGGTTGATACTAGTTAAATTGGAGATGAACAAGGAGAGGCATTACATTTTTACGTGCTGAAAATTAACAGTAATCGTTTTTCTTCAGATCCTAGAATTGAATTCTTAGAATAGAATAAGGAAATGAGAAATTACTTGTCTTCTCCATCTTCAGAATGAGGAAGTACACAGAAGTAGAGTCAGATTTTCAGAGGTGTGAAGAATAGCTGTGTCTCCAACTGTCACTAATAGCTAACAAAACCTGGAAATTTATTTTCTGCATCTGTTTCAGAAGACCTCTCCCTGACTTCCCTGACCATGTATGGTCATGATAGATCAAAAAATCAAGAGCAGAATTCTTGGATGCTTCATCAACACCGTACTACTAGTGTAGATGAAGCACTGGTGAGATAAACTAATCCAGAGCAAAAAGTAGGAGATATATTTAACCCTAAACTGGTAGGTAAAGACTAAGTTGTAGTTACACAAATTGGCATGGCTCTCTTCAGGGGGGGCATTCTCTGGAGCAGTGTCCAGGAATGCTGATATCCCCTGCATGCCAAAACTTAACTCTATTTCTGCTCACCTCCTCCACTCTTACTTAAAAGCATAAAACTAAAAATTCCAAAATATCCTGTACAAAAAAAAAGAAAAAAAGAAAAAAAAAAAAAAAGAAAAAGCAACCTCTAAAAAATTTTAAATCCTAAAGGGATTTTTACTGACTCCAGTTTCTTCTGGAAACTCCAGAAAGGAGTTTCTTTTAACACATATAATCTCATAAAGTACTGATATGTCCACTAAGACCTTGAATATGGTTTCCAATCCCTAGTTAAGATGCAGATTTTTATTCAGCATCCTAGACTTTTTATTTTGTTATAGACTGATGATTTTGAGACATCTTAATCTTGTTGTTTTACTGATCTATTTTTCAGTGTTCTTCTAATAATGCATAAAGGAGGAGTCTCATATATATGTAACAACTGATTTATTTATTATTTCAAACTGTTCAGGAAATAATAAAGTACTTACCTTTGCATGAGTCGTAAGATAAAAGCAGTCTCTGGCCTGGCAAGCCAACAATCTACTAAGGAAACAGTAAGAAAAGGGAGAAGACTCCAGGAAGGTGGAGCACTCTTCTGCTGCACTGTAGCTTATTTGCTTTAGTCCAAATTATCACTCTTGGAGCACACTCTAAAAACATGCAGAGGGATGAAAAACAAGAATAGAGAGAATAGAATCCTACTCTAGACACAAACTTGAGTCAATAGACAGACCTTGCGCTGTAACTGGAGGATCATCAAGTTTTGACCCTGACAAATTTTGGCTTCAGTACATTACAGAGGAAGAGAACACTGCTGTCAGTCCTATGCTTCTCAGCTGCACGTAATTCACTGCACAGGCTCAGCACTAAGGAACCCTGACTAGCTGTTCCTCTAGTGCCTAAAAAAGGCAAAGCAAATAGCTAAGCAACAAGGAACCTGAAGAGCTACAGATTGAAGTCAACAACTAAGTTGCCACCAAATATAATTGTTTTACATACTAATACCAGAGATCTTTATCCTATTCACTTAGACTCAATGATATTTTTACACTTCTAATTACACTGGAGCTGGAGGACACTTGTTTTTATATCTCTACTCACTCATGGAAACTCGGCCCCTTGTGGAAGGGAAACCAGGCGTGAGAGGAAGTATTATAAAAACCTGTCATGATAACCAGGACATTTAGTGATTGGTAACACTTTTTCTTTCTTGGTGGTGATCCAATCTGGCTTTGAGACGCTGGTGCTGATTCAGAGGGGAGCTGAGAGCTGGGAGCGCTGTGAGCTCCACTTCCAACTCATTACAGAAAAAAAATATGACACTTTAAGTAACTGATAGCCAAAATGTGCTTATGTCTGGACAGCACAGATCTAGAAAACCACTACATTCAAGTTTGTTGATGGTCTGCAGTGTGTGGTAGAGTCTGTTTTCCTTAGCTGAATTAGAGTCACATGAAGTTGTCATATTTATCCAGAGATAAATATGAAATGTTTTAGAGAGGTGGGATTATGTTTACAGATAAAACTACAGTCTGTTAAAGTCATAACAGAAAGACTGATTTACATGAATATGGAAGCGTGACACACAGTCATTCAGCATTGTTCACTCCTGTAGTACTCCCCCCATGGCTTAGACAAATGGACAGGTGGAGGCATGTTTGCAGAAGTGATCAAAGTGAGTTGCACACGGAGCTGCCTGTTGTCTGCTGATATACGATCTTTGGATTAGTTATGTGTCCTGTCTGTGATGCTTGCGGTCTCATGAATTTGTTCAGTGGACAATGAGATGATTTCAGTAGGAGAGGAAGTAAAACCAGAGCACATAGTGAGGCCTTTCATATGTAGGTATAAAAATGTTAAGCTGGCAAGTAAGTATGTGTCCATACTCTATTTCTGTATAACTGTTTCAGGAAGGAAATAGTTGAATGAAGAGTGGTCACACAGACAATGCCCTGGTGTCAATTGCCTTTGCTGAGACAAGGTCGTATCAGGATTTGGGTCAGGTTGTATCTCAGAGTGCCTTCCCTGTGGTTTTATACTGTACATAGCAGTTCACTTCAAGGTTCCCTTCTGGCTAGAAGCTGAAAATATATTAAAAATTAGTTGTCTGTTCTTGCTGTGCAGTCTGTGGTATTTCTGAAGAGCATCCTGCCAGAACATTGTCCAAGTCTTTGGATATAAAACTGTGTAGGAAAATTCTGTCAATATTCTGAGGCTGTGTGTATTTATTCAGTCAGACTGATAATTTAGCAAAGAGTTTGGTACACATTATTGCTTGTTTTTTCACTTAGGTTTCGTTAGTGGGTGAAAGGATAACTTCTATAATGTTTGTTATGTTACGTGCATTTTTTCTTTTGAATTTAATGAGAGTAGATAATTGTTCTCATTTCACTGTTAGGACTGCAAACAAACCAGAGAAAAACAGTAGATGTCAGATGTCATAGGTGACTTACTGGGACCTGTTCTTGTAATGAAGTTCACATATCAACCTGTGGAAAATTAAGTTTGAAACTTTCTCCATTTTGTAATCTTTAGAAGTATAAAGCGGTTACTATATTATGGAGATCAACAGCTCAAATAGAAGAAATAGAATTATGTATTTATCTCTTCAGATTTTCAGATGCAGATTTATTTGCTTTTGTGTGGTTGTTTTGGTTTTTTTTTCCTATTAGGATTTTTTTTCTTATAAAGCTTCTGTCTTTTGCCCTTCAGTATTGTCACTCGTATACAAAGCAGCCAGCAGGGAGCAGGAGAATCAGCTAATTTATTTTCAGATTTAAATAAACTGTTCTCCTCTAATAACAACAGGAGAGAATAAATAGCACTACTAGGACAGTGCTTATACTGTACTGCATTTTGTAAGAAGTGTTTAGAGTATAACTTTGGCAGAGATCTGATGTATATATATATAGACACTGTGACAAGACAGTCAGCCTTGATTAATGGAGAGCTGTGATTTGAATACATATTTTGGTGGATTTTTTTCTTAATACATATCTGTAGTCAGATGATCATTAGAGAATCTAGGATCATGTTGCTTAAGTGCTTCCAACTCTTGCTGTTACGAGACTGAGAGCTCAACTATATGCACATTAAAAGTTCAAAATAAAGTTCACAAATTGATAGTCCTTAAATATAGTATTTTTTTTTAAATCAAATGATTTTCTTAATACTCGTGGTTGAGTACACTGGCTGAGTCTTTCACAGCACTGCATACATATATCTTGCTGCTTTGTGTAGACTCCGTTTTTTAGAAGATTCTCTTTATTATACGTGACATAAACTACAATTGCCATTGAACTCAAATGTTGCCATAGGTATATTATGTTTCACATCCCAAAAAAGAAGAACTAGAGTACTGAACAGTCAGTGCCTACAGCCTCTCTTCTCTACTGCACTCCCATGTCCCATGCTAATTTGTCCACGAAGCGATGAGAAGTGGCGATGATTGCAAGCTGGCCATTACCTCCTGCAGTATAGCTGTGCCAGCATGACAGAAGTGTGTGTCTCTGTTCCCTGAAGGGTGTGGAAAGCCATCCCTGCTGGGCCTCCTCTGGCCTTGCAGTCCCAATGCAGGACGAGCTCTGCTCAACATCAGCAGAAACACAACTTGCAGAAGCACCTCATTGGTTCCCCACATCACCCTCTCCTTTGCATACAATCAGCACAGCATAAAGTCCAGATGAATTTTTTCCCATTTGTCTTCTCTAAAAGGTGTATTGGCATTTCCAAGCAAGTAGAAGCTACTTTGTTTTTAAATACCAGAAAGACTGCTTATAATGCAGATGCTCTTACTTAATTCAGCTGGCACAGTGCTTCTTCAGTGTTCTTTAGGAACGGGTTGCAATGAGATCATGAAAGCACTCTCACCTGTAGTAGAACTACAATAAGGAATCTTACCAATGGTAAATAAAAACTTATGTACTGAGGCTGTGGAGCAAGACTAAAGCTTTCCTTTGAAAATGTTGTGTGCCTTTACCCTTTGCACAAGTTGGATTAAGGTTTATGGTTGATTTGTACCTCATGCCATCAAGTCAGCAAAGCTATTCTTTTGATGACAAAAGCCATGGTGGTGCTGTTCTCATGTTAATATAACTTCTTTGTAAAGAAAGCTAGTTTGCCTGGACACAGAGCCCGAGTGACATAGGTGGTTGTGAGTTTAGCCAGAGCTGTCTCAGTCTTGAGGCATGCTGTGACATGGTCTGATGGCAACATGTCTTTACACCCCTATGCAATTGTAGATGATGCAATACTTATATTTTACAAACCTGGACTCAAAACATAGAATACAAAATTCAAAATTCAGGACAGTTGGCTCTGTAAAGAGTGACTTAAAAAGGATTGGGGATGGGGAAGACTAAGAAAGTAAATTAAGAAATCCAAATACTTTGAAGGGGTCTGGTCACAGTGAGATAGCAGCAAACACATATATGACATTTTTAACTTCCCATAGCTTGTTCTATGAGCCATTGCTATATTGATAACAGTGATATCTATTTTGGATTTTGGCCTTCAGCTTATCCCTGAGAGTAGGATTTAACAGTGCTTTTTGGCAGACTCAGCTCACCATTTTTCAAGCCAGCAGCAGTATGACTTGCCATATCTAACATAATTACCAGAGTCAAAATATTTGCCTGGCAAGTGGGACGCCAAGGTGCTAAGTCCTCGAAGTTGTACAGATGTTTAAGCCCAGATCTCTGCCTTCGTTATTTGTCACTGCAGTACACCCTCTGAACAAGAATTTTTCATCAGGAGGAGCAAGGTGTTCTCTTCACATTGTGCAGCTTCAGTCACATTAATGCTGCATCTTCAGTCACATTAATGCAAAAGGTAGATTTAAAATCAATTTTATTAGAACCTATTAAATTGATTAGCCCAATTGCCTCCATTTTTGTCGTGTACATATTCAGTTAGGAGAGTAACTTCAACGTAGCAATCAAGTAAGGTATTTTAGGAAATGGTCCAGAATGAAGAGATATCCAGCCTGGAACCAAGTGCCAAAGCCCTGTACACACCCAGTGCTTCTCTTACATCCAAATACTAGTCAGAAAATACTGTCTGAGCAGATCTCAAAAAGCTCCCTGGGCCCCATTAGGAAACCCATTTTGAGATTCTTTCCAGGCTTTGCATAAAGCTCACCATAGCACCAACAAGTAGATTCTACTTGAGAGAGGTGATGTAGGAATCCACTAAAATGCTTGCTATAGAAAGCTTGACTTTCAGAATCTTGAGATGTTCTGGTTTAATTGGGCAGACAGCTGAGTACCACATAGTCATTCACTCACTACCCCTCCAAGGGAGTTGGAGGTGAGAATCAGAATGAAGAATGCAAAGTAGAACTTCTGGGTTGAGATAAACCCAATTTACTAAGAGAGAAAGGGAATTAAAAAAAATAGTAATTATATGTATTTTATATATATATACACACACACAAAATATGTGATGCACAAGCAATTGCACACTGCCCACTGACTGATGCCCAACTAGTTCCCAGACAGTGGCTGCTCCCCACTGTTTTTCAAATTTTTTTTACACCATGTCATATGGTATGGAATATCACTTTGACCAGCTTAGGTCAGCTACCCTAGTTCTGTCCTCTCCCAGTTCTTTGTGCTCCTTCAGCCCCACTCACTGGAAGCATGAGAAACTAAAACACAGAGAAAGTGAAATGTCTTTGGCTCTGTACAACACTGCTCAGCTACAACTAAAACACTGGTGTGTTATCAACATTGTTTTTCTTCTAAAGCAGGAAAATCAAGGATAAGTGTAGAGTCCTACACCTGGGGAAGAATAACCGCATGCACCAGAACAGGACCTGCTGGAAAGGAGATCTGCAGAAAAATACCTGGGACTCCTGGTTGACAGCAGGTTGGCCAGCTGTATGCCCTTGTGGCCAAGAAGACAAATGGCATCCCAGGATGCACTAGAGTGCAGCCAGCAGGTCAAGGGAGATGATCTTCCACCTCTACTTTGCGTTGGTGAGGCCACATCTGGAGCAAGGTGTCCAGTTCTGGTCTCCCCAGTTCAAGACAGTGAACTGCTGGAGAGAGTCCAGTGAAGGGCCACAAAGATCATTAGGGGCCTGGAGCATCTCTCTTCTGAGGAAAGGCTGAGAGATCTGGGACTGTTCAGCGTGGAGAAGACTGAGATGGGATCATATCAGTGCTTATTAATATGGCTTGGCTGGGGCCAGGCTCTTTTCGGTGGTTCCCAGTAACAGGACAAGGGGCAATGGGCACAAACTGGAACACAGGAAGCTCCATACAAACATGAGAAATAACTTCTTTATTTTGAGGGTGATAGAGTACTGGAACAGGCTGCCCAGGGAGACTGTGGAGTCTCCTTCTATGGAGATACTCAAAACTCACCTGAACACTTTCCTGTGTAAATTACTCTAGGAACCCTGCTTTAGAAGGAGCCAGAGGTTCCTTCCAACCCCATGATTCTGTTATTCTGTGGTTCTGTGTGTGTAGGTGATGTGAAAAACAACACATGTGTTTCATAATCATACTACTGCATTTTGAAAGCATTTGCACCTACCTGAAGATAGAAAAAACAAACATCTTATCCATTGTACCAGACTGTTTGTGTAAAGATTTTTACAAATGTCCCTATTAGACTGAGCAATGAAAAATACTCTATCATTTATTTCAAATTATATCGCTTCCAATAGCTATTTAATAATGAAATGAAATCTTTCCATGGAGTCACCTCAAGATAATATTTGATAATCAGGAAATGTATTTGATTGCAGTCCTTCTAGAATAAGTCTGGCATAGAAAATGTTGTTACTCATAATTAACTTTAGCCATTTCAGAATAATGCACTGGTTTGATCCCAGGCACCATAGATAAATGATACAACTTATGGAGGCAAGAATCCTGTCCACAGACATTAACCTTGTGAAATAGATGAGGAAATGTAAGGCAAGTGAGTTCAAAAGACCATGAATTACTTAGGTGATTGCATGAAGTGTAAACATTATGTCACGTAGTCTAGGAGCGAGAGAATATGAGGTAAATCAAAGAGCAATCCAACAGAGACAAGGAGTCAGAGGTTAATTAAGAAAAAATATACCTGAAATGGATAAGTAGTGGTCTAGATTAAATTAGCTTTATTTTCTGGTTGCAAATTGTGGTTACTTTGAGTTCATATGTAATACTGGGAATTGATGTAGGGTATTCTTTAGTCCAAAAAAGTTCAAGACCTCCTGACACTTATTCAAATGGCACAAAGTCCAAATGCTTGCTCATCTTGATAATCCCATAAACCATTAAAGAAAGAAAATCTGCCCAGAAGCAATCAGATTTGCCAGCAAATGGAATCCACTCTGAAAACATCCCAGAGAAAAAAAGTGGGCATTTCAGGAGCTTTCCCCTTTTTTACCTGAAACTTTTGTCCGGATGATCAAAAGTGCATGGTGTTCTTGGCCAGTCCCTTTACTCCCAATTCTTACCTTATCCCAAATCTCTTGATGTTCTTAGATAGTAAAATTTGTTGGGCAATAAATGCCAGCACAGCAGCCATCATATGTGCTTAACAAAGCATACCACGCCTTTTTATCCTACAAGTGTTCGTGTGGGGTGATTATATTTTGCACTAGAACATTTATTAAAAAGCACCAAATTTGTGCATACAGTGATGGAAATTAGGATTTATTTTGTATCAGAAAATAAATTATCTAGTGAAAAAAATGAAATTTAACACTGTTGATCCAGGCTTTGATACAAACCTTTTTTGTTTGAGAAATTAGCTCATTTGTATTCTTGATTACCCTTGCAATCCTCTTAATGTGGACTAACTCATCACCCCTCAAAAAATGCACCTCAATTAGATCACAGAGTAAAAATTCCAAGCTATGTATTTTAATGTGCAGCATAAATTGATTAAAATGCAGTAAAAAATAAATAAAAGGAAATTCAGAAGCCACGATAATTTGATGAGAGGAGGATTAGAGAAGAATTTTGGAGAATGTAACACATAAAGAAAAGAAGAATAATATAAATCATGAAGAGGGTATGAATGGTGGGATTTTTTTCTTGTTCCTCCTGTTTCTAAAGTTCTTGCAAGCTCTTTAAAGCATATTTATTTCCTTATATCATGTTTGGTATTAACGCTTGTTCTTGTTTACTGAAGACTAGAACAAGCACCTCATCATTGGGCAAGTTGTTATTCTTGATCAAATAAAGGGGTTAAAAATTTTTTGAAACAAAGAGTGATTCACAGAAGAAGAACAGGTAAAGTGGAAGATGTGACAATTTCCTGTGACAGTTTCTCCATAATCTGGCATTATCCAGACTGTCAACATACAAAAATACTGCCAACTATGTATTTAGTTACAACACACAAAAAAAGTCCTGTGAATTGACAAGTCAGAAAACCAAGCAGAAGGCAATCAGTCTAAAAGTGATATATTAATCATTAAAACATTATAATTTACCATAAGTCATTATTATTATTTTTTTTTAGGATGAGGGTTGTTTGTGGGAAAAATCTCTCTTAGCAGGGCAACCTATGTGTCCCCATGCTTGAAATCAGGAAATAGAATGTCTCTGCCTTTCACTATGAGATTGTAAAAAAGGAGGTTCATTATCATTAACACTTCTGCTACTTTAGTACAATATGTTCTTAAATGAAACAAAACAACAAAAAAAATAGTTTTAATCTGCCTGCAGCCGGAAGCTCTTACTGTTGCAGTTCCTAATATTTTCATTTCTGTGGCTGGGAGATGCATATTTCAAGTGGAAAATTTTTTGTTTTTATGTTGCTTTTTTCTTTGTCATTTGTAAAATTGACAGAACTGAGGTTACTGTTACACTAATATGCTGTTTTTTCAATAATAGTTACTGTCGAGACTTTTTCCCAGTGTACTTTTGACTGAGATTTCAAAAGATAATGGAACTTAAAATGATAGCAAGATATGGTATAAAATCATGATTTCACAGAACAAACCTGTCATGATATTTTTGCAGAAGGATTTTTTTTTTCACCTATTTGTAGCCTGATCGTTTTGTTTGCTGTTTAGGGGAGGAAAAAAAAAAAAAAAAAAAGACAAAAGCAGAATTAGAAAGCATTTCTTTCTTTGTGCCTAATTTCTCATTGTAGCTGATAGGCAGAATGATTATGTGACCCAGACTGGGTGGCTGCCTTGTCCAGCCCTCAAAAACCCAATATGGAAACAGCTCTTTCACAGAAGAAATATGAAAATTCAGGGAAGCATTGTATGAGCTACAGTTGAAGAATCAGATGACATGGTCCTCATCTGTTCACAATAATATCATTTTGTGAAATATATTTCAAATTGTCACAGTTTACTAGGAGATCAAAGTAATTGCTCTATGTTAAGTCTAGTTCCTATTGAACTAACCAGTCATGGTATAGGACTTAAAACATATTCATAAATAACACTTTAGAAATCTTTATTTGTAATAAGCAACATGTAAGTATATCAAGAGCATAGCAGAGTAATCATCTTATTGGCTTAAAACTGGACATCCTTCTACAGTTCGTTCATTCTGAGTGGAACTTGAGACAGAAGATCTTCAGTAGCGTATCTCAAAGCACAGGGGGACAGGCTGCTCTGCCAGGGATGGCAGGGAGGGAGATGAGGGGATGGCAAGGCAGGTTGCACCCACCCCAAAGCACATAATGAGGTGGGCAGAGCAAGACTACTGTAGGCAGACAGGGTGAATTGTAGGCTCCTGACCACAGGCCAAGAGCTGACTGTGAAGAGCTAGGCCCTAACCTCTGATGAGGAAGAAGATGTTTGTAGTGGCTGTGGGAGCACACAGGGCCCCCAGGCAGCTGTTCAGTGAGCTGGACATCTCATTGCTCAGTTGATACTGGGGAAACATCAGTGCAGTGTTTTAAGTTAGATTAATCATCAGTTCTCTGGAAATCCCATCTTGAAAGTCTGGCCATCACTAGTTCTCCTTTTTGTAAGGACAGATTTTAAATACTGGGGCTAAGGAATACATCAAATAAGACCAAGTAGACAAGAATTTTCTCAGACTTTAATTAACTGGATAGGATTGGAAAAAAAGGAACTGCCATTACAATCTGATCTAGTACTTGATCTAGCAGCTGGTAACCCTGCCTGTGGCAGGGGGGTGGGAACTTCATGATCCTTGAGGTCTCTTCCAACCCAAGCCATTCTATGATTCTACAATTACCACAGCCAACACTCACTGAAATATCATGATAGGACACTGAAACAGTGTTGCTGTATGGATCATGTAAAAAGGCATGAAAGCACACAGCCAGGAGAAAAATACTTTATTTTGTCATTGCTTTTCTGTAAACTGTTTCATAAAATGTGTTAGCATGGATTCAGCAAATTGGTGGTTGTTTCAGAGAGTCTGGCAACATCTGCACTGGAATCAAAAGAATGGCAGCAGTTTATGGGGATAAACTTCTCTATCTCTACTGTGGCTCCCTGTGACTAAATCTAGTGCTTCTTGATCTTAATGATGACCAACAGTTCTTAAGAATGCAAATATTGTAATTAATTATTTATTTGTTATTTAGGAAACACATATTGTTATGTACTAGGGCACGCAAAGTATTGAGAAACTCCAAGATCTTGTTTGCCTGAAAGTAATAAGACTTCTGTCTTTTTTGGAATTCATATGCATGCATAAATACACATAGGTATACAGATGTCTTTTCATTGTCTTCTTCTAAGACTCCCCATTATAATGCCTGGATTTTATATAGTTTAAACTGTATACATTAATAAACAACAGACACGTATACATTAAGCTGTGTATCTTCCTTGTGTAATGCTGTACACACTTAAGTCAAGCATCTTCATGTTTTATAAGTGATCTTCAGCATACACAGAGAAGATGATTTAAATATCTTGCCTACATAATTTGCACATTAAAATAATATGCTGTGCTGAGGAAAACACAATAACTAGTACTGTGTTATACAACTCAATTATTAAGATCAGTTGGTGACAGATGTCTGGTTATTGAGCAGAACTCCATGCAAAAGTACCTGTGTTCTAGCTTATCACAGTCATATGGATGCTGGAAAATAGCAGTAGGCTGAAGTTCAGTGTTCCCACTGATAACACCTTCAATTAACAAATCATTACTTAAATAGAAAGTTATATGTCCAACCCTTCTTTTTTTAATTTTTTCTTTTGTGCTAATAAAGCTTTTTCTTTTCATTGTTCATTCTTCCATTTATTTACCCATGCCATTCTGATTGATATGATAATGCAGAAATAGCCTGATTAGGTGTCCACAAAACCATTTTCTTCAAGGAGAGGTCAGTGACAAAGCCTGGAAATTTTAACTCCTGATGACTGGAAAGCTATTCTCAAGCAGAGACAGATTCTAATTTACAAAATATTTTAGTAGAAAAATGTGAAATGAACAATTGTGCTTTTTGTTTGTAGGATATTACTAGGGAACATAAAGGAACTCCTACCAATACAGACGGAAGAAAAGTGGTCGGATTGAAATTAGAGATTGTACTGTATCTGAAGAATACATGTTTCCACAGCAAAATACAACAACAACAACAAAAAAACCCTATATGATTTAGCTGCAAATTTCTATCTCTAATATATCTACACCAGTCAGAGTTGAAGAATATCTATTTCTTTTAGTCTTGTGCTTATTCAAGCTAGTGCAGGGAGAGTACATAAAGATACAGAATGTGGTTGAAGTTACAATAATGTTTCTTTATATGCTCTGAGATAGAAAGGATAAGTTTTAGAAGAGCAAAGCAATTTTTGAGACGATGATTTGAAAACATCCATTGCCTGCTTCTGCTTTTCTTTTGATACAGAGCACGTCTGTAAACACCCACCTGAAAAGTAAATGTTTAAAATATGACCTCAAAATTAAACAGAGTAACTTTCTCCAGAGTAGTTGCTGTAGCATTTAATAATATTTGCTTTAACCTCATAGGAATGAAAAATGTCTCATTTTTAAATATTTGCTGGTTTAAAGTGTAAGGTGTCCTCTTCAAGAATGATTGACAAATGTGGAAATAAAGGGGATAAAAAATGAATCTATCTTCCTCTCTTTCCTACATCTGTGAGGCAATGAGATGTTCAAATTATCTGGATTTAGTCTGAAAGTGATGGCGATAGCAGAGTGCTTTCCTTGCAGGGCTGATGGCTGTTCCTTGCAGCACATGACTTGTGAGAAGTAGGCTTCTTGGATCTTGACATTATATTGCATATGGAATTCATTAGAAAGTTTCTTTGTATGAGACAACCACTGCCTTGGCTAACATGTTGGGGTTTGAAATAGGACCTCAAGAGCTAAGCTGTTGGAAGACATGAACTCTCCTCAGCAAGCAAGAAATTCATGTGCCATGGAAAAAGCTGAGGTGCTCAATAAGTGCTTTGCCTCAGTCTTCACTGGTAATCAGGCTCCCTATGTCTGCCAGGACCCTGAACCTCTAGGTGAGGGTGACAGGAGTGGATTCTGTTCCACCTAACACTGGAACAAGCCCAAGACCTTCTCATGAAACTGAATGTATATAAGTCCATGGGGCCAGATGATATGCATCCTAGGGTTCTGAGAGAGATGGCTGATGTGGTTGCCGAGCCACTCTCCATCATATTTGAAAAATCATGGCTGTCACGTGAAATACCTGCAGAATGGAAAAAGGGAAATGTTACTCCTGTTTTAAAGAAAGGGAGAAAGGATGACCTGGGGAGCCTCACCTCTGTGACTGATATCATGGAGCAGATCCTCCTGATTACCATGTTAAGGCACATATGAGATAAAGAGTTGATCCAAGACAGCCTGCATGGCTTCATCAAGGGCAGATCTTGCCTGACCAATCTGGTGGCTTTATATGATGGAGTAATGGCATGGGTGGACAGGGGAATGGTGATGGATATCATCTTCCTGGACTTCTGCAAAGCCTTTGACATGGTCCCTCACCGGATCCTTCTCTCTAAATTGGAGAGGTATGGATTTGAAAGAAGGACTGTTCGATGGATTAAGAACTGGTCAGCTGGTCACAGCCAAAGTGTTGTGATCAACAATTATATGTCTGGGTGGAGGCCAGTCACAAGAAGTGTCCCCCAAGGGTCGGTCTTGGGACCAGTGTTCTTCATCTTTATCAGTGACATAGACAATGGCATCGAGTGCACTCTCAGCAAGTTTGCAGACGACACCAAGCTGAGCATTGCAGTTGATACATTGGAAGGAAGGGAAGCCATTCCAGAGGGACGTGGACAGGCTGGAGAAGTGGGCCCGTGAAAACCTAATGAGGTTCAATGAGGCCACATGCAAGGTGCTACACTTGGGTCGGAGCAATCCCAGGTATTTATACAAACAGGGGGAAGATCTCCTTGAGAGCAGCCCTGCGGAGAAGGGCTTGGGGGTACTGGTGGATGAGAAGCTGGACATGAGCCAGCAATGTGTGCTTGTAGCCCAGAAGGCCAACTGTGTTCTGGGCTGCATTAACAGAAGAGTGGCCAGCAGGGAGAGGGAGGTGATTGTCCCCCTCTACTCAGCTCTTGTGAGACCTCGTCTGGAGTACTGCATCCAGGCCTGGGGCCCAAAGCACAAGAAAGACGCAGAGCTCTTGGAACAAGAGGAGGGCCACTAAGATGATTAGAGGGCTGGAGCACCTCTCCTATAAGGAAAGGTTGAGGGAACTAGGCTTATTTAGCTTGGAAAAGAAAAGGCTCCAGGGAGACCTCATTGTGGCCTTCCAATACTTGAAAGGAGCATATTAACAGGAGGGGGAATGACTGTTTATGAGGGCGGACAGTGATAGGACAAGGGGGAATGGTTTTAAACTAAGACAGGAGATCTAGGTTAGATATTAGGAGGAAGTTTTTCACTCAGAGGGTGGTGACACACTGGAACAGGTTGCCCAAGGAAGTTGTGGATGCCCCATCCCTGGAGGCATTCAACGCCAGGCTGGATGTGGCTCTGGGCAGCCTGGTCTAGTGGTTGGCGACCCTGCCCACAGCAGGAGGGTTGAAACTAGATGATCATTGTGGTCCTTTTCAACCCAGGCCATTCTATGATTCCATCATTCTATGATTCTATGATTCTATTTAAAGCAATATTGAGAGCGAGCTGGACAGCTGGCAAGTGCCCTAGGCTCAGGCCACACGCTAAAACCCCATGCTAAAAACTATGATTTTAATATGACCCTAGCAAGAAGGCAACTGGTTGCTTCTTTGCCTCCCATTCCCAGAAAATCTTCAGCTAAGAACAAGGCTTCTAAGTGAATGGTCAGATAACAGTAAAAAATGATGTAATAAATCTTTAAGTTACTTTTCAAGGAAAACTTGAAAAATTACATTCATTTCTAAAGACTTTAAGGAAATTTCCTCAGAAATATGGACCTCTGATACCTGGCAATTTGTTGAATCTACATGCATTTCTCTCCAGTATTCCCATTTATTTAAAGCATACACGTATATTTTACAGAAAAACGTCATAATCTCTATTTATTTAGACCACTAAACCTTCTTTCTCTGATGCTCTTGAGGACTTTGGCTTCAATAGGAGGGAGAGTGTAGCCCTTGGGGGAACTGTATGTTCTCTCAGGTTTTGCAGAAAATGTTCTCAAGAGGGCAGAAAGAAGAGGGTACTAATACCTACTGTATGCCTTCGCCCATTTATCCTGAGAGGGACATGTTTTCCTCTGTTTTTAGATGCCTTCTTTTTTGGATGAAGGCCAGGTCAGAGCTCCAGCTCCTCCTCCTTGGTTCTCTAGTCAGTGGGGTTTTCAACTGACTGCAGTTCAAAGTGTCTAATTGAAGCCTTGGTTGGAAAGAGGTCTGAAGGCACAAATATCCTATTGTCAGTAATGACTCCACTACAACACAGTAAAGCCAGAGACTCACTGTGAAAATAACAGCCTTTATTTCTGTGACATTGATTTACAAACTCTGTTGAGTTGCCTTCAACCTTCAAAACTCACAAAAAGAAACTAGATCTTACTTGCCTGCAAAATGAGGACTCTGCATAATTAAAAAAATTTCAGCAAAAACCACAGACCACAGTTAGTAGCAATGAATTACTGACCCAGAAAACACTTGCAGAGCTGACAGTGGTTTTTGTGTTAACAAATACTTATTACCAATTATAGCCATCTAAATGATGATAATCTCTATGCTTCATCTAATAATCATGTTTCCTTACACTGGCCATGGTTCTGCAAGTGTTTGCTAGATGTAGTTATATATCTAGTTATATACCTGTACGCATACAAGTAGACTCAGTAAAAGCCATGATACTGAATTTAAAGATAACCCTGCAAGCAGTCAAGTATTTGATTTTAAATTATGGTTGTTGTAGTCCACTACAGACATCAAGTGTTTTTGTCTGTTGTAGACAAGCCCCTATTAAGCTGACTAATTAAAAACACAGTTTGTTACCCACTATGTTTAGGTATAAATTTGAAGATGTTTATTTTCAACATTACCCTTTTGCAACATAACAACAGTGACTGTAAGATAACTTTCCTCTGTGTCAGGGAGATGACTACTCTTTTACTGTATTCTCAGATGAAAAGCCTCACTGCTTCTAAGAACTAGTTCTCATCAGAGGTAATGGCAGTACTTCGAATTTCCCACTTATAAAACAAAGTTCAGAGGCATTCAGCATGCTTAATGCTGCTGATTACAGAGGTGAAACGACATTCAGAGAAATGAAGTGATTTATACATATTGATCAGATTATTATCTCTTTTCTGACACTTGATTTCCTACAGGAAAAGGGATCAACTGTGTCTTGTATAAATAATCACATACCTGGCTATTCAGACTCCAGGTATACCTAGACATCTGAGTTGTATCACAATTACCAGAGAAAATCCCCTTTGGGAATATTTTTATCTCTCAGAAATGATATTCCAGCATTATAGGGAAGAAAAACCTATTGACCTTCCTTTTTTAAAGGCTCAGGTTTCAAACAAATAATTGTGTTACCTTTGTTCCCTCTCATTACTGTGTGTTTTGCAAACTGAAATGTCTGTTGAAAATGTTTATCTGTAGCTATTTGATTCTCACAGAATAAGAGGTAAACAAAGGTGTTAAAAGAAGGCTGGGAAAGATTTCAGAAGGTCATCCCTCTGTCCCAGAGACAGGATCAGCTATATATAAATTATTACTGACATCGTCATGAAACATCACTGATCATGTTCTTACAGATATTGACTAAGAGAAGATCGGCAGACTCTTCAGATAACCTATTGCAGTACCTAGTTATTTTCATTGTTAGAGAATGTCTTTGTGTCTTAGATGTATGAGCATGCAATTTAAGCCCATTATTTTTTTGCTCTGTCCTCAACAGACATTATTACTTCCCCTTTTGCAACAGCCTTTTACATATTTGAAGGCTGTTATCATGTCTCCCCACAGTCTTTCTTCTCTTTAAGAGTAAACAAATGCTGTTCTTTCCTCACAGGTCATGTTCTCTAGACCTCTGATCTGTTTGTAACTCTCCTCTGCACTCTCTCCACTTGATCTGCTTTTCCCTTGGGAAACAGCTGAGAAATTGCCTGCAGCCCATGAAGGAAAAGGATTATTTCCTCTGTCTCAAATATGAAACTTCTATTTGTACATGTCTGTAAGTTTGGAGTTTTTTTTTTTTCTCAACAATGTGGCATTTCTTTGTGCACAGTTTAGGATCTCCCTTTATCCTCATTCCCTCCTTTGCAAACCTGCAGTCTAACCACTCATTTCCCAGTTGTTTCAGCTGGAACATAGTATTTTTAAATTATTTACATAAATCCATTTGTCAAGAACATCTTGAAGTTGAATCATGTTTCTCAAAATAACTGAAATAATGGCTGGTATCAAATCTCAGCAGAATCTTCTGATATCCTACTTCATACGTAACTATGTAGTATGGCAGTAAATCCATTAAAACGTCACCCTGTGATTTTCACATAAGTATTAAATCTAAGGCTGGGCAGAGAAAAGAAGCCCTCTCCAAGCTAATGTAGTGCACGTCTCTTTCTCAAAGACTCTTATTTTGTCATAGATACAAATTAGGTTTGGTGGTTCTTGAAATAATAGTACTAGTTGTTATTAATTTCTGTGTTATCTTTGAGATACTCAAAATGGATTGAGATTTATTTTAGTATTTTGAAAAGAATTTAAGTTTGTCTGACCAGTTACCACCCTGCTGAATACTTCCCTTCCCTTTCTCAAAACTAGTCATTCATTTGCTGTTTTCTATCTTCTTGAACCTCACCCAGTAATAAATTGTTCCGAGAGCTCTGCGATGATTTCACTCCTACCCAACCCAATTTAAACATATTGTCCATGTAAACAATCTTTTTTTTCCCGCTTCTAGGCTGACTTCATCACCCTTTGTTGCTTATCTTTGTTATACATAAGTTTTATTTCCCCGTCAGTTTTCTTACTGAAGGTATCCTGTTAGTTGGCCTTATCTGTGTTCACTATTAGAATCATAGAATCATCTACGTTGGAAAGACCTTCAGGTTCAGTAAGTATTACAGAGTGACAGAATTGCAGGGGTTAGAAGAGACCTCATGGAACCAACTAGTCCAACTCCCTGCTAAAGCAGGTTCCCTACCATAGGTTGCACAGGAAAGTACCCAGGTGTGTTTTGAAGAAAAGGAGACACCACAACCTCTCTGGACAGCCTGTTCCAGTGCTTTGTCAATCTCAAAGTAAAGAAGTTCTCTCTCATGTTTGTATGGAATTTCCTGTATTCCAGTTTGTGCCTATTGCCCCTTGTCCTGTCTGCATCACTGAAAAGTGTCTGGCCCCATCCTCTTTACATCTGCCCTTTAGATACTTATAGTATTGGGGAATATAGAATTCCTTTCCAACTGAACAGATCGGCTTTCTTCTTACCAAAATATGATTACAGAAATTTCCTGTTTGCCTTTCATTTTTCTTTTTCTCAATTATGTCCTCTCATGCTCAAACAACTTCTTAAATCACATCCTCTGTTATTTGACGTAATTGGCTGCCCAGCAAGGTTGTGAATGCCTCCTCCCTGGAAGCATTCAAGGCCACGCTGGATGGGGCTTCGAGCAATCTGGTCTAGAGGGAGGTGTCCCTGGCTATAGCAGGGTGTTGGTACTAGATGATCTTAAAGATCCTTTGCAACCCGAACCATTCTACGATTCTATGATTCTATGAATTTTTGCTTTTGTATTTGTTATCCATACATTAAAGGTAGAAAGATTGCCTCGTGAGGTACTTCCAGTATTTTCTGTGTCTGGGAGAGTTCACACTTCTTAATTCAGTCAAGAAAACATCAATCATTTATTTCTAGAGGTCTCAAGATAGAACTAGTATTCCTTATGTTATTAGCAAGCATGGAGTTTATTCTGCTAGTATTTGCTCCCATCATGGGAGAAGCTCTGATGCTCTAGAGATTTAGGCAGAGGGGTAGCAAGTCTATTTGCTTTTCCCTTTTCTCTCTCTGCATTTCCTTCCTCCAAGCCCTTTCCAGTTGCCAGTCTCTTTTGGAATATTAGCTTTCATCTACAGAGTGGTTGGCGTGTCTTAAACATACTTATCCTAATCTTGCACACCTGCTCTCACTCAGTCTTTTCTTTAGCTCTGCAATTCATCCTGTTCACCTGAGCAGGATGATTTTGAAGTAACAGGGTCAAAGAATAATTAAACGGAGAAAGGCCTCCCAGAGGCTCTAATCCAAAACACCGTTCAGAGCAAAATCAACTCCAAAATCAGATGATTCTGTTCGTGGCCTTGTTGTTCTGAGTTTAGCAGGTCTCCAGAGATGGAGATTCTGCAGCTTCTGTGGGCAGCTTGTTCCAGGGCTGAACCACTGTCATTGTGAAACACTATTTTTCCGTATATCTGGTTGGAATTTCCCTCGTGACTGCTGCCTCTTGCCCTTTCTCTGTACAAATGTCAACACATTAAACTGCATTCAGTCTTACTGTGTGGTGAGGGCTGAAGCTGTAGGATACACAGAATCCAAGTCTAGTCTATATATGGACTTGTGATCATTTCTTCCTATTTCAGGTAGTTTCAATCAATCCATAACCTTCGAAAAGGATAAAAAACAAAGGGGTGTGATGTGGTGATACTTCTGGCTAGTGTAAATGCTGCTCTTGAAGTGCAGGGGCAGGAGGGAAAATGCAGCTTTTCCGCAAAGATATGCAATTTTCCAGGTGCAGGTTTTCCCAAAACTCCAAGCAGATGTAGCAGCAAAGAATATAAAACCATAGAAAAGAAAAATATAGGAACATGTAATCAGTTACTACTTTTTTCAAGTTGGATAATTTATCTTGGTTTCTTATTTCCAAAGTTTGGCAAGGAACAGAAGTAACAAAAGTGAGAGTAATAGAGTAGAGATAAAACATGAACACAGTGTGCTGGAAAGCAAAATGCTATATCACCTTTTCCCTATAAGAATTTGTCTGTCCTTGTGAGGCATCTTTCAGATGTTCTTGTTTATCTCTCTGCACATTTGAAAAACAAATTCTAATCATTAAGGCTGCTTTCTTTCTTAGCTGTGTCATAAGGTTAGGTTAAAAGGATAGACATCTTTTCTGTTGAGTGGAGATATATTAGGAGATGGTGACTATTGCCTGGCAGGTTACTGTGATGAGTGTTAATTAACTTCATTGATACTTCTTAGATATACTGTCCCTTCTGTCCATCTACTGAGTGATATGAATATCCCGCAGTAAGATAATTTGTGACTTTCAGTCAATTTACTAAGTAGCAAGTTAAAATATCATACAAAAATACTAACTAGAAATTAGCATGTGCATCACAAAAGCAAACACATGAAGTCACTGTCATTCAGTAAACTTTGGGAAGATGCAGAAGGGTATCAAAGAGCTTCTTGTGAAAAAGTCTTTGTGTAGGGTGTGAAGAAACTATAAATCTACTTCTCATAAATCCCCTCCTAATGATGGAGGAGCATACTGAGAGATGGTGCACAAGGAGGACATTCACAATATGTTAACAGAACATCCTTCTTGACTTCGTAAGTCCACTTAATATTTCTTATGCTCACACCCTCAGAAAATCTCTTATGATTTATATTCTTTCTTAGTAATCATTTCAGATCTTTTTTGCAACTTTCTGCGTAAGTAAGATCTTAACGGCAGAATACCAACCTGTGACAATATGGCTTGGCCAGTCTCCTGCTGGCTGAATGCTACTGCAGATATAAATCAGGATGTTTCATGAGTCCTTGGCTGTTCTGTATCTGTTTAGTACTGTTTCTAACAACTCAGACACTAAACTCTGTACACAGCAGAACTTACATACGTGTGTACAGATACAGCCACTGCTTGAGGCTAATATGCACAGAGGCGACTACCTACACCTTATGAGCAGATTGAGTGCATTCTCTGTGCTGAATCCATGAGCATCAGGAAGCAGTACTCTCTCAGAGACTATTATGTAACTGATACCTATCACTATGCAAAAACGTGAATAAATAAGGGCTGAAACCAAGGCCATAGGTGGCCAGAGTTTTCATTTAGACTAATTCTGTCCTGGGTGATTTGGGAAAGATATTATCAAATTTAATCATTACCAGTGCTTATCTTTTTGAGTCTTTGAGGTATATGATGTGTGTATTGTGGCTCTTAGCCACAAGGTATTGGCATAGAACACATACTTTTGGGAATTTTTTTTTTGCTATAAATCCCTACTGACAATTTCGAAGACAAGGTATACGATGCACTGAGTTTCAAGGAGATAAATTTAAGGGTAAAAATAGCTGTGAAACTTTATTTAAATCATATCATCAAAGCTGTTATGTACAACAAGCTTAAGAAAGGTGGCATTTCTGAATATCTATGGTGCTAATAGTGTACTATTGATAACAAATAACCAAATCTTAGAATAAGATATTTATTTCTGACTCCAATTGATAAAAAAAAATCATTGTTTCTATGATATACTTTTTGAAAAATTACTGAAACATACTGTTCATTAAAACAAACTGTTCTATTGAACTTTCTTGCTGTTCCAGAAACTTACTGCTTCAAACCATTTGATTTTGACATTATTGCAGTTTCTGATTATTTCAAGAAGGCATTCGGTCTTCTTCCATGGAAGCTTTAACACTGACAGCACTTAATTTTGTCTCTTCTAGTGAAAGAGTGTTTAAAACATACATAGAAATATTCAGTAGAATTTAAAGTGAAATAACAAAATAGCACTTGGAATCACTTACTCATGCTGTGGTTTTGCTTTCAAAACATACTAAAAATTCTTAGAAGAAACAAATAGACTGAATTATAGTTGTATCATCTGTGATCCATCACAGGTAAATAGTTGCCCAAAGCAGTCATTAATCAAAAGTTTCCTTTCATACCAAAAGCATTTTTTGTGATGCAGAAATAATAACAGTTTAAAATGTTTCTGGTCTAAGACCTGATACCTCAATATACACCTCCTGGATAAAATTATGTGTAAGAAATATATGAAACCTGTAAGATTTATGAAGATACCAAACTGAATGTTAGCAGATAGAGTGTCTTCCTGATATAAAGAAAACCAATCATGGTAATTTTTTGCCAAGTATGTTTGAAATGAAGCCAGAATATCAAAATATCAGCAAATTTCTAAGCAGTGTTGCCCAGACTTCTGCATCTTTGTGAAGATAGGCATGTTCAAAACTGCGTGTGAATGTGCATGTCTGCACGCACAAATTATTGTTGTGGAAGTGTGGCATTACGATTTATCCTTTGTTTGACAAAACAAAGATATCTGCTTCATTTCTACAAGCCTAATTACCAAGCCTTTAAATTTGCTCTCTCTTTCAAACAGCATGTCAGACATCACTCCTTTCCTGCTGGAAATGGAAGAGAGCTAGTTAGCTACTTCATGAAAGTGAGGACATTCTTTACCCATAAAGTGTATTTTCAACAGTGGTTGTTATTCACGCTGCCCAAACATGCTGGAAAAGAGATTTTAGTGTGTAGGTCTGTTCTTTATACTCAGGTGCTACTGAATGACTTCCATTATTTTGTGGCACAAATTCATCCCAAAGGATTTCAGCTTGTACTGGTCAG
Organism: Pavo muticus; assembly: GCA_016647715.1. NCBI lineage: Eukaryota > Metazoa > Chordata > Aves > Galliformes > Phasianidae > Pavo > Pavo muticus. Next base: position 2,198,717 of record JACDJE010000321.1, read on the forward strand.
GATCAGGAAAACTATGATATTCCTACTTCTGCCTCTCTCTGTTTTGCTCCCTCAGAGTCTCTGAGAAATACAGATTGCTGAGCACTGATGTAATTCTCAAAGGAAGATGGAGATGGAAATCACTCCTTACGCTCTAAGAATTATACAGAAACATAGATTCTTTACATGAAAAAAAAAAATGGTATCTAGTTTCTGGTTTTAAATAGAGAAATCTTCTCCAGACTTGCTTATCTTCTACTTAGCACGGTGAATTCTTGTAGAAGTATCTCTTTGGAGACACTCTAAAGAGGCATAAAGAATGTCAAAAATAAATGCCAAAAAGCATGCAAAAAATAATAAGTAAAAAAACCAAACCAAAACAAAACAAAAAAACCAGCTCCAGAATAGCAGCAGAAAATTGTTGGACAAAATAAGAAAGCATTCGCTAGAAGAGATAACTAAACAAAAAGCAAACTGCAAAGCTTAGAAAGATTTAAAGGAAGGTAAAGAATCCTTAAACAAGCAGTAGTTTGTGCAGGCAGGAGAATCACGGAGATTTGCTTTAGCCAAAGACAAATGTAGGAAAAAAGGAAATAAAATGACAAAAACTTGCCAAAATGTTACTCAACCTCTTGTAATTTGGGGACTTGACTTTCAAAATATCAGGTCAGTTGAACAACATTTTTTTCCTCCAAGAACCGTAGACAGAACCACAGCAAAGAACAATGAATAGAGGTTAATTCTAGAATTTGGATACAAATCAGGATGTGGTAAGGCCTGTTTATAGGTCTTGGATGTCTGATGTTCTCTGATTACATTAGGATCTCCTATTACATTAAGGGTATTGAAGTAGCTACCATGTAAGGATTGTGCAATGACTTGTATCAAATGACCTTGGAGTTCTTCATCTCATTCCTGTAAGTCCTGGGTCAAAAACTCCCGTTGTCCCTTTTGGCAGTTGGTAGAAAGAGCTTGAAGTGACACTTCTCATGCCAATTTGGCCTTCTCTACTGCAATAGGTGGACAAGCTTCTTTGGGAAGAATGTTGCCTGTGGCATAGTTTGATACCTGCTCAATTTACATGAACATATTGAAAGAGGTATAAGGAAGTCATTAGTGAGAGTCTTTCAGAGAAGCTTCAAGAAGCTTCAACAGTTCCTAGGAGTCTCTAGTTTTCACTGCTTAATCAGAGAAAGTAGTGGTAACATGATTATGAGGCCAGGCACAAATTCTCTTCCCTGTACTGAGTCTACTAATAAATAAGATAAGGTTTAAAAATCATTCTGTCGTTTACCTTGTCTGTCATTTTCCATCAGGGTAGTTTCAGAATTAGGCACGCTATCTAAAAAGTAATACTGTTTTCAGAGATCAAATTTTATTGAGGATAAGTCCTTTCCTATTGAATGCCGAGGCTGTTAGCTTAATTAGCAGTTCTGTTAACAAAAGAACATTCTTGTTTTATGCAAAATGCTTCCTGGCTCTTCACAAAAATATCTCAAGAGCTTCTGAAAACAAAGAAATGTGCAGGAACCTGTTGGCTTAGGAACAAGAGAGAATAAAGGCAGGACTACAAGTTAGCAAAAACTGAACTTTGCTGTTGGTTGATGAAAAAGAACATTGCTTCTACAGTAAATGAATAGAGGGTTTTGCCCTTTAGTTCATACAACTTCTATTGCAAAGTTTCTGTCTTTATACTTGCAATGCTTTTAGCTCTCTACTATCTGAGTGTTTCATCATGCTAATAAATTTATCCCTGCAAACCCCTCTTGACAAGGAGACTTTGTATTATTCCTATTTTACAGATATGACAGATTATGTGATCTAGCCCCAAATCACACAGTGTATTTAAGAGAGATCAAGCAGTAAGGCTTGAAATTCCTGAGTGCTTTGCCATAAATCAATCATTCTACTTTTCCACAACTCAAAAATTTTACTTGGAAGACACTGTAATAGCAAAAAGTAGTTCTTGAAAAAAGACCATAATTTGTCTTAGAAGCCATGGAGTGAATGCTGAAGCACAGGGAAGTGCAAAGTGAGGCCATTATATCCGATATACAATTTTCTGCATCAGAGGCTGATCCACATCAGATTTATATCTTCCAGCTGGTAGGACCAGACTGAAGCTTTATTAATTAAAAATTAAAAAAAATATTTTTAGAAGCTATCAGAAGTCAATCAGAATTACAACAGATATAGCCAAATGTGGTAAAGTTAGAAAAAGCTGTTGTTTGGAGTCCAGCTGTTTCTCAATGGTTTTCTTCATGTAATTGTTTCATAAGGAGTAGAAAGACCTAAGTGCTTGACTTGCTGGTCCTGTGCTTGACAGAATCACTCACCAAGAGGGACACCAGCTTCCACTCAGAGAATGTCTGAGCAGCTTAGACCATAATTGACTGTTCATGGCTCTTCCTTTCTAATGAAAAATATGTGTCTATCTATCTATCTATTTCTCTAGCTATCTAGCTATCAGTCTATCATCTATCTCTATCAAGTATTCTCAGTTCCTCCTATCTCCTATGTGAAACTAAAATTAAAACATGATCTATGAAGAGCCCGAACAACTCATCAGGTTTGTTTTTTCTCTGGTAACTTTGTAGGCAAATTTCTAAGCACCATATAAAGAATAAATTCACATGCAGATAAGTGAATTTTGATTACTGATGGATTAAAGAATTAGAATCAAATTAATGCCGTGAATGTGACTTCATAAAAACAAGTCTGTATTTGTAGGCCTGACTGCACTATCTGAGAAAGCTGAATATCAAACTGAAAAGTAACTGTGTGGATGCTATATGCTAGAGATTTTGTGGTCTGAACCACTCACTACAATGAGTTGGGAGGATCAAATATCAAGTATTCAAAGAATTAGCAAACTGAAAGGGCCCCCTCAATAAAAAGGTAAGAAATCGTCAAGTGGGGAAATGCCTCAAGTGGTACTAGAGAGTCCTATATTAATTCTAGTGTTATTTTAGTTGTACACCAATGATGTACACCAAACATATGGAAATCAAAGAAAGTAAGACTGGAAAGAGTCTTCAGAGACCATCACTTCCAAGAAAAATTCAAGGTTTTCATGCCACTACCTTCAGCTAGTGCCCAACTTGCCATTAATGTGGACAAATCCTCAGCCTCTTTGGACAGCCTGCTTTGGCAATACAGGAGGATCATGATTCTTTGTCCTTTCTAAAGTCAATGTGGAAAATAGATTATTCCCCTCCCGCTGGTTTTTCCATATCTGAAGATGGTTAGTCCTACAGTTGTTCTCATTTCTAGACTAAGTACTATTGACTGTCACCTTCTGCACATAGGTCATGTCTCTAGACATTTTTGGTTTTTAGCCGTTTTTTTAATTTCTCCTCCAGACTTTGTTCACTTGCTCCACAATTGTCTGAAAAGAGGAGGAAGGAGGATGAAGAAGGGAAATCCCTAAATTTCCCCAATACAGGCAAGATATTTGAGGTGAAGTTTTACCAAAGCCAAGTAAAACTACTCTGTGCATCTTCCTGCTCATAGAGACACTGTTTGCCCTTTTCACACTGTTGACACTGTGAATCACATCTGATTGTCATCTTTTGTAAGGCCTAGATCCTTTTCTTCTAAATTGCTTTCTAGACCACTGTACTTCACCTTGGACTGGCACAGTTGATTGTCCTTGATGAGATTTCTAGACTAAGTTGGTTGCCTCTGTTTTTCTTTTCTCAGAATATATTTCTCCAATTTGCCAGGATGGTTTTGCATTCCTATGTTGTCTTTAAGTGCACTGCACATCCCTCCTGGCTATAAACATGGCCAATTAGCTCTTGGCCTCATGAGATCTCAGTAACAATATATAAAGCAAAACATAGTTTTATGTTCATTGGACATCATTTTTCTCATCTGTAAGAATAAATTAAATAAATAAATGTGGGACTTGTGCAACCCCAACATTAACTGCATGGTCTCTGTCCATATTATTATTATTATACTTCAGCATGTGTCACCTGCATCCAAACTCTGTCTGTATTGGAACTGACTCTGTATTAGCTACTGAACAGTATCTGGGGATCATGTGAGAGGGCGATCTTCAACCCAACCCAGAACTGTGTGAGGACAATGTCAACTGGGTAGTCAAGTTCCACTGGCTGGGAACCTCCCCTGGTTTTCTGTTTAATTTACTAGTATTGACTTTGCCAGTGTTAGCAGACAGGCAAATCTAAATGAAGTGAATTTGACATTTGGAACCTGATGGTGTGGTCTCTGTTGTATGCAGGCTCTAAGCATAACCACTCATGTTTGACGATAAGAGTCATTAAGAGATAAGAAGTGTTCCTATTTGGCATTGTAAAGCAGATGTCTACCTACCTACCTTTTGCTGTAAAGCAGTAAATTACTGTTTAGGCTTAATCTGATCCAAATCTTTTCTGAGTGAATGAGTTAAAAATAAGCAAAAAAAGGCAGAAAATTATAATGAGTACTTCTCCAGCTGAATGGCTCACTGATCCCAAACCCAGCACCTGTACAACATGTTGTTGGTATGCCCATAAACTGCTTGGTCACTCAGAAGAGTCTATACAAAGAAAAAGCTGAATTCCCAGCGCCAGTGAGAAAAAATGGTTTATGCTCCAGTATATCTGGTTGGGTATGTTGTTCCTATTAGATGTGCTGCTTATTTCTGAAAGATTACATTATTCTTTTTCAGTTGAAGGATAGTGAATTTCTTCTTTCCCTTGTGCCCAATCATTCATCAATGAATTAAATGAAGTACAAGATTGGGCATGAACTTTTGACACTGCATTTGGCATCAACAGAGCAGTTCCGTAATCTCCAGTGCTGCTGTTTGTTAGTTTGTTAGAAACAGAGGGCTGCTCTGTTTATCCAAGTTCTTGTACTGGAGCCTAACCTAGGACATTTCAGCTTATGCAAGTACACATAAGCAGGCTGAACAATTCAGCATTTGATAAAAGTATTTGTGTGCTATGCAAAAGTCTTTAGCATCTACCTGCCCTTGTGGTGCCCAAGGCCAAACGATAGATTCAGAAAATAATATTCATCAACCATGAGACCTTGAATATGCATAAGATTACAGCTTTTGAGAAGAATCAAGAACCATGTCAGGACTGGGAAGGCTCCAAATTTTTTCCCTCAATCTTATCTAGAAACTACCATGGGTGTGCAACACAATTTTTGTTGCAGATAACTTGACCAGGTTGAGCATGGTGCACAACAGAGCAGAAGCTTCTTTTACAACCAGGAGTATAAATGGAACATCACAACTGTTAATGATTTGCCTATCTCATGAAGGACAGAAACATGGAAATAAATGGCTCTGAAAAAATCTCAGAGGTGACAGAGGACAGAAAGCACCATGTTCCCAGTTGTATTCACGTGTGTCAGCTCTCCAGGGCTGTCTGGGAGTGCTGATAAATTTCACCTCTTTTGCACATTGTATGCATTTGTAATAGGCATTTGTAAACTCCTCACCTTCATGCTTTACAGGAGGACTTTTCAGTGATTTCTGCTTAGATAACATTTTATTCCCCTTCCACACATTCTTTCTTTCTAGAGACCTAGCTGAAGAATTTTGTTGCTGAGGGATCACCTATGATTCCAGAATAGGAATACCCAGCAATGTGCTACTGGTCTCCTTTCATGTTTTTGGCTCTAACTGAAATACTCTTTCCACTGTGATAATCTTTCATTCTGGTTTTGGCTCAATTCAAAGTTCTAGATAGAAAAGGGAGCAAGTTCATCAGGAGGGACTGGAAGAACCCAGTTCTTCCACAATTCTGTGAGGGCAAGAATAAAGTCTTCAAGTGGTTGACAGTGCAGTTCCACAAAGGCAGTGGGAGAATGAAGATCTATGTACCTGCAGCCTGTGGTGATACCTAACTCCTGGTTATTTCCTAGACCTGGAGTGACATTCACTTCCTTCTCCATCATAAGTAATTCTGCAATATGGAAACTTACAGAAAGCAGAAAGAAAACCGTAAGAATAATGCAGCACAAGTATCCAAACAAAATCTATGGGACGAGCAGTAAAACAACTACATCTTCAGGGGACATCCAAGCCTGCTAAGATGTCCATACTTTGCTCCATATGTGCTGCTTTTTTAGAATATGGTAATTTGCTTGGAGCGTGTTTAGGATACTCTGCTTGCTCTGGGTGTTTCCTATTGGTTTCCCTGGGAAGGAGTTATTTTTCAGCAGATGTTACCATGAGAAAAATATTGATACCTACATAATGTATGAGAAGTTCTTCTAGGAATCACATGAAATGTAGCTAATGCTGTATGCTCAGAAATCTCACACATACACATACAGACAGAGTATTCTTAGAAGGCAGAGTCCCTGACTGAAGTCAGAATTTGTTTTGCATGTACCTTTCCTGAATGATAGGGAACTCAGAAGCAGGTCTAAAAAATTGAGTGGACAGATACATTTTGCTTCTTACCGGTTAATAAACTGTTTTTCATCTGAGTTTGTTTTCAAGGCTAGTAAAGAAAGGTGTTCAGTACATAACAGAGTGGATCATTTGTTTCCTAGCTGGCTTTTTTCTGTTGAAAAATTCTGGAGAAAAATGTCTAAATGCTAATTCATGGCAACTAGCTGAATGGCCAGTTTCCCTTCCCCTGCCTGATTTCTCTTGCCAGTTAACTGGATTACTTGTTGTTTAGGGAGTCAAAAATTTGGGGGCAGACAAACAAATTCATTTTTTATTCTCTCAGAACCACTCTACCACCATTTTTTGTTAAAGATTCTATGTCTTTATTTTTATCTAAAGACATTTTTTCACAGATGTATTTTGGTTTCTTTCCCAATGGAAAACTGTATTTTCTCTCCACTTCTGCTATTAACCTGCAAAATAATCAAGAGACAGGAACACATCAGATGAGATTCACATAATGAAAAGTGTGACTCAGATTTTAAAGGAAATAAGCGATTATTCAAATAAAAGTCATAATGGGCCTTTTTTTCTTTCTTCCATGCTACTGCTCACACCTGAATACTTTTGCAGAGGCTGGTTTAGAATCTTTGCAACAGAGAAAAAAGTGTTCAAGCTAAGAAAGGTTTCTTAACCAGACTGAACTTCATATAAGATTCTCAAACCATGCATTACATTCACTGTGTTAGTTAATATGTTTCAGCAGCTGCTTTAATGCAGTCAGTAGGGCAGAATCAGCCATGTGCACATAAGAACTCATTGGCAGCTTGACTTGTTTCCCAGGTGACGTTTCATTTGTTTATTGTTATTTTCAGAATGAAAAAACATCCACACAGACAGAAGTTTCAGTACATTCTTGAAGATAATTGTGAGTGATACCTGAGGCATGAAAAGTTTACTTTAATCTGGAACGTTGGTTTTGACAGACTGATTGGATGCTGCTTGCTTTTCTACTCTAAACCCCCAGAGCTACTTCAATACACAATAAGGAGGAGAGATATCTCAACACTGTAGCTGTAGAAAGCATAGCAAGTAAAATGCAAGTGCTTGGGAACATGTTTTAGTTGTCATTTGTAAACAATAACTGAAGAATAGAATAGAAGTATAGAACAGGAACAAGGAACAAAGTAAATATAGGTTAGCCATGAGTCAGTTTTTTGCTTCTATACTTTAACTGCGTATTGGTTGAATCAAATGAAATAAAGGAAACATAAATTAGTTGCTCTCTTGGTCTCGTCTTTTGTATACAGGTAGTATGGCCATGAAATTTTTTTGTGAACCTCTGAAGATGCTTGCAAACTACTGCAAAATATGAAAGTACATGCAAATGAAAGATGCTAAACCAATGAGTCAGCACAAAGAAAACTCCTTTCCAAGTAGTAGCGGCTAAAAATGCTCTGGTTTGTACGGGCGTAAATTTTCACTTCTCACTGACAAGTATATGTTGACAGCACTACAAGCAAGTGGAAAGGCCTTTCCAGAGAGAGAGGAAGGGGGATAAGCTCGTGCAGAAGTATAGGAAAACTGGAGCTGTATGCGGAGACAGCATGAGGGTTACGTTTGTGTTTTTTTATGGTGCTTATGCAATGCCTTCCAAGTCTAGATCAGTTTTCTTTGTTTGTAAGATTTCTTCTTATTTGCTATGTTTTACCCAGGTCCAAATGGCAAGGATTAATGAATTTGGGTTTTGTTTATGTTTGTTTCCACTTTGTCTAGCATATAGAATATGGTCCATACTACAGGTTTATCAGTGTCTCATCTTCTCAGTCATTGCAAGGGTTCATGATTTTGGCAGTATTTTCTCTCCTCTTGTTTTTAGTGGATTGATACAAATGTTGAGGTCTAGGGAGAGGACAAAAATATGCCATATATTTCCTTCTATTATGTTGAGTTTTCTGTCGCTTGGTGTCTTCTGGAGTTGAATGAGATGGAGTTTCAGTGTCATGTCTTGTCTCTTGCACGCAGCAACCTCTCACGTGATTATCTCCAGTGGGTGGTTCTGGTGGCACTCTCTGCTGTACAGAGATGAGATGCCATCTTATGGACGAAGGCACAGGCCTAAGAGGAGCAGTACTTTGTGCGTGCACACATTCAGTTCATTTCCACTGAGATTTTGCATCTGGTAGGTCAGACAGGAATGCCCATTTGAAAGGAGGCTGTCCCCAGAACTCCTGGAATGCATACTGTCTGTATCTCATTGCCAGTGACAAACGAGTCCCCTAAGCTCCATTTCCTTTCCTCCCTCAATAAAGAAAAAAAGACATGAATTTAGCCCCTGCAAAGGTCAGTTAAGGAGAAGTGATCTGATATTTACAAAAAATTATAATTTTTTGTAGGCAATTTTGTGGTGGAAAACTTTTTTCAGCTCCACTAATACACTCACAAAAATTTTGGAGCCAGACAAATGCGTATAAGTCTAGACTGCCAGTGCGCTTTTCCCTTTATATCTATCTCATTTCTACATAGAAGCTGTTCAAATAGGAACTGCATATGTATGCACATGCAGTGCTGCAGCACATTTGTACTTCCCTCCTCATATGTTTTCACTCTAAGACACTTCATCTGTATTCAGAGCAGCGGTATGCAACCCTGGAGCTTCAGAGGATTTTGTCTGAACTGAGGAGTAAAATCTAAAGTATTCTCTCCCTTGGGAGCAGCAAGCAGAGAGAAAGGCAACAGAGGGGCCAGCTTGCCAATACATTTTTAGATAAACCAATTGCTGCTGTGTGCTTACAGACAGTAATTAATCCTGTCCCTGGGACTTGAACTTGTTGCCTTTTGGAAGAACTAGGAAAAACATTACCCTTGGTCAGTGAACTGGAGTAGGCCATAGGTTTGTCATGTTAGGTTATTTCATTATTTGCTTCTCCAGAATGGATTGCAGGCCCTAAAGAAGAAAATAGAAATGTGGATTATGAGAATTAGATTCAAACAGCCATAAGTCATTATCCATTCTATGATATGATTCTATGGTCCCATGCCAGGTATCTGGTTCCTGCCTGGCTCAGCAGTGTGCTGGGGTGAGTGAGGGTGTTCCTTTCAAAGGCTAGCGAATGGGAGTGGACAAATTTCTGTCTCTGCGTCAGGGTAGGTGGTGGGTGTGTTAGTGTATTTTGCATGAATAGCCTCAGAAAGTTGCTGCAGATAAGTCTGTATATCAAAAAGTAAAAACAGTATGTTTTATACAGATCTGTAATTGTTTGCACATTGAGCCAGAAAAAGAAACCTGTTTTTGTATTAAAATCTGTGAAAAACTACTGCTTACAAGCCTTCTCATATTGTTCTAATGCTTTGATAATTCTAAGCTTTTGATCACTGCAACAGCTAAAATACTTTGGTTGGTTCTTTTTTTTTTTTTTTTCCTGTTGTGGAATTCATTTATTTATTTTATTTACCTAGATCATTGATTTTTGCCCGGGGCCAGCTTTAAGTTCTGTCACCACATGTAGGTGTGTGTGTATCAGCTGGTCCAATGCAGTGAGCATGCTGCTCAGGCATGGTATGGTTATTGCTCCTACATGGTATATATTTTCTCTTTTACTGCTATTTTTAAGAGTCAAGAATAAAGTTAAGTAAGTGTACAGAATAGCTTGGGATATCGCTTTGCTGGAGGCACTTGATTAAAGGACAATATTAACCTGTAATGATTCTGTTAAGTTTATTAGCCTGTTGTGACGCTAATTTGTAGCTAATTGTTTTTCTCCTAGTTTATAGTTTTGAATAAATTGGTGAGCCAAAATTTGGCCCTGTGCCTTTTAATGTCATGGTCTTTCCTTGCTACTTTTTTAATCTGCAGTTCTGATGAATGTAATTAACTTCATTTTGGAAGCATCCAAATTATTTTAACCACTTTTAAGTTAAGAAAAACTTACATTTGTCAAAAGGTATTAAATTCCTTAAAGGTAAATATTGTAGGAGTTTGCTTAAATGCTAAAAACATTAAAATGAAAATGCCCACAGGTTCTTCTTTAGTACTTGACCTAGTGGCTGGCAACCCTGCCTGTGGCAGGGAGGTTGGAACTTGATGATCCTTGAGGTCTCTTCCAACCCATGCCATTCTATGATTCTATGATTCTCACAGACACTGAAGTGCCATGAATCACATATCCCCCTCAAATAGATTGTCCTGCTGCAAGTCCCCACCTGTGGCCAGCTGAAGGGAGAAACTTGCCAGATAAGAACAGGCTGATCAGTATAATAAATCCCTCCAAAGAAAGCCTTTCAAGATAATTCAGGAAGATTATTTGCATTATAAATGCTCCTAAATTCACTCTGTGGCTTGTGTCCATATCTGTAACTACAAGTTAGACCAATTTGACTGGATTGCTTTATGAAGAGATTTCTAATCTATGGGCAGATCAGTTAAGAATGGCTCTGGGATATTTTCTCCAAAGCCTTAAGAGCTGGTTTCCACATGCCTGTGGATCATTAGAATTAAGGTACACTGGCTGAATTCCACAATTTCTGTTATCTATATACCTGGTACTTTAACACTTGAAAGCAGTGGTTTTCCATAATGAAAGAAAAAGAGTGGCATTTGTCCACTGTCATTTACAACAAAACATAAAATAATGGGATAGTTTCTTCCAAAAATTGAATTCAATTAATTTTATAATCCTCACTTTTGGTCAACAACAAGGATATGAATCATCATTCTCAGCTTCAAAATATCAAAAATCAAATTATTTCCAGTATCAGTTATTGGGTTCGTATATTGCTATTTCTTGTGTATCTCAGCATCAGCTGTATAATGTTAGGAATAAATTTTATGAAAGGTTTATATTTGAACATTTCCAATTTAAAAAAAAAAAAAAAAAAGCCAAGCAATTAAAAATGTGGAATGACTTTATTATTCATTACTTCCTAAATAAATATTGCTTGAGTTCTCTACAATTCCTCTGGCAAGTTAAGTTATTCCAAACAATAACAAATGCATACCTTTAACTTTCCATCCTCTACATGTTGTTTGACCACTTATTACGTATTTTTTCCCATTCCTTCTAAGAATGCTTAGAAACTCTATGTTAATATCAAACTGACTGTAAGCTGACATAATCAACTTCTCTGCAAGACGTTAGGACTATACTACCAAGAAATATGACACTTTAGTTACTACTGTGCTTTGCTGTGTTAATGAAGGCATCAGTTCATTGAGAAAGCAAGCATCTCAATGTATGTGAATATCAGCTAACAAGTTTCTGTACCATAGTTGTAACTTGCTTTTGACTTATATATGAAGCAGTACGTAGTTGATATGAAAAGAAGTTAATTTCTATATTCACTAGAAGGAAATAATTCCATAAGATGCTAAGAACAAAAATACAGCCATCTTCACTAATGTAACACTTTAAACCTGACAGTAAATAAAATATTGTATAGAGACAAGTAAGGAACATAGAAATACAGATGGAAAATATGGTGCGGAGAAGTGTATGCAGTGACTGATTGAAACATGCACAATGTTGGGGGGTAGCATATATTTTTAAGCTATAAAATAGTCTAGTTGAAGTATATATGTGTTTATAGTCTTCCATCTGGCATGTGTTACGTGGCTAGCTTTGTTTGAAGAAACTCTGCCATCCCTGTGTTAAGCCAAGTCCCTCCCTGTTACTAAGTTCTGTAGTTCATAAAAAGGCAACCTACATGCCGTCAGTTCAAGTGTTCTGAGAAATGTCTTCCAAAATGTCAGCAGTTCAGATCACTGCCCTTGCACTGCTGCCACCCGCACAGCGAAAATCTTTCCCCATTTGTCTGCACATGCCTGCATCTAGTTGTCATCTGCTGGCACTGTGGTCAGGTCATCAGAGATGTCCCCAGAACACATTCCCTCATCTGCCCAGTGTGAATTTTCTCTTTGATTTTATTATGTGTGTCTGAGAACAGTCATTAAGAGTAATATTAATTCTAACTTGAGGCTTCAACTTGGCTGTAAAAGTGTTCTGTACGGTGTGGTTCTAGTTGATTCAAAACACTACTACATCAAAATTAATATTTCCCTCTTCTACTTACCTCCCACTGTACTGGCTTTATGAACTCAGAATGAAATCCAGATATTGGAAGACAATATATTTCTTGATATTACCAATAACAACTTGCTTCTTCATTTCTTCAATCAATGCCTATAATCAAAATTAAAGCATCTTTTCTATGCTTGCACGCTAGCAGATATGTTCCTTCAAGTCCTGATTTCAAATTGCCATATGCTCTCTTTCGAGCACAGAAAGTAAGTTCTATAATAAGATTTTTAGCAGCAAATTAGGCTCTAAGGGAATTATTAATATTTATAACTGTTTGTGTTTTCTTGAGAACTTTAGCTGTTGGGAGAAGGAAGGGTCGAGGGGTTACATTTTTCTTCATTTCTCCTAATCTAACTGGTGGATGCAGCATATAATTTATGATTCAACCAAATATGGAGTTAGACCTTTTCTATAACCATCCTCTCTTGAGGGAGGTTTGGGACAGCCCACGCAGTTATTTTTGTCAACTTCTCTACTCTTTAAAATTCTGTTTTTAAAAGTTCTGTAGATAAAGGCTTTCAAAACACTAATCGCCAAACCAAAGTTGTAAGCAGTGCACCTTCAAAGCTTCATACAAACATGACATAACATGAATGAAGAGGAGGAATTAAAATCTTGACATTTCAGATCTACCCTCAAACTCCGCTCAACCATATTTTATTAATATGAAGCAGCAAAAAGAAAAAAAATGTGGTGTGGGGGAGGGGGGGGCATTTAGCAGCTCTGATGAGATAAAGCATTTCAGAACAATTTACCAGGCAAAATTAATATTTATGGTATGAAAGTAATCTTTGGCACACTGTTGTGTATTCCCCCACCACGCTCAGTAGTGCCGACTTGGGAACTTTATGTAAGCATGTGAATAAGGATAGAAATCATAGCATTAGCTTTCCTGGGATCTGAAACAAGTCCATAAACCTTAGACTGTTTTTTAAAAGAATACCTAAATAAGATGCAATCCTTCCTTATTTACCTGAAATTGAAAGATAGCTCTTTTGAAAGTGTTATCCAGAATAAACTTTCCTTTACTCCCATTCTACCAGAACAACATGGTCATTCATAGTCTGTGCTGTCAGTCATTTGTATAGCATTTTCATGTTCTGTTTTACAAAACAATTTATATAATTAAACTAAATAATACCTTAAGGCTTGAATACACAATCTGGGAGCAGGTCTGAACTAGAAGTTTTGTTCTAGTATCTCTTCTTTTCATAAGCAGTAAACTTGCAGTGTCCTCATATGCCACTGAGCAAGTTGCTTGCTCATCTGGCATGCCTGCCAAAACTTCAGGGCACTGAAGACATTATTGCTGCTCCCCTTTCTCTGAGTAGATCCCCAAAGCACCTCTGTTTTACCTGTCCCTGGTCAGTAACTAGAGCAGTGTCTCTGTCTATTCCCATCTCCAAAACAACTCCTTTAAACAAAACTTTATATTTTTCCTGATGATTGCCGCCAAGCAGAGGAGCACAAACCAGCAAAATTTCACACATCTGTGTCTTGAATTAACATTATTATTTGTTTGCAAGTTTTTCTTAAGTATCCCTTCTCTTGTTCTGCTGCCTCCAAACAAGAAGAGAAAGGGAACTCCTGTACAACTCTCTTGGCTCCTCTCTGCCAGAAGTGTGTTAACTTCTGTTTACTTCTTCCATTCTTCTCAGTTGTTCCCTTTTTATAGTGCAACATCCCCTTTGATCACGGGTTTGGCCTTGGAAAAAACTAATCTTATGTATCTAAAAAGAGCCTAATGAGCTGATGTCTCTTGTCACAACACTCACTTGCATTTGTAAGAGAAATAAAGACAATGTTTAAAATATTCTCAGGTATGAATGCACATCATATCTTCTATTCCACAGTTATTTCTTATGCTTGTGCTATTAATCTATGCTAACTGCAATGTAACTCACTCCTCTTTTGTGAACCTTAGGGTGATAGGCATGTGTACTGCCTATGTGTAAAATCAGCCTCTCTCTGCTGCTGGCTTCTGTGATCATTTCCATGTAATATGTTTTGATGATCTGATCCAAATCTCTTAGGTGAAAGGCCATCAATAGTTCTTCAAGTCAAGCATTTTTTATCCCTTCGATCTATCCCCAGTGTGCTTCCTTGGAAAAGTTTTGTATGTATTTTGCATAGCCAGCATGCTTTAACTGACTTGTCTTTCTCCTAAATGGAAGTGTTCTGTATCCTTACATTGCCTTATAGGCTTCAAGTCAGTCCTGGATTTCTGCAGTGTTGTTTGAATTGGTCCCGCCTCTGGCATACCTTGTTTCCAGGATACACTGTACACATTCTTTGCCCAGCTTCAAATGTCTTCACTGAATGGGTGACTCATGGCAGCCTTCCATATAGCTTGCACCAACACATTTTTCTCATAAGAGGTGGGATTTTAGACCTTTTTTTCTCCTCACTCTTTTGCCTGTTGTGAGAAGGCTGGACGGGGGAAAATGACATTCTCCATTCTGTGTTACTGGCTTTAAAGACAATGCCGAGCTGGTATCATCACAGAGTTGTGCAAGGGGACTGCAATTACTCTGCCACCTGCATCTGCTAATGCCACACACAGCTCAGAGATTGGCTAACCAGAAAGAACAAAGCCTGCCACAGGGACTTCCAGGTGAAGTCAGTAGAAGGGATCATTTAATTTACTTAAAACAGGAGCAGATAATGAGGCACAAAATTGATTTTGAAGGTGCAAAAGAACAGTCCTGTTTACCAGTTCTCCAATAACACAAAGTGCATTCTTTCATAAGATCTATTGTACAAAAGCTAAACAGACAATTCAAGAAATATTGTGCACTTAATCAATACTAATGACATCCCCCTTAGTCCAATTACAGACATCTGCCTCTGTGCTTGCAGGGATAAAATTTTCTCCTGAGGTATTAATGACAGAACTAAAGCAACTTCTGGAGCTATCACATTCTGAAATACTGATTTATTTGTCTAATGACAAAGGGAAGCAAATTGATGGAGATGGCCTTTCTCTGGTCCCAGAGGCTAGATGCAAACCACTGCAGTTCAAACTCTTGTTGAAACAGACAGACTCTGAAGAAATGTACTGTGGTGCACAACAGATGCTTTAAAATGTCAGGATTAAAGTGAACGAGTGGATTTGAAAAATATGTGAAGCACTATAAGCAGATCACAAGGAAATTAATTCTGAAAAGGCACTCTTCATTTAATACAATGCTTTCCTAATCAACTTATATCATCACCCATTCATTAGGAATTTGACAGGCACCTACCAATCCAGATGGCATTTTTTCGTAGAGTTGAGTAAAACAACTAATACATTAAGGTAACCTTGTCTTGGGATAGCCAAAAGCAGCAGAAGTCCAGTGTTAGATCTTCCTCTTCTTCTGCTTCCCCACAGATCCCAGAAAGCTTTGGGGCTTGAGATTTCAGCAAAATTTCGGAGCCATAACCCTAATCTATGGTTTTACAGCCAGCCCACTCAACTTCTGTAGAGCCTCTAAACAAGTCCAGAATTGCTCTTCATCTTGACAGGGCTGAGGTGGCTGGCACCAGCATTGTGCCTAATCCCAGCCACATCCCAAACTTGGCCTCCTTCCCTCTGTGTTCCCTCAGGGCACAAACACAGGCAGCTTTCCCAGGCAGCAACTGATGTGCAATGGTAGGGATCAAGTTCCCTACAAAATGTATTGATGGCATCTTTTTTTTTTTTTTTTTTTTTCAATGTTTATTAGGGTGTTTTTTTGGTTGTTTTTTTTTTTTTTGGTAGGATACTTGCCCTTGGTGTCCTCTTCTAATTATTCTCCATTAATATAATAGTCTAGTAATTAATGTGTAGGAAGGGATGGAGGGCCCTAGATTCAACATCTCCTCAGGGTAAATATATTAAAATCCACATCTCTCAGTATGACAGGACAATCTTCATGAGAATCTCTTAGTAGATAGAAAAGAAAAACAGCAACACTTCCAAAAGTATCAACCAGAATTCCCAGGAAGCATTAGTCAAAACATTTTTATAATAGTTACCTATATGTAGAGAAAACTTTATGTTTCCAGGTGACAGATGAGATGCCCTAAAATAGGGCTTTTCCATTGCTTGCTGCTTTCAGAGTTCATAGAATGAACCTTAATAAATGTGACAGAAGAACAAAGATATTTTTGTGTGGAGAATTGTAGCTGAAAACTAATCTGCTGCTGCTGCTGCTGCTTTTACTGAATGGTGGTCTTGTTTTCCATAGTGAGGCAGCCATCACTGCATGGGAAAATGCTTCATCAGTGCTATGGTATTTTAGAAACGGAAAACTTTGAGTCAAAAACATTTGCACTGAAAACAAAAATTTCTGTAAGGGAAAGCTGCCAACTGCCTGTTGCCCAAGTAATCTGTGTGTCCCATTGCCACAGTGATTGTGTGTCTTTTGAGAGAGAAGAGTTAGCAAAAGAGGCCAGCAAAAAAGAGGAATGCATTTTCTCTCATCTTTCTCCCTCGTCTCACTGAACTCCATAGAGATGTGTATACCATGAAATGAACTACATCAGCTCCACCTGTCAATTTCATTTACTGCTCTTATATTCTTGCTGCATGGCCACCAAAAATAACAAGGTGTTTAGAAAAATGTGCACAATTCATGGCAATCTCCTTTTTAAGCTAAGATTTGTTTCTCATCTTTTGAGTGTGGTCCAGGAAAGGAAATGAAGCCTTGAAGGAGGCTTGCCCTAGTTTATTGTCAGTACATCAGTGAGTTCAGATCAAATGATGCAATCATTTTGGGTATTTTCTGTAATGGAAGATACACTCTTATGGTTTACAGAAGTTATTGTTTGAACTTATATTTCTATCAACAAGTGAAGAAATAAGCAAAAATCAGAAAAGTCTACCAGTATCACAACACTGTTAAAATTTGGACTTGAATTTCCCAGGCAGATTGACCCTTTTAATCTTGGAATACAAGTGAAGTTTCCTTCTTTTTTTTTTTTTTTTTTTTTGTTTGTTTGTTTGTTTGTTTGTTTTTGTTTTTTTTGATGGTCCTAGAATCTAGCCTTTAGAAATGTAGTACTTGTCCTACTTGTTCCAGAGAGACTATATATCATTTTGATTAACACTCAAAGTTGACATTCTCCCCAGAGCCAAGAAAATGACATTTACTGAGGCATTGCCCATCAAATATTTATGAATCATATCACATTAAATAAAAATAGAAACTGTGAGAGAAAATAATGTTCAAACTTCTTTTCCTCTGTTTAATCTGAAATGAATTCTTCTAAATATCCATGTTTTTTCTACATAAAACAGAATCATTTCAAAAGAGCTTGAAGATATTGTAGTATGCGGCATATGGGATATGCAGGGGTAAAGTGATGACTAACTCTGTAAGAATTATTTATTAACTTTAATTCATACTGTCTCATATCCTCATATCCCTCCTGTCAGTTCACTCCTCCTCCTCCTTTTTATTTTAGATGAATGAAAACTGATGCTTTTGCATTCTTTTTAAGCTTTAAAAGACATTAATTACTTAGGTAAGGCATCACAATGAATAACAAAATATGTCCCTTAAGTTTTCAGCTTACTATTGCTGAAGTTTCTTGGATTAGACATTGTTTAAAGTAGAAGTCTTGAAATGATCCCAAACAGGAGGGGAAAAAGGGGGAGGGAGGAGGGGAGGGAGAGGAAGGGGAGGGACAAGGGGAAGAAGGAGAAAGGGATGAAAGGGGGAGAAGAAGGGAAGGGAGGGCACTTCAGAATTTCACAGAGCTACATGTAAGACAGATATTATTAACACTGATACTTGAAACAGTCATCTGAAATGCTCTCAGAACTAATTTATTCGAGTGCTAAGTACCCAAATGCACTTTCAAAAGCTGTTTTATTACTAGAAAAATACTACAGGAAATGGAGAGAGATTGTCTGTTGATATAAGCTGAAATTACAGCATTGATCTTAATATGAAATCTTCATGGAAAAAAAAATAACATTGCAAATATCTTTAGCTAGAGTAACTAAAAAGCCTACATTCAAATAATTCTTACAGAAACCTTTAGGCATTTTTTCCCTAAAAGTATACCCCAGGCTACAGACCAAGACACAATACATCACCATACTCAGGCTTGTGGCCACAGAGAACATCTGCCTGCTCCAAGCGAGACCAAGGGCCCTGTTCATCTGGGATCACCAGCTGTGAATCTGCTCCCAGTGCAGTACTTTTGCACTAAAAGTTAGATGTTCTCATTTAAAAAACAGTAGTCATGATGTCTTCAACATTTTATAACAGAGCACAGCCTTAGAGTCTTTGTTTACAATTGGGAAGGTCTAGCTTCCAGCTCTGGTCTTGGTCTATGGGAGGTATAGCCTATCACTCACATACCTCAGTGGGATGTTGGGCACCACTCAGGAAAAAGTGATCATTACCTCTCATTCCTCTTGAGGGTGTGCTGCAGTGAACTATGAACTGATAGTTCAAAATGCCAGAGAAAGGGAAGAGCCTGAGGCTGGCTGTGATCCTACAGCTCCCTGACTTGGGCAGTCAGGGTGTGCAGATACTGGACTGCAGATTGTTCTTGAAGGACTGCAGCAGTACTTTAGCACTTTCACGTGCAATTACTATCTGTTCAGTAATACTGAAAAGCAACGAAGTGGCTACAGCTTCTTCAACAAAGAGGACCAGCATTTCTTATTGTGAGAGCAACTGAGATCTACACATGACTCCATTGTGACAAGTGAAGCTTGTAAGGGAAGCCTCCTTGATTACTCAGGCCATATATATGTATCACTGTGCAGGTGCAGCCCATTCACCTATCATATTGCATGTATAGGAACTGTACCATAATCTCTTAGGAGTCAGAATTTTATAGATCATGATGCCTATTTATCAGTTTTTTTTCAGTTTTGTGGAACAATGCAAATCCCTTTGTGATAACAAAGTAGACTGACAAATTCTTCTAGTGTTTCTAAAATTTAGAGTTAGCCTGAAGAACCACTTCTGACTCTTTAAATGAGCTTCAGCACAGGAAATAGAATTATTTGGATCTGAAAGTTATGAATCAACTTTTTGATTTAGAATGACTGGTTCCTGTCCATGTTGGATCTTGCTGTATTTTTCTTGCAAGTTAATATCTTGCAGCAAATATGTATAAAGATGGTACTGTATCCCCTTCCAACTGTATGGCAAATGGTGAAAGATGAGACTAATGTATATGGATGCAATGGAGAAATTATTATACAGACCTTCTGTATAATAAGAAGCCAAGAATCAACTCCTGCAGCTTAAATATCTACAATTAATTGTAGATATAAAAAGGCATTTAAGAGAATTATTTTAATGGAAAATCTCTGACCTAAGGAGGATAAAAATTTGACGGAGTAAAGATTATTTTTGTAAAAAATATTTTCACGTTGTTGTTCTTAATCCCAGGAGATAACTTCTATCCAAATTACCTACATATCATTATTGGTCAGATAGTGATAAATCCATGAAATGAGGAGAGGCAAGGTTCTGATTTTGAAAGATATATCCTTGCTTTTTCAAGCTACTGTACCTTAGGAAGAGGTTGTCCTCTCTGCTGCGCTCTCAGGAGAAAAGTTCCCATACTGTGAATTTTCCCAGCTCAAGGAGAGGACATTGCTCTGGACTGTGTGTTGGCAGTGGCACTGATCCCAGACCACATCTGTCCCTGAGCAGCATACACCAGTCTCTATCTGGCCTGAGCTACCTTTACTTATCTGCAAATGGACAAGAATGACCACAACTTTGTTGAAGAGCTTTCCAAAATTCAGCCCAGTCTTTTACATGAGTCTGACCCAAATCTATTCTTTGAAGATTGCAGGTATCATAGTAAATCGTCCTCAAAATGAGGAAATCCTCATTATTCTACCCTACTTTCCTTTTTTCAGAAAGAGAAGAGCACAGATGTGGTTGAAAACACTGATGGGATCTGTCGTGACAATATTTTCAGGCCAGTTAAGTACAGGAAATATAAAAAATCTTTAGGGGATTGGGTATGATGGGATTAGTACATAACTTTCACTTATCAGCAGAATTCAGAGAATGTGGGAAAGACTTTGTTGAGCTTATTGGGGAAAACTAATTATTTAAACCTCTGGAAATCCCATTGTAGCTTCTCATAAGCTACACAGCCAAAACTCTCTGGCAAGAGATAGTTATTATACATCTGAGAAGAGTACGTGAACATTTCCAACTTCCTTCATAACAACAAAAAAATCCATCACAAAATGATTTGTCTGTAAGAAACTAAGTGGTTCAGACTACAAGATTTCTTTGCATTATCTTTCTTGTAACTAAACTTCAGTAAATCTCTAATATTTTTGAGAAATAATTTGGGGAAGTCTATTAATTAAACAGCCCAGCCTTAAACAGGACACCCTTGGGAAAATGTAATGCCCAGAAAATTGAGCATATATGTATAACATTATGTAACAAAGTTAGTGTTTGACTGAATAAAGTGAATTATAAGGAAAAAAAATGAGGGAGGGGAAGAGATTAGAATTTTATCTGTAGTCTCCAATGTACTTATAATTTTTAGAATTTCTGGAGGTTTATCAGGTTAGTTTACCGTTCAATCTGTTTGATATTTTCCATGTTTTTGAACAGTAGTTAACAATGACAAGAAAATAATGACGTACATTTTTAGTGATTTCATTTGTTTGGGGTTTTTTGTTTGTTTGTTTTATTTTGTTTTGTTTGTTGTTGTTGTTGTTGTTTTTTACCAGGAAAACTTCCTTAAATTCTTTACCAATGTGCAGAACATGAATGACAGATCTCATCTGGTCCTGCAATCACTGCACAACTTTGCTACATCACAGGGCTGCATGGATCAGAAGGAAAAATGAACATTTCTTTCTGTCTGTCCATGACCCTTGTCAGTTGTCTGGGTCATAACCCAAAGCTTTAAACTCATATTCCACAGGTGATCTAGTGATTCTCATCATGACAGGTGGCATTCCTGTCAGGTGGCACTTCACCTTATGTATTCACCTGTGGACAGTATAGTATAGAGAGTCACTGAACTTCTGTTCAGAAAAGTGTTAGGAAATGGAGTGAACATGGGCCAGCTGGCAAGTCCATATGTTCTCAGAGCAAAGAAATGCAGTCATCCCAAACATTTGTTAGCGTAGCTGATTTTTCTCTCCTGCTTCCCTGGTTGTGTAAAATTTCTCTGTAAGATGTTAGTGAGAATCTTTGTGTCAGTAAGTGCTCACCACAGCAAGGAAGTGTTGCAAGATCCATTCCCTCCTGGGGAAAGCAGTGAGAAGGGTGTTTGTGTGTGGGGAGCAGAGGGCAAGGAGGGAAAGGGAACTCACCAGTGGCAAAATACCTAGAATTTTTTCTATCATCTTATAACTTTTCCTTTTCCATTTAATATTCTTACTATTCAATGTGTCTAGAATTTATGAGTTTTGTTCAGGTTTTTTCTCTGTTTTTGCTTTTTTTTTCTCTTGAAATTAGAAAAGACTCTGCCAGATTTTGAGAGAAGGCAATAACATAGGGAGCCGTTGAATACTTTGTACTAATTAAAAATCTCCATCCCTAATAGACTGTCTTCAAAAAGCAAGTTTTCTTAGCCAATGGTTTCCCAAAGTGCTCCCAGCCAGGAATTGAAGCTCCATATGCTGTAACAGAACTGGGACCTGATGGGCAGAGAGTATATTTCACAAGCGAGAACACATTTGCAAAAGCTGCTCTTGTTCTGGCTGTGCTCTCAAGTGACTTCACCAGGCAAGCATCCCTCTCAAAAGACCAGGAGATTGTTATCCTAAAATTTGTGTTGTGGTGGTAAAATTCAGCCACCGTAATTCAGTTAACAATTTAGTTAAAGGATTTGAGGGAACTTATGAATAAAATGGAAGAGATTGTTCAATTATTGATGAAGAAATAATAAATCTGGAGGTTTCTTTGGAAGAATCTAGGTATGTATGCTGCAGAGTCAAAAAAGTGTAATCTAGAATGAGAGAAAGTCCAGATATAAATGAAAATGAAAGAGGGAACTTCCCAGAAAAAGATAACGGGTTGATGGTTGTAATATTTCTGTTACTGCATTCTAGAAGGGTGGCAAGAGAGGTAGCTTCTATGCAAAGTCCTCCAGACTGCCCCCTGATGTTGGCGAATCTCCTATCTCTATAGAAGAGGTGTGCCAGTTGATGTTGTTCCTCTGGTGGCTATGGCCAAACTTTGTATGTTGGATCTCAGCAACTGTTTTCTTGCAGTGACTAGGTGGGCAGCTCCATATCACCAGGAGAGAGATGAAGGTACCTGTGTCATTTATTCAAGTAATTTCAAAATAATTAGTTTGTAAAAAAAATTGTAGTCAGATTGCTCCCTTAATTGTCACATAATATTCAGTCCCTGGAAACGTACTCCTGGCATTCAGAATGATTACATTTTCCTTGTCTGCATCCTTTGCAACACATTTACAAACTCCGCACTAGTCTTTTCTGGAAAGTGATGCTACGGACCTACTGTAAACAAACAAAATGCACGTACAATCGACCTGTATCTGAATCTTTGGCTACCTTTTAAAAACCTTTTTAAAAAATTGCTAAAGTGTTAATGTAAGAAATAAGTACAAGACTAGTAAATACAAGGGACAGGTAATTACCCTCTTTCTTAGCAACAATCCATGAAAAACATCTGGCTCTATGAAGCTGATTACTCTGAGTGCTTAGAGAACTGGAATTGACATTGCCATAGCAAAAGTATCTGAAGATACTTTTGGAACAGGTTGCCCAGAGAAGTTACAGCTGCCCAATCCCTGGGAGAATTCAAGGCCAGATTTGACGGAGCTTCGAGCAACCTGGTTTAGTGGGAGGTGTCACTGACCATGGCAGTAGTGCTGGAACACTACTGTCTTTAAGGTTCCTTCCAATCCAAAACCCTTCTCTGGTTTCATTCTATAATTTTATGTTAGTGAGGGATCACACTTTAAAAGGCTCTGAATGAGAAAATGAAGTAGAGGGAGGTGCTGGGCTCTGCTCCTGGGAACCAAAGCCAGGATGCACAGGAACTGCACAAAGCTCCTTCAGGGTACGTGGTTCATGGTGGACAAAAGAAAAAATTTCTAACATCGAGGGCGGCCGAACTCTGGCACAAGCTTCCTGGAGGGGTGACTGATGCCCCATGGGCTATCAGTGATCAAGAGACACTTGGACAGTGCCTTCAGTAATATGCTTTAACTTTTGATTAGTATTTTGATTAGTGATCAGGCTTTTGGTCTCAATGATCAATGAAGGTCTCTTCCAATTGAACTGTTCTGTTCTGTTCTTCTCTGCCCTATTCCATTCTTTTCTAGACTAGTCTAGTCTTGTCTCTCCAGCTGAAGGCAACTCTCATTTTTAACTAAAAAAATAAGTCAGTATGTAAAATAAACCTGTTGCAAACTTGCCTCCTTGATTCGTAATAGATCTTCAGCTGTATCAGATATCATCTGATTGTCAGGGGTGCCCACCTTGCTCCTGTTTTATCTCCTCTCCCTTCCAAAATATCTCTAAAGGAGAAGAAGTAACAGTGGGTTTTATTTACTCTAGGCTGTAGGTATCATACTTCAGAGCCCATCATATTATTTTCCATGGGGTTGTCAATTAAAAAACAACAAAAACAGTAGACATTGATCCAAAAAACTTTTTACAGATGAAAATATGCTGATTTAGGCAGAGCATAATTATTAGTGCAAATTCGGCATCATCAGCCAAAAATAAATAGATATTTTGATTTCACAAACAATGTTAAACAATTGCCATCTACTCCCCACTTGGACTCTAGAGCAGTGTGAGTTATCTTGCATGGAGCCAAAATTCAAGAGCAGTATCTGAGAATATTGTCCCCAAAGGCAATACACTCAGTGATTAAGAGCTAAAGATAATATGTCACAGAATAAAGAAGCCAAAAAGCTAATTCAAACCTGAGGCACTCATCTGAGAAAGGGTTGCTTAGATGATGAATCTACATGCATAGGACAGCACCTGCAATGCATAAGTGGTACTTGAAATCAGCACCAGATTCTAATTGTAGTCCTCTATTTAAAAAGAAAAGGACAAATGCCATGGTCAGGACAGCTTCACAGACTGCTATTGGGACGTCCTTCTCATGCACTGGAGAGCAGGCTTGAGCCCTCTGGGTACACCAGCAGGATGGATACACATACATAGGCTCCTGTTTTAGAAAAGATGAGTACTGTCTGTTTTAGTGTTTACTCAGAACAGCTGTTGACGTTTCCTAAAAGATCCCACAGGAAAGAAGACTGTGGACTCTACATTCAGTTTCAATCCCAGAGGCTGCTGCTGAACACCAGCATGGCAGGATGATCCAGCAGACTCCAATTCTTAGTCTTTCCTGCAGGCCTGGTGTAGGCAGCTCCACACTCAGTGCACAGGTTCTTGTATTGCCATCTTGAGGTGACTCATTTTTGCTACAAATGGCAGGTGTTGAATTGGGGACCTTAGACTGAACACCAAGGACTTGCTTGCTAAAAGCTGAGGTATTTGTGTTCAGGTCTAAATTTGGGCTTTATTTTCCATATTAATCTTACATTGGGATGCCTAACTGTCCTTGTTTTGACTGAAATAAAGTTAATTTTCTTCTTACTAGCTGCTGTGCTGCCATGTTTTGAATTTAGGATGAGAATAATGTTGATAACACACCAGTGTTTCAGCTGTTGCTGAGCAGTGCTTGCAAAGATTCAAGGATTACCTGAGGAGTATACTCATAAAGTTTCCTATAATTTTGTGATTCAAATCGTTTATCATAAAATGTTTTGAAGACCTAGAACATCCACATCAGCTAAACATCAGGTTTGCAGAGAACTGAAAAAAAAAATTGGAATGTGGGGGAATTAGCAGCTACTCATTTACTGTTTAATTAAGCCTAAATGTGACATTTACCTGCAAACGAATGAAATTCATCATTACCTAGTGATTAGCTTTGAGCTGACTCTTCTGCAATCATTAATCAAATAGGCACTTTGACATTATACAGAAACCTCCTGACTACAAATAAATTCTGTTAAAAAAGCAAACCTTGAACTTAAGGATAGAATTTTGGAGGAACATATAACAAGTAGTATTATTTTGGATACCTGGCTCAGTCTGTCTCACAGCATCATCTTGTCTTTTCTCATGTTCTTTTAGAAAGTTTTAACTAGAAAGTGAATCTAGTAACAAAACTGCCATGTTACCAATTTAGGGAGAAGTTCACTCTCTAGTGAAACTTGATATTGCTGTATTTATTTGTGAACACAATTAAAAAATAAATAAATAAATCAGTATTTGCTGAGTCATTTCACTCCAGAAATTTCAGTAAGGAGCACTGCAAAAACAAGATATAAGACAGCTGTTATATAGAAACCCAAAGTAAAGGCATCCTAATCTTCTTTAGACATAGCCTTAGCATCCAAAGGCAGATAATTCTATGTATTATTGACCAACATGCTACTGGTGGAAATGAAGATGGTACATTTAGAAACGAGACATTGAAAAAATGGTAGCAGTAGGACATGTTAAGTCCAGCAGGGCATTTTGTGAGTTAGTTCCTCCTTCAACCTCACAGCACAGTCGCAAGTCAACACTGACGTGTTCTTTCTTCAGCTAAGGAGCCAAAAAAAATGTGTGCCCCATGTTTTTCTGCTTCAACAGTGAAAACTGTGGCCTGTTTCTACATATATTGTATCATGACCTCTTCACCTGCCTGTTGTCCCTCACCTTTTCTTGCGTGTGTCCCTTGTATTTGATCAAAATAAGCAGTGGTGGCAGCAGCTGCAAACATTACAGAAGGCTAGAGGAAGATAAGGGGCTCCAGCGGATGTGGCACAGAGATGGTGTGCCCTGGCTACGCTGGGTAGTCAACGTTGCACAGGGGCAGCTGCTCTCAGAGTCACCAGATCTTATGGCTATTTCCTAGGGAAAAGTAAATATCTCACAGTACTTCTGTTTCCCAGCATGGCTGTCAGGATCCTGCTGCATTGTCAGCCCTGCTCTGCCCTCTTCTTTTCACAGAATAGGCTGCTTGTCCTTCCAACTGCTTTATATGCCTCTTGTTGGCTGAGGGACTTGCTGGAGGATCTGCAAGCTGCCTCCTTCAAATGGCATTAAGTTTAGGAGAAGAGGACAATACAGAGACCAAGCTGGGAAAATGCCCACTACGTTTCCCTGCTGCTTCCGCTGTCCACTATCCGCAGGCTCCTGAGGGAGTCTGTGTGAACAAAGGCTGGGGCTGAATATGAATACAAGAGCAGCTGATACTTCCCAGCCTCACAGGTTAAAAAAACCAGCAGAGATCCCCACTGACATCTGGGAGGGCATCAGTCAGCAGTGACAGTAACATATCCAGCATCATCTGTATATGTGTATGACACATCTTTCATTTGGCCTACATAGAACAATCTCTTTTATTTAGATCTCTGGGATAAAGTAAATAATACTTTTTCCTCCACACCCAATTATTTTTATATATACACTGCCATGCTTAACAGGCAAAATGTGCCAAAAATCTGCCTCCCTGATTTTCTCACACTCTGCACAAAGGCAGGTGTATTGTAAATTACAGTATAGGTTGTGGCATTTCTCACAAATAGCTGAGCATCTAGTCCTATATCCCACTGACCTGTTTTGATTATGAAGTGTTCAAGTTACAAATGCATCATTAAACACTGTTTTCATGATACTATTACCAGATCAGATGAACATATAATCAAAGTATCAAGATAGCCTTTGCATGGATTAACAGACCTTCACAAACATTCACTGTAATTTCTGCATCATCAGAGTCAAGAATGTTTACCTGATTTCAGCTTCATTTTATTTTTTCTGAAAGAATATTTACATGAGAAAAGCCTGTGATGANAAAAGGTGGAGCAGCTTATAAGTGCATTAAATCCAAGACCTCTGTGAGTTGCCCGTCTGCTGCAGGGCATTGGCAGAGTGATGCAAAGTCCTGAGCACCATGCCAAGCTCTGCCAGGGCTGGCAGTAGAAACCACTGAGTGCTGAGGGGTACATCCATGCCCCATCCTGCTCTGAGTCTGGGGACACTTTGCATAGGCAGCCCTGATTCCCATTGTGAAGGCCGGTGATTATGGTTTTCATTCAAAGGACAAAACATGATGCATTTTGTTTGCAGATAGTGAGAAATAGTGTCTGTTTTTTTCCATGATCGCGGAGTCCAGGCATCACCTGAGGAAACTGGCAAGAATGAACCAACTGCCAGTTTAAACCCATCTCTCTCACATCCAGCTACCTCTCTTTCCCTGTCCATCTCTGCTGCATTCAGTAGCCACTGGTTCATTATTTACCAGTCCAGTGGTTTATATTTTCTCACTCTGCTCAATGGCACATCCCCAGTGGGAATCTTAGAAACTGCCCTTACACTGCATTTTAAAATCCCAGTTAGGTTTCAGCACCAGCCTGCCCCGAGAGCAAAGTTCTGCACAGCCATCAGAGCAGAACTGGAGCACTTCAGTCAGGGCCAGGGGGGACAGGGAGATGGGGTGTGAGCTCAGGTCCCACTGCTGTTGTGTATCCTCTGATTGGAGACAGATTGGAGACAGGGTTTGGTATTTGTATTAAGTGATTCAAGTCCACCAAAGTCATGAATTTGTAAATCCTTAACTGAGTCTAGTCCTAAATTCACAGACCTTCTGGCAATAGAATCATGGTTAAATGATGGATTGAGTTCATCAAAAGATAATATATATTTCCAAACAGTATAAATAGTTTTAATAAATTCAATCCTAGACTGAATTTCTTAGACCATATAATCAAATGGAATTTTTAATTAATGACAAACAGGTTGAGTTAAAACATCCCATTAGAAGAAAATGCAACACGGTCACGTGTCCTATTGTATAGAATTCTCCTCTACTAATAAAATTATNAAAAAAAAAAAACCTTCACACCCTAAAAAGATTAAGCAAATAACTGGATTTATCAACAGGCAGAGTCAAACACAATATTTTGTTTAGTTCTCATATTGATTTTTTTCAGTTGAATTAACATAGTTGGTATTGTCTCATACTTCATAATATGGTTTATTTAATGCAAGTGCTCTTTATGAGATAGAGTGTCAGGAAGAGACTGCAAATGCAACCTCGTAGATTTGGGCTAAGCATGATCTTAATGTAATTGATTCCTTAGCCATCTCTCTCACAGCTAAAGAAAAGGCACCGTAATATTGCTTTATTTGATTGCAAGCTCTTCTGTATCTTCCTCTGTGTTTGTGCATTGTCTAGTGCCATGGAGACTTCTCCACAGTTAAGGCCTGTGGGAGCTGCTACAAAATAAATAAATGAGAATAAAAACAGTGAAATGAAAGACATTTTCTATGTGCAGTTTATTTTCTCCCCCTCTAGAAAAAGCCAGTGCAGGTATAAATGTTGACACTTCCTCAGCCTTAGTGCAGAGAAATAATTGTCCTTGTTAGTGCTCTTGCTTTAGGAGAGAACTAGAAAAAAACTAAGAAATTTTCTTATAGTGAGAACACTCTAGAAAAATATTTATGGTATCAGCTTGCCCTTTTGTCTAAAAAGCAATAAACAATCATCATGAGAAATGGCAGAGTCAAGGAGGGTATAAAATTTGGAATTTATTATAACTGTATTTCCTCATACTCAGTAATAAACCTTCCTCCACTGAGTACTCATTCCATTTCCTTGTTGGAAACCAGAAATCTGTTCTAAAACAGCCTCCTGTATTATTTCCACATCTTGTCTAGAAACGTCCTGCAGAGCCAAACCTTGTATCCTCCTTGTGAACACTGGGAAACATTCATCTGTAAATGATAACACGACTGGGACAATGATTTGTGTCAGTCCATAGACTTATTTAGTACTTTGAGAAGCTATGGGGGAAACAGACTCAGAGGTGCTCAGAGCTCTGTAAACAAGGTCCAAGGCTTCAAAATGGAAATATACTCCAGTTCTTGGGCTTCCAGTGTAAATCTACTTTGTTTCCATCCTCTAAGACACGTGCTAGAGAGCTGGGCCAAGTGCAGCAAGGTAATGTAGTTTAGCTATGTGCAGTGAAATCACCTAAAGCAACCTTTGCTAACAGAGGTCCTGTGGGAACAGAAACACTTGAATTCTGTTTGCTCTAACAGTCATGAGTAATCTTCACATATCACATTATTCCATGTGATCTGCTGTTTGGCCTTAGGACAGCTGGAACGAAGCTCCTGAGCTGCTTTTCAGGTTGCCAGACAGTTTTTGCCCAAACAAAGAAGCTCCATAGCTCACCAGACTTCAGTAATTCAACCACATTTATCTAAGGGGCCTGTAAAGATCAGTGGATGGATGAATGATTTTCCTTACTCACAGCCCCTCTAAACTGCAGAGGCTGTTATTCAGCAATAGTCCTGTGACACCTAGTTTACATTTTCTTTCTGCTGTATAAATATACTCCTCCTCCCTATACCCTTGTGGGATAGGTGAGTAAATGTTTGATTTCTTTTTCACATATAGGAAAGTTGCCACATCTGGCATTTAACAGTGGGATACAGTTCTCAGCTGCTTTGGAAGAGTAAAAAATCATAGCCATAGACATTTGGCTGTCAGGGACCTCTGGAAACCATTTAGTCCAAACTCCTGCTCTCAGCAGGACTGTTTCTGACACAAGATCAGATCACTTCAGGCCCTGTTAAGTAGTCACTAACATTTGAAGGGTTTTTTCAAAATCTTACAAATATCTATAATGTGTCAGTTTGGAGTGTTATGAATTTTTTTTCTTTTTTTTCCTCTTAATCAGAGATATTTCTTTGCAGTAAAAACAATTTGCTGCCACCCTCCAGAGGATCTATCAAACCTTGCTCTTTGGTAGATTCATTTCTATTGCCCTACTAGATGAACAGACTTGGCGATGCGTAGAAGCATTCAGCAGCCTACTGAAACCTGAGCACACCATCTAGGATCACAGAATCATAGAATCGCTCAGGTTAGAGAAGACCTCTAAGATCATCTGGTCCAACCATCAATCCATCCCCATCATGCCCACTAACCACGTCCCTCAGTGCCACATTTACACTTTTCTTGAACACCTCCACAAATGGTGACTCCAACAAACAATTTTTTACTCTATTTCTTTTGCACCAAACTCCATTTCTTCTTATCAAACACCCTGGGTCATGTTAAATGACATGAGCAGTGAGAACTGTTGTAAATGTGAGTCTTCTGCACCTAGTGAAATATAACAGGTAAAATTTTAACCGCTTTTTTCATCCAGTGCTTATTTTGTCAGTTTTAAGCAGTGTGTACTTCCAGAATTAGGGAGACTCAGTGGATTCCTATATTGACTGTGAAATCATTATCTTCTGGAATCCCTTGAATGTTGTCATGGAGGTGAGCCAGTGAAAAATGTATTACTGTGAAATGATCATCCTCTAAACAATCGCTCAAAGTGAGTAGTGGTGAGGATGGCTAGTAGGAAAAGAGTTGTTACATTATCTAAGACAGAGCATTATTGCACATGAATATAATCTTGTGCTGACAGTGATGTACCTGGAATTCCTTGGCTGTGCTCTGCAGTCCCGGGGAACACGCTCCTTTGCCCTCTCCTATTCCAAGGATCTTTGAGCCATCAGATCATTTTACAAGTCGCCTATTGCTCCTCTGAGAAATTAGGAATAACAAAAGCAGTGGAAGAGCCGCCAGTGTTATACCAGAGGTGGCAGGGTCAAGAGCACTGCTGGCTCTCACTGGACAGCTGACTTGCCAAAACCCTAACAAGAGAAGGTATTTCCATTAACCACAAAGAAGATAAATTATCTTTGTTTAGTTTGGCAGCAGCAGGATGGACAGCCTGGTAGATGTCACAGCAGGAGTCAAGGAAGCAGTAAAGCTGCCTGGCTGGCTGAGTGCAGCACAAGCTCACAAGTCTGTCAGACATGTAAAGTATGTGAAGAGTTGGTGTTTTTTTTTTCCTGTTTTAGAGTTTAATTTACAGCAGACTATGGCCACACTGACCCAGTTACATTTATATAACCATGCCTAATCACCTCGCACTGTTTCTCCTGCATGGATTTTATGCCCCATTATGAGATAAAATCTCTGCTTACCTGCTGAGCTCATGGTCTTACTGTAATCCCAGTGAGATTTTTGGAAAGCCAATTGAACTGAGATGATAATTCAGGCAGATTTTACTCCATTTAAAATTTAAGGTGTACTTGATTATTGCTGATTTTTAGAAAGCCAACAGCCTGATGCTTGATATATGTTAGCATATGCAGCTGTTAACCTCAGGGAAGTGCAAGAGAAATACAAAATCTTTATCAAATCTGTTTGGACAGTTTTCACCACGCAAACAAAGGGAGGTTCCAGTGCCTTCATTTTGCCTTGCTTCTGAGCTGCTGCTGATTTCAGTGGAGAGCCTTTTGTATATAAACTTATATATGCATAAATGTGCATAGTATGACCCTGACCCTAGATTTTATTAAAGGAGGACAACAATTCGCAGTTACGATTGTAAAGTAAGACTTAAACTTATTTTTATTGTTTTGGATATTTTCATCTTCCAGTAAGCCAAAGAGAAGAGACAAAGTAATTTATGGGAACACCTGGAGGAAAATTGTGCAATTTTGTGACTGCAGACTGTTTACCTGCAGCTTTGTGTCATGTCTAGCTGGTCAAGTGATCTTTCTGCACTTTTGAAAAGATGGGACTTCCTTTCATAAACATTCATGAGGAAGTATAGAGGAAATGGCACCCTATTAAATTTTATAGCACTTAGATAATATTGAAGCTTTCAGCAATCTGCCTAATAAATTACGAAGCCAAGTAATACAGACTGCCTTACAGATAAATGACGTCTCTTGCAGGTATTGTAAATGGTAGAATATTGACCATCAATAGTGGCAGTATAAACATGAGCCAAAAAAAAAAAGCTCAGAATCAAGAATGAGAACAAGGAAATTCTCTGTTATCTACCAAGAAGGAGCCTACTCTTTAATAGATGTTGCAAAACTAAAGGTAAAGGTTGCTTGAGTCTGAATACTACCTGTCCTGAAAATTGAAATGTATTTCCCCTCATGAAAACAGAGATTAAAAACAA